>CANTUR010000024.1:2400000-3000000 GCA_947683625.1 Mallotus nudiflorus
TTCGAGGGTGTGAATTGTCCAATAGAAAGTGGTTGAGATGAGGATCCAATTGATTGTGTTGATGGAATTGGGTCAATAATTTGAATACTGGCAGTTGTTCTTTAGTTTACAAGAGCTGAACTGAACGTCATGGATGTTTTTTAGAATGCTTTTAATTTTAAAGACAATAGTGGTTTTGATTCAAAGGTTTTTCATAGATGGCACCACTTAATAACTCGTTTAGGAATCCTTTGAATCTTGCACATAAGTTAACAATAATAGCAAGGTGAGTAGGTGGGGAGATCCCCATAAACACTCTAATGCTTAAGTTGATAAGGGTCTTAAGGGATAAAGATAAAGATATGGTGTGTGTTTTGAATATGATGGAATGAATAAAAATGAGAGATATGAGAAGAATCTACAAGGAACATATTTACCTAAACCTAGTATGATTTGGACTTCTTCTTGAGAATCCTTAAACTTGTAGGATTTTATCTCTTTGGCATGCAAGAATTGAGTATCCATGTGAAGTTGAGCATTCTTCCCTTACTTGGTGAATTATAATCCTTATTGGAGTAAATTATAGATGTGGGTACCATGACCCATTGTCTTAGTTTTAGTGCAAGGTTGTACTTGGATACTTAGAGGAGTCTACTTTAATTTGATTATATGGTATTTTTAATAATATCATAATGAAGTGGAATTATTTAATTTAATTTATTGTAATTATAATTTTTTTTGGAGTTATGGAATTATTTAATTTAATTTATTGTAATTATAATTTTTTTTTTTGGAGTTATCTTAGATAGGGGTGTGCAACCCTTCTGAGGAAACCAAATCATAAGCTGAACCAACCTTATTCGGTTCAGTTCATTTATTTGATATTTTGAATGTTTTGAACCGAACTGAAATTTGGTGTAATTCGGATTTACATTCAGAAATTTCGATTAACTAAAAAAACTGACTCAACCGAATTACAATACTACACTATTTTGATAATTATATATATACACATATTTTATACCTAGTAGTAGTTATCCTATTTTTTCATCCATCGCGCAAGATTTAAGTCGCACACTTTCTCTCCTGCACCATTGTCCCGCTCCTCAACATCGAGTGACCATAGCTATTTTCTTCTCTTTTTTTTTTCACTCTCCATCATTTTCTTCCCCAATTTCTTACCTTAATAAGTTATTATTTTTTTCCAAATTCTTAATTTTTTTCTTCTTCAATTGAGCCCTCCATCTTGTTCTTCCCTAACTTTTTACCCTAATCAAGAAAAGCTATTCCAAATCCTTATTTTTTGTTCTTCAATAAAAATCTACCAAAAAAAGAAGTATAAAACAAGTGCTACAATTGATTTTAGGTTTCATTTTTTGAGGTAATATACATCGTTATTTTTTCTTTTATAGTTCTTTATGTTTCTTTTATAGTTCTTTATTTTCTTTAATTAGTAAATTGAGAGCTGGGTAAACTAATTTATTAATCAATTAATTTATGTGAATTGCTTTTTTTTTTAGTTGTTTTAGTATGTTGACTGCAACATTTTCCTTGTGGCACTATGTATGATGATTTTGATGAGTTGGGATTAATGAATAGCAGTGCTAGTTAGTGTGCATCGAATTGCTCCCATGTACTATTCTTCGGATCCTTTTTCAAGTTTACTTGTGAATAATTTTGAGGAATTTTCCTTCTTGTTCTTTTGTTTTTTCCTTTCTTTTCCTCATTTTTGTAACTTGTGAATTTTGTAATATATATCACATTATTTTATGTTTTGAAGTTCCTAGTAACAAAATGAGATGAATTTTTAGGGTCCATTTCCCTTTTTTTTCGAGCTAGTTGTCCAGTGTAGTATATGTTATTGGTGTGTATTTTGAGTTATTGGTGTAGTGTATGTTATCCATTATAAGGTCAGCCAGTTAACGATTGCCTCTTCTCCTTAGAAATTTTTTGACAAAAATAAATATTGGTGAAATTTTTTGCTGTTCAAATCTTGTTAAAAAATTTTAATTATATTAATTTGACTTAATTTTTTTTGACACTACTCCTTCTATCACTTTTTTGATGCAATTCTTTGAACTTGCTTGAGGAATTTTTTGTTGTTGAAATCTTGTTAAATAATTTTAATTATATTAATTTGATAAAAAAATTTTGACACTACCTTTTTTTTTCTCTCCAGTGTCATTAACAGGTTGTAAAACGACATCATCAACAACATCTTTTAATGTAAATGAAGCTCATATTTTCTTATTTAATTATTATAATTATTTATTTGCATTTTAAAATTATAGCTTGAACATTTTTTTCATATATCTAATCAAAGTGATACACTTCCAATTAGTTCAAATGAACGTGGAAACTTGCACCCACAACCTTTAAGGCAAGCAACCACGGTGTGAAACTTCGAAGGAAAAAAGAAAAGCTACGGCAAAGAGGTCTGAGGTATGGGACCATTTTATAGAATTTACAACTAAAGAAGGGGAAAAAAAGAGTAAATGCAAATATTATGCTAGGGAGTTCTTTGCTGATCCTAAAAAAAAATGGCACATCATTATTAAAACATCACATGAGTGTATGTGTAAAGCATCCTCATAGCTTAGAGTCAAGGCAAACACAACTGAATTTTCAATCAGGCAGTCTTAGTACTTGGAAATTTGATAAAGATGTTGTAATCCTATAGCTTACATGTTAGTTGTTGATGAGCTTCCTTTAAAGTTTACATAAGGGGAGGGATTTAGACACTTTATATCCATGGCTTGTCCTAGATTTCGAATGCCATCAAGGTGGACAATCTCACATGATTATTATGACATTTACATAGTTGAAAGGAATAAGCTAAAGGACTTGTTTAAAAGTACAAGTCAAAGAGTTTGTCTAACTACAGACACATGGTCCTCTTTGCCAAGAATCAATTACATATGTCTCATTACCCATTTCATTGACAATGAATGGAAATTACATAAGAAAATTATTAATTTTTGTCCAATTTCCAGTCATAAGGGTACAAATATTGGTTTTAAAGTTGAAAAATGTTTGAATGAGTGGGGTATAGATAAAGTACTTACTATTACCATGGATGATGTGAGTTCAAATGACTTGGCATTTAAATGGTTAAAAGAACAAACAGGCAATTTGGGGTCTAACATTTTAAATTGTGAGCACATTCACATGAGATGCATCGCTCACATAATCAATTTAATTTTTGTTGATGGATTGAAAGAAATTGGTAGTTCTGTGAAAAAAATTAGAGCAGACAATCTCTGGCTAGACTGAAAAAGTTTAAGGAATGTGTTGAAAATGAAAAAATTCCAAGTAAGAGTTTACTATGGTTAGATGTTTCAAGTAGGTGGAATTCTACCTATTTAATGTTGGAAGCATCTCAAAAATTTGAAAAAGCATTCAACAGACCCATACTTTGGATTTGAGCTTGACTTAGATAATGGGGTGCCTGCTAAGGAAGATTGGTAAAATTCTAGGAGGATGATCACCTTTTTACAGCATTTTTATAAGCTCAATTTAAGAATTTCAAGTTGTTTATACACTACTTCCAACCTTTTTTTTTCATGAAATTTATATGGTTTATCATCTTTTGGGTGAATGGATAAAGGGTGATGATGAGGAGTTGAGCAAAATGGCTAAAAAAATGAAGCAAAAATATGATCAATATTGGGGAGATCCTATGAAAATGAATCAATTAATTTTCATAGTGATCATACTTGATCCTCGACATAAGTTAGATTGGGTGCAAATTGCTATTTCAAAAATGTATGAGGGAGAAGTAGGTGTATAATTGGGGATTAAGGTTAAGGAGCTTTTATATTCTTTATACAATATATACAAGAATATGATTTCTCCTGAAAATGAAAATGAGCCAAATAATAGTGTTGAGGGTTCAAGTGAGGTAGAAGTAGATCCGACCAAGGTGGTTAAGAGAATGGTAGAATCGGAATAGAAAAGATTTAAGTATGAAATGAGAGGTTGAAAGCTAAATAAATCAGAGGTAGAGAAGTATCTTAATGAAGAAACAAAAGAGGATAATGGAGATTTTAAAATTTTAGAATGGTGGAAACTAAATGGCCATAGATTTCCCATCTTAGCTTAAGTCGCTTGAGATGTGTTGGCAATTCCAATTTCTACTATGGCTTTGGAATCAACTTTCAACACCGAGGGATGTGTTTTAAATGCATTTAGGAGCTCTTTGACTCCTAATATAGCCCAAGCACTCATATGTTGTCAAGATTGGGTTTGAAATCTTCCAACCTGATTAATGTTGAAGAGGCTTTAGATGAGCTTGAAAATCTTGAAAAAGGTCTTATGTTTGTTGAATTTTGTTTGATTACTACTCAATTTATTATTTGTTCTATTTTAATTAATTGTTTGTTGTTTTCTAGGCTTAAAAAGCCTGCCATTGAAAAATGCAGCAATCAACACATGAGGTTATAACTTATGGCTAATGACAAGTAATTATTTCTATTTTTATGTATTGAAAAATATTATTCATTTTGGTCCCATAATATTGAGTTTCTTTTGTTGTTGTTGTTGTTGTTGTTATAATTATGTTGTTTGTTGTTGTAATTTTAGTATCCTATTATTGATGTTATAATTCTGTATACTCTATTGTTTATGGGTTGTTCTACTGCTTGTTGTTCTTGTCTTTTTTTTTTTTATTGGTGATGATGAATTTTGGTGCATTTATGTTTTAGTTTGGTTCAGTTCATTCACTATCTTGGCTCATAATTTTGTTCATTTGGTTTAGTTCATTTGGGTTTAGAATTTTGCTAATTATTTAGTTTGATTTATGTTAATTCTGATTTTTTATTTCTATTTTTGCAATTTTGATTTTATTGATTCTGTTGTTGTTGTATTTCTCTTTTCTGATTTTGATTTTTAATTTATGTTAATTCTGTTTGACTTTTTAGCTAATCTGTTCTTGGTTGGATTCAAATGTTCTAAATTTGCTCATGCAAGCTATTTGAAAAGAAACTTTGATCAGTTGGTGCAAGTTGGATAAGATTACTTACTATAAGATGCTGCGATTTTCAATGAAAGTTGTGTTGCAATTTTTAGATTTTATTGTTATGGACTTAAATAACTTTTATTTTATTTTGTTGAACTTTGTATGTTGGACTTTTATTAACTGATATGTTGTTGAATGTTGTATTTTGCACTTTCATGGACTAACTTTCTGATTTTTTTTATTTGTTTTAGTATTTTATGTTTAATTTTTATATTAGTAAAAAAATATGTCAAAATATTTATCTTAAAATTTCATATAATAAACAGGTGTTAAATTTATCATAAAAATTTTCCATCAAACAAAAAAAGTATCAAATAAAAATTTTGAAAGCCTTGTTCAAACAACACACTTTGAAAGTCCAAACTCGTTATCTATCAGCTCAAACAAAAACTAATTGAAAACCGAACTGAAAGGTTCGGTTTAAAATAGGTTTAGTTCTTCACAAAAATTGATTCGATTCAATTTTCATTTCATAAATTTCAATTAACTCAATTCTGTTAATAAAATATGTCAACTGACTGAATGCTCACCCCTTCATTTTCAAAGATAAATATTCTATTTCTCACGTGACGGTGCATTATTATTTTTTGGATTAACTGCTAACAGTGCTACAGAATTCTTCCTTGGCATTTCAAAAGTCAGATCATTCGTTTTATGACTTGGATGCAATTTAATTTAGGTCTGCTTGCTTGCGTAAGTGCTATGACCTATTTAGTAAAAGTTATGCTTGGATATTTGTTGTGTATATATGAGAGTAAGTAAAGAAAATTTTTATATTTATATGTATATCTTGCAATCATTTCAATGAATAAATTAACCCAAATTTGTATACTTTTCAAACAAAATGACTTAGATCATTCTTACCATTTGATATGATCTTATTGACACTGTAATTACTTTAGTGAAGGATTTATATGTTTCTTTTGAATTATATATTTGTCAGACAAAGCAACATGAGCTAATTAAGAAGTTAAATGTATAATTTAAACAAAATATATCTCATAAAAGATAATTTGCCTATTAAGAAACCTTGCTCAAGGTTTTTTGGTCAGTTAAGTAAATATATTATTATTATTATTATTTGGCAGTACTGATGAATCAAACCACTAATTTCATGTTATACTTTGATAGACTATGTTTGCGAGGAGTTGAGAAAACAAATATGTTGTGGTTTTTTTTTTTTTTTCATTATTTCAACTTATAGTTTAAAACATTTAAATTTAATAATTAATACCAGAACTATTGAATTTTATGTGTAAATATTTATTTTTTAATCCCTTGGAAAGCACGGATAACTCTATTAGTTTAACTATAAATTACAACTAAATAGGCTATGCGTTGCATTTCACCAGTGGATTATTAGTGGGTTCACTGATGGATTGCTTCTTTTTTTTTTTTTTTTTTGAAAAAAAAAATCGAATTCATTTTTTTTTAAAAGAATTGGAGCAATGCATTTAAGAAAACAAATTCAAGACATTATTATAATTCAAGGTTTCTTTCAACATAAAACTATCAAATTAATTTTCTTTTAATTAATGGATGAAAATTAGTGCACATAGAGAACACGTAAGTACTTATTATGTGCATTAAATCCACTTCAAAACTATTTATATTGCTTTCCTGCACTCGCAATAGTTTTCAACCCAACAAGAAGTTCCAAACAATGCACACACAGCAACTCAATTAAATGAAGCATACCAAAACAACATACTTACATCGTTCCACCAAAAATGACTCCATTATACTACATCTTAAATCCCATGCTTTTTGGTATTTTCCCTGAAGCACAAGAACTCTCATCTGCCATATTGAAACGATTACCATATTCATATGAGCAAAAAAGAAAAAAAAGAAAGCCTCAATATTTTAATGTCTAGAATTATCTATCAATCAGAACTGAAATTTTATTGTTCCTGGTTTTTAGACCATAAGGTTTCCTGTCAGCCGAAGCATCAACTATCTTCTGCTAGCATGAATTAGAACAGACCCAACTATGAATTAAATTCTAAAGCCTATGCATCCCACTATAGGGCCTCTAAAATTAACTTCTAACTTCAACCAAGACAAAACACATGATTACGAGAGGTAAGAACCTAAGACTTTTGTTAGATGCTTCATTCAAAATACTGTATTCTTCTTCCCACTAGACATCATCTCTTAGAACAACACTTATCATATCAGTCTAAACTTGACAGCCTTTGCAAACTATGGTGTTTCCAAAACACAAACACACGTACTTTAAATAATAATTCTTGTTTTTTAATCCTTGAAAGCCTCCTTTTGTGCATTGTAACCATGGTGCAGATCTCATGCTTCTCCAAGTATGCTCATATTTTGTTACAACTCATATGCAACACTCTAAAATAAAAATAAAATATTATGTAATTACTGTTACTGTTAACGGAATACCAACTTAAAGAGAAAACTTAAAAATAGTTGATAATATATTTCCTCTAATGGTAAACTTTCCTACCTGTTTTCATGGAAAAAGAATGCAAAGCTGCACAAAAATCAACAAAGGCAGAATATATGGTTCAAATGCAACTATGAACAGATTTAAATTCCATAAACATTCTGTAACATCCTATCAGAAAATGACTCAAGACTTTAAAGAAAAAAAGAAGGATCATGCAGAACATGCAGCTAAGATTATAACCAAGCAAATAAACATTTCATGAATCATTTAATCACCCAGAGAATCAAAACTCTATAAGATCTGCAAAAAATATTAACATCCCATCCCATCCCACTTATCCCCATCCTTTACAACTTCAAAGTAGAACCCTATATCACAACTGGGTAAATGTCTCAACATTGTCAAATTCGCCCCCAATTTCTTCTAAGACAGCCTCACCTTAGATTTTATGTAGTCCAAGGTACAGAAACATTGCTAATAAATTCAATCTATCAAGGACATTAAAAGTCATGCAATATGGAATCGATATCTAATTTTGCCAACAACTTGAACTATGACACACTCGAAAAATACCAAAAATTACAACTCCCATAAGCTATATGTGAACAACAAATGCTGATACTAATAAACTAAGACAAATAAAGTCTTTCATTACAAATGCATAAGCATTGTGAGCTCTAAAGATAAACAAACACTTTCATGATGTCATTAGCAGCAAAAAAGAAAAATGTTTTCAGCAAATTTAACCATGGCACAAAACTTTGTTTACTCAATCAATCAATCAATATTTTGAGCAAACTAGGCAACTTTCAGGTAAGAGAAATACATGTTAGTCATATTTACATCACAGGAAAAGCTTTTCTATAAGCTGCATTTAAAGCATGTTCAATATCTTAAAATTTATTTATTCTCCTCAAAGACTGATTTCTTACCACTCCCCTGTTTCATATATCTCAGTTCAACAGTTCAAATATCACCATTGAAATGATTCAAACATGGAAATTAATAATAAAGAAAGAAAAATGAAATTCTCTAAACCGACGATCAATAATCAGTAAAAGAAGCCATCTTAGTGATATTATCAAGTATGCCCTTTCACATCTTTAAAAAAAATCTTCCACAGATAAAAAGCACTTCAAATTTTATTAAACCAAAAAAGAAAAAATCAATTTCTTTTTATACGGCTGATAATCAAGCTCGCTGCCAATTAACAATGACTTGTAAATTAAAGTGCAGATATAAAATTATCAACCACAATCAACTCAACCACGAATATCAAGGGACTATAAAATAAACAAAACCATAACAGAACAACTTTAATATCCATGCATAAAAATAAAACCCATAAGCATAACTATATTAGACATAAAATGGATTATAACACCAAAAGAAGTCATATTGTTGTTGTTGATAATTAAAAACCCAGACACAAAACATCATTAAGCGTTCAACAATAATCCACAGCACATAAATATTAAACATTCAGATTAAACATACCAATTTAAAATAACAATAAAAGCCCCTCTAAAACACAAATTAATCTCGTCATACCGCCTCTTTAACCTGTGGTTTAGGCACCGAATCAGCCTCAGGAATCTTAACATAACCCATCTTTTTAGAACTCACAGCCTCCTCCTCCTCATCATCATCACCTTCAAATTCATCAAAACGATAATCGTATCTGGTGGCGAACAGAGACCACACCAAGTACATAGTAGCAGCAGTTAACGCGCCACATCCAACACCAAAAAGCAAAGCAACAACAACACTTAGAATATCTTTAGTACGATCGCGAAGAGAGTTGATATCATAGGAGGATAGCCCAATCCCAAAAGGCAACATGGCACCATGATCACTTTGTTTCAGGTGCTGATGTCGTTGCTGACGAATTTCTTGGGGGTCAGAATTTCCATCGTCAACTGCCCCGAAAATTCGGGGATCGAGGAAGATTTGGGAAGAGCGTTGGTGCTGTTGTTGAGTGATCTCGGTTACGATTGTGACAAACCCAGAAGATGGGTGATTGTTGTTTTTGGTGGTGGTAGGGTTAGGGTTCAAAGGACGGATTGAGAAACTGTAGGAAGATATGAAGAGGGTTTTACAGGGACGAGCAGAGGAGGAGATCGACAAGGAAGCGATGAGTGAAAGGAGAAAGAGCAGCTTTAGAATTGAAGATGATGAGGCTGATGATGAGGCTGATGATGCCATTGTTACAGAGGAAACTAAAGAATGGGACTTTCTTGTTCTTAGGTCGGGTGTTCTGTTTTTGTTTGTGGTGGAAAATGGAAGGAAATGAACAAAAGGACGGGGAAAGAAAACCAGTTTAGCACTTAAACTTTTGTTCAGGAACAAATTGGCCCCTTCTTTTGACTTTTCTGAACTAACTTGGCTACTAAACTTTTTGACAAAAGCCATTGGATACTCACAATTGGCTTAGGGCTGTTTAGTTAAGTTGTTGATAATTGATAATTATTGTTGTTGGCTGATAGCTGACCAATATCAAGTGTTTAATAAAATTATAATAATTGTTGTTGATAGTATATATATATATATATATATATGCATCTCCAACACAACGACAAATTATAAAAATGTAGCCCCCTCTCGTCTCCAGTGCAGTGTTAGTTTCTGCTGCAATTTACATATTTTGCAAAGTTGATTGCATATATGTAGCCAACTTTTACTTTATACATTTGTTCTTTAAAAAAAAAAATTCAGTAATAATCATTTGTTTCAATATAATATAAAGAATTTTGTTCAATTTAATCCAAATTTATATTATATTTATTATATTATTACTAAATGCATATAAATTTGATTTAATTATTTTTACTTAAATAATATTAATATTTTCACTGAAAATAATATTAATTTTTTACTTAAATAATATAATATTTTTACTTAAACAATATAAATATTTGGATAGAAAAAATTTCACAACCATTGATTTGCATTAATTTAACAATCGATTTAAGAAAATAATCAACAAAAACATTAAAATTAATAATACCTGAAATTATAAATTTAATTACATATAATTTAATAATATGGTAAATTAGAGTCAGATCCACTAATATCATTTAAATATTCACCAAAAACATTAGATGTAGGAGGTTGTGGTTGGTGTTGTTAAGCTTTTTTTTGCATAATCCTCATATTTTCAACTACCATAAATGCACAAAATTCAAGATCTTCGATAGACTTAAGGTTTATAAACAGAATCTTATTTTCTAGGATGATAGCCTTTTTCAACATATCAACAACTTATTGATTTTTTTTTAGAAGAAGATCCGTTTTTCTTCCATTTTTTATTCATTTAATTATTACTCCTTTATTCTCTTCAATTTGGCTTTTTTAAACCAATGGGAAATCCACTTAAAGAACCACTTATATCAGACGCATCCAAATCGATTGAAAATCTTAAAAGTTTAGGAGATACTGGAACTGCAGAATCTTGAGTATGAGTATCAAATCATAATGATTCATTGACAATGTTATTAACTTGCACATAAGTGTGGCTATTATCTTTAAATTTTTCAAAATATTTGACTATGTGCCACGTGTGATCAAATTTGAAACACCTTTTGTAATGCACATCTTGCTGCATTAATGTTTTTACTTGAATTAACTGAAAAAATTAGTTAAAATCTTGTTAGAATTAATACAATCTAGATGAAGAAGACATTACAAATAATATTCAAATACAATTATTACAATGAAATACTTACAATGTTTGCATTTGAAGCACCACTAGGATGCGTATTTTCTATTTGTCTAATGCATCCAATCAATTTTATTATAGTTTTCTCAATTGTTTGGTGTCGACATTATAATAAGCACTTGGCATGCTCCTTGCAATTTGCTTGTTTGTCTGCATTATATTTTTCTTCTACCCGTGACCAAAATCGATATGAAGATTGATAAACATCAATAATTGGGTCTTGTGAAATTTCCATATATACTTCACATAAAAGCACATCCTCGGCATGATTGTATCCAGATGATCGAATTGATATTTTCAAATTGTTGAAGTGTTTGCTTTTAAATGAGTTTTTAGAGTTATACAGAAGATGTTGCAATATGTTGTGAAAAAATCTTATGGGTATAACACTTATTTATAAAAAGGGAATCCCTTTTGCATTTAATTTCAATCGTCGGATGGTACATAAATAAGCTCAACCATTAGATTAAAAAACCCATAATATCTTATCATTTTTAAAAAAAAATACAAAGCTCCAGACATGTATTATTTGTCTTCTTTTAATTTTAACCCTTAGATGGTATGTAAGGTTATCTCAACCATTGGATAAAAAGCTTATCATATCTTATCATCTTTTTGAAAAAAATACAAAGATATGACAATAATTATCTTCTACATTTAATTTTAGCCCTTAGATGGTATGCAAGATCATCTCAACTGTTGGCCAAAAAAGATAGAAAATCTCATAATCTTTTTGAAAAAATACAAAGGTAAGACAACAATTATGTTTTTGCATTTAATTTCAACTATTGGATGGTATACAAGATCATTTTAATCGTTCGATAAAAAGACAGGAAATCTTATCTGCTTTTTGAAAAAAATAAAAGTAGAACAGTAATTATCTTATGCATTTAATTTTAACCCTTAGATGGTATGCAAGATCATCTCTACTGTTGGATAACAAGCTTACCACAACTTATTATCTTTTCGAAAAATATAAAGGTAAGACAATAATTATCTTTTGTATTTAATTTTAGCCCTTAGATGGTATGCAAGATCATCTTAACTGACTAAAAAAGTCAGAAAATCTTGTCATTTTTTTGAAAGAATACAAAGCATGACAATAATTATGTTTCTGCATTTAATTTCAACTATTGGATGGTATGCAAGATCATCTCAACTATTTGATAAAAGGCAGAAAATCTTGTCATCTTTTTGAAAAAATAAAGGCAAGACAATAATTATCTTCTGCATTTAATTTTATCCCTTAGATGGTATGCAAGATCATCTCCATTGTTGGATAAAAAAACAATCAATAATTATCTTTTTTAAAAAATACAAATGCAGGACAATAATATATTAATGTTTTTACTTTTAATTTCGACCGTTGGATGGTATGCAATATTATATAAACCATTGAATGAGATTGTAAACATTTAACAACCTACCAAAATTTAGTTTATAATGTATGCATTATGAATTTAAAAACTCAAAGACTATCTGAAAATCTTATCCAAAGCTCTTTGAAAAACTCTTTGCCAAAACTCTTCTTATATGCTTAAAAACCTTTCCTAAAATGAATTTTGATATTGGTGGTCCATTAGTTTATAGCTCATCAAGTTCATCTTTTGATGGTGATAATCCATTTGGGTTATCGAATGAAGAATATCAAGCAATGTTGCAAATTTTCTCTACTAATAATATAATGATCAAATATTATCAAAATCAACGACACAAATTAAGGTCTTGATATGGTGAATCGATTATAGGTCATATTATGGTTTGATGAGATTGTGAAGCTACACACTAGAATTTATCAAACAATTATTTTTTCTGATAATCCACGATACGGTGAGGATCTTCTTTTTTTTTTGACAATTTTGAATGCCACAAAGTTTATTTCTTCATATAGTTGATGTAGTCAAAAGTCATAACCCATATTTTGAACAATGAACTAATGCTCTTGGTAGACTTAGGTTATTGCCTCTACAAAAAATAATAGTAGCATTTTGAATGTTGGCATATAGTCTACTTATAGATGCAATAGATGAATATGTAAAAATAGGTGAGTCTATAGTGATTGAAAGCATGAAGAAGTTTTTTCGTACTGTTGCTCTATATTGGTAAAGAATGTAGTTTTCCTAGAATATTAGGTAGTTTGGATTATATGCACTAGAAGTGTAAAAATTATTTAACATCATGGGCTGGACAGTATGCAAGTTGTAATGGATCACTAATAATAATTTTGGAAAATATTGTCAACTATGATCTTATTAATGATATGTACTATGTCAATCATGTATCCATGTTTTGACTTTATCATTTTATTAATAAAGGGACATTTTCATTATCATTTTATGTTATGATAATTACTTAAATAGTCAATTCTTCCTAAGGTTATCAAGTATGTGACTTGATAGTAAAACCCTTAGATTAAATATGAGTTCTATTCAAATTATCCTTAGCCATAATAATGTATTAAGACTAGTATGATGTTGACTGATGATTATCTTTTACTAATCAAAAGTATGAGATATTAAGTCAACTCATAGGTACTTATTTGAGAATAATGTACTGGATTGACGTATCATATGAATACTACATAGATAATTGTCATAAGTAATTCTCATCATAGTAATATTGATTTAGCCCTTTGACCTTGAAATCACCATGAATTTCTACATAGCTATTTTGTATTTTGACACAATCTAACATTATCTTTAACAGGATGATAAAAATAAACTGTTGTTGGATATGAAATGAGTTATATGTGGAATGTGAATGATTGAGAAGGAATTCATCCCTCATTTAATCTGAGTAAAATATTTATGGGCCCTTTGATAAGATTAACTGAGGAAAATGCATGGCCATGCTAAAGTGAATTGATAAAGAGTTATCATTCTCAGTCTACTTGGAGTCAAGAAATAATATGATTGAATTATAAAAGGATGGCATAAACTATGCCTTATATTCAATTAAGATATTATGTGAAAAGGATTATAATATTGACTACAAATTAGGTTATATTGGATTATCGACCTTTACATGACTTGGGAAGTCATAATGCCTTCCTAGAGGCCACTTATGATTTGTAGGCATATATATATATATATATATATATATATATATATATATATATATATATATATATATAAGGTAATGGTTTTCTTAAATAAATAGAAAATTATTTTCTAATTTAGTGTTTGAATAAAATCAGAATTGGAATAAATGGAATCTACTGAAAACATTTTGGTTAATGAGGAAACTACTAAAATTAATTTTGGTAAGTGAAACCCTAATAGAGAGGTCTATAAATATAACATGTTCTCTAGGATTTCATATATTATTTATTATTTTGCCACCTTAATTCATTTTTTTCTCCCCTTTAAGAAAAATGAAATACAAAGTTTTTACTTCTTGAGTTGTGAGAAAATCAAAAGGTGCTAGCACACATTGCACATTCGTTTTACAAAAGGGCTATTCATATGGATACTTGTAGAGGGCATATTCTTTTAAAGACATCTTTATTTGACAAAAGAGAACAAAAAGCTTGAGGTAGGGTGTCACTGGTGTGAACCTCCTTTTAACCTTCCATCATTCTTACCTGATTTTCATTCGTGGTAAGGTTTTGGATACCTTAATCAATTCAATTGATCGAATTGCATGGATCCTGGTTCAGGTTTGTGATTAAAGTTTATAATTTTTCGTTGCATTTTGAATCACATAACCCAACATTGGTATTAAAGCCTCTTATAATTTGATTAATTTGATTATGTATATATGTGTGTTTTAAGTGATTCATTATTGAAAAAGGAGTTTTCGAAAACTTTATCAAAACAATTTTTAATTATGTGACAATCTTTTCAATCTGTATAAAACAACATTAAATATTAATTTGATTAATGTTTATAATCATTTAATATGATTAAATTGTAAACAGAGTTATGATTTTCTGTGTTATGTATACTTTTTTAAGAAATCAAAATAAGTATTCTATTTTAAATAGAAAATTCATTTTCTATTTAATGTTGAAACATGAATATTTTGATTATACAAATTTCTATCTAGAGCAGTATGTTTAAGTGTTAAACAGATTATACATAATAAAAATATTTTGAATATATTAATTATTCTGTAGTATGACTTATGAATAAAATAGGGGTTTTAGTGGTAGTTGTTTAAATGTTAAATAGAAAATAATTTGTTTTGAACAAATCAATCAGATTGTGATTTAATTATGGAAATTATTTATGTTTTTAGGGTTTTGGAAACAACTCATTCAAAAATTTTAGGTAAATCATTTACCTTTTGGGGGCACTGCCCTCGAACCCTTACAAAGGGGCGTTGCCCCCTTGACCCCCACCCGCTAACTGGCACTGCCTGGGGCACTACCCCTGAACCCCGCCAGCGGCGCTGCCCATTGGCCTCGTTTGGTTTTATTACATAATTTTTTATATACATAATAACTAAATTAATATGTAAATTGAATTATTATACAATATGTGTTTATTGTTAAATGCATGGTGCATAGCATGACCCTTAGACCAATGTGATTGGATTTTATTATTTTATTGGGTTATAATTTTTAAATATGACTTGTGAGTCATTTTTTATTTTTTATAATTATTTTATTTTATTAAATAGTAATAGAACAGTCTTAATTACAACAAGCTCTGTAAATTAAGACCTAAGGTGAAAATTTAAGCTTGAGACCTTGGATAGAGATCCAAGGTGGGAGCCCAACAAGGAGGTCCATAAGAAGATGGAGATCCAAATTCAAGGCTCAATTTTTTATTCGTTATAGCACCTAAGTTTGACTTTTGATTTTCATATTGGCTTATGAAGATTAACTAAGACATGGGTCATGCTATGTCACGTTTATCTTATTGTGTTAGTATATTATGCATATGATGCCATGAGATGCCATGTATGAGATGCCTTGTATATGATGCAATATAACAATAACTAAATAAGATAAAAATTAATTAAAATGCCTAATATTAAGTCATTAAAATGCCTCCCATTAATAAACACTTTTCAAGATTTAGATTGCTATATATAGGTTATGTCAAAGCATTGTGTATAAAGCCATCTAAATAAGATAAGATGGACAATGGTGATATCCATATGTTTGAGTTGGTTAGACTTAACTAGGTTATTAAAATGGTTTTGGACCTAAGGTATTTGATAGGATATACTGGTACATATGATGTCAATATCCTATACTTATCCAACAATTACATGAGATGTAATTGGTAAAGTGTTACCTACCTAAATAACCACACTTTAAGTGATAAGCCAAAGCTTACTTGAAGTAGGGTGAAATATAGATCTTGGCCCACTAAGAAATTTCAATTGTTGAAATCATTTTGAGGGTTTTATAATTTATAAAAATTTAGTAAGAGTTTTCTTATGCCTCATTCATAATAAAACTAAATGTACTCTAGATATATTTATTATAGATAATGACATCCAACACTGCACCTACCATGTCACTACGATCGATCCTTGAGAAGGATAAGCTGAATAGGACTAACTTTCTTAACTGGTATAGAAACCAAAGAATTGTTCTTAAACAAGAAAGAAAGGAATATATCCTTAATCAACCTATCACAAAAGAACCAGCTGCTAATGCTCCTAGAGCACAAAAGGATGCTTATAATAAGCATTTCAATGATTCAGTTGATGTCACTTGTCTTATGCTTGGATGCATAAAGTCTGAGCTTCAAAAGCAACTGATAGAAATGGAGGCTTATATTATGATAGGCCATCTCAAGTAAATGTTCTAAAAGAAAGCTAGAATCGAAAGGTTTAATACCATCAGGGCATTACTCTCCTGCAAGTTGACGATTAGCGGCTCTGTCAGTTCTCATATTCTCAAGATAAAGGGTAATCTTAAACACTTGGACAAGCTTGGTCTCAAGATTAAACAAGAATTGGTTGTCAATATCATTCTCCAATCTTTGCTTGAAGCTTATGATGGTTTCATCATGAATTTCAATATGCATAGTATGGACAAAACTATTTCAGAGTTGTATGGGATGCTTAAAACTACTAAGAATAACATCAAGAATTCCACCAAGGATGTTCTAATGGTTAATAAGGGAAAGGGTATGAAAAAATTGGAAAGGGCAAAGGCAAGGGCAAGACTCCCAAAGGCTTTTAAAAGCCAAAGCCAAGGCCCAAGCCCAAGTCCAAAGCTAAACCCCAAACAAAGCCACCAAATGAGGGAATATGCTTTTTTTACAATGAACAATGTCATTGGAAAAGAAATTGCAAGCTATGTATGAATGATCTGAACAAGAATAAGGGTAGTGTGACTATCTCTTCAGGTATTCATACGATAGAAATTAATTTATCTATGTCTGATTCTTAGGTATTAGATATTGGATCAGGATCTCACATTTGTGCAGGGTCTAAAAATGAGTATATCATTAGCTAGAGGTGAAGTGGACCTATGAGTTGGCAATGGAGTAAGAGTTGCTACTTTAGCTGTAGGGACTTATGAGTTAACTTTGCCTAGTATACTTGTTTTAAATTTGGAAAATTATTATTATATGCATACTATGTGTAGGAATATTATTTCTGTTTCTTGTTTGAACAAGAAAATTTTTGAATTTATTATTAGGACTAATAAATACAATATTTATCATGATAACATTTTCTATAGATTTGCTCCACACACTGATGGTCTTTATGTTCTAAATGTTGACGACACTAATGAAAAGTCAATCTATAACATTGGTATAAAGAAGTTTAAATGTAATGATTTAAACACTACCTATCTCTGCAATTGTTGTTTAGGCCATATAAATAAGAAATGCATTTCAAAGCTTTGCTAAAATGGGCTTTTGAATTCATTTGATTATCAATCATTTGAAACATGTGAATCTTTTACTAGGAAAAATGACTAAAATGCCTTTTACTGGAAAAGGTCAGAGGGCTAATGATTTATTAAGCCTTATACATTCAGATGTATATGGACCATTAAGCTCAATTGCTAAAGGAGGTGTCCAATACTTCATTACTTTCATAGATGATTTTAGTAGATATGGCTATGTCTATCTCATAAAATATAAATCTGAATCTTTTGAAAAGTTTAAAGTTTTCAAGAATGAAGTACAAAACCAACTTAGTAAAAATATTAAAACACTAAGATCTGATTGAGGTGGTGAATATTTAAGCCAAGAATTTATAAATCATCTTAGAGATTATGAGATCATTTCACAATTGACCCTCCATGTACACCACAATGGAATAGTGTGTCCAAATAGAGAAATTAAAATTTATTGGATATGGTTTGATAAATAATGAGTCAGTTTGATCTTCCAATC
This sequence comes from Mallotus nudiflorus, assembly GCA_947683625.1. Classification (NCBI taxonomy): domain Eukaryota; kingdom Viridiplantae; phylum Streptophyta; class Magnoliopsida; order Malpighiales; family Euphorbiaceae; genus Mallotus; species Mallotus nudiflorus. Next base: position 2,418,444 of record CANTUR010000024.1, read on the forward strand.
TCTTTTTAGGGATATGCTTTAGAAACTGTTACGTTCATTTTGATTAAAGTTCCATCAAAGGTAGTTGAAAAGACACTATATAAGATATTGACCGAAAAAACTCCTAGTTTTTCTTTTCTTAATATTTGGGGATGTGAAGCTTACGTGAAGCATTAAATCTTAAATAAATTAGCACCTAAATCTGATAAATGCCTTTTTATAGGATATATCCTAAAGAAACTAAAGGATATTACTTCTATAATACTTTTAAAAACAAAGTGTTTATTGCTCGAAATGGTGTATTTTTAGAAAGAGAATTTATTTCCAAAGGAACTAGTGGGAGTATAGTGCAACTTGAAGAAATTCAAGACCCACATAATAGCATTGTACAAAGTATAGAATCGCAGCTGGATTAACAAATAATTGTTAAACTTGCACAAGTACTAGAAGGCCCAAGGAGGTCTGATAAGACATGTCAAATCCCTATGAGATATGGATTTCTTATAACTGATGATAATGATATGTTAATTATGGATTAAAGTGAGCCCACATGCTATCAAGAGGCCATAAATACTCCTGACTTTGAGAAATGGCTAGAAGCCATGAAATCAGAAATGCAATCCATGTATGATAATCAAGAATGGACCTTAATTGACCCAACTGATGGATTAAAAACTATTGGATGCAAATGGGTTTTTAAAAAGAAAACAGACATGGGTGGCAATGTGCATACCTTTAAGGCAAGACTGATTACAAGGGTTTTAAACAAACACATGGTATAGACTATAATGAAACCTTTTCACCAGTTGCTATATTGAAATCTATTTGAATTCTCCTTATTGTAGCTACATACTATGGTTATAAGATATACAAATGGATGTCAATACAACATTTCTTAACGGAAACTTACTTGAGGATGTGTACATGACACAACTAGAGGGTTTTGTCAATCCTGTGAATTTTAGAAAGGTATGCAAGCTTTAAAGGTCCATTTATGGATTGAAGAAAGCATCTCGAAGTTGGAATCTTTGCTTTAATGAAGCAATCAAAGAGTTTGGCTTCATTAAGAATGAAGATGAACCTTATGTCTATAATAAGGTTAGTGGGAGCGCAATTATGTTTTTAGTGTTGCATGTTGATGACATACTACTCATTGGAAATAATATCCCTATTTTACAAAATGTTAAATCATGGCTAGGGAATTATTTCTCAATGAAAGACTTGGGTAAAGCCACTTATATATTAGGCATCAAGATCTATAAAGATAAATCTAAAAGGCTCATTAGCCTAAGTTAGAGCACTTACATTGATAAGGTATTAAATAGGTTTAGCAAACAAGACTCTAAGAGAGGATTCTTGCCAATGTCACATGGCATCAATCTTAGCAAGACTCAGTGTCCCATGACACAAGATGAGCGAGACCGTATGAGTAAGATTCCATATGGTTTTGCTATTAGATCTATCATGTATGCAATGTTATATACTCGACATGATGTTTCATATGCCTTAAGCATAACGAGCAAATACAAGTTAGACCCAAGTGAGAGTCACTAAACAACAATTAAAAATATCCTTAAGTACTTAAGAAGAACTAAGGATGCATTTTTACTGTATGGTGGTAAGGAAGATGAGCTAGTTGTAAATAGTTACACAGATGCTAGCTTCTAAACTGACAAAGATTATTTTTTATCACAGTTAAGTTATGTGTTTTGTTTGAATGGAGGTGCAATGAGCTGGAGGAGTTCTAAGCAAGACACTGTTGCTAGTTCTACAACAGAAGCTGAGTATACAGTTACCTAAAAAACAGTTAAGGAGGCTATTTGGGTAAAGAAGTTCATAACTAGACTAGATGTTATTCTTAGTTTATCAGATCCAGTGAACTTGTATTGTGACAATAATGGCGCTATAGCCCAAGCTAAGGAGCCCATATCACATCAGAGATCCAAACACATATTATCTCATTTGAGAAATTATTGAGAGAGGATATATGAAGATATGTAGAGTACCTACAAATGATAATATTGCTAATCTACTGACTAAGCCTCTTCCACAGCCTAAGCATGAGAGTCATACTAGGTCCATGGGTATTAGTTTTAATATAGATTGGGCCTAATGCAAATGGGAGATTGTTAGTGATATGCACTGGGTCAATCATGTATTCATGTTTTAAATTTATTATTTTATTAATAAAAGGGCATTTTAATTATTATTTTATGTTATGATAATTACTTAAATAGTCAATTCTTCCTAAGGTCATCAAGTATGTGACTTAATAGTAAAACCTTTAGATTAAATATGAGTTCTATTCAAATTATCCCTAGTCATAAGAATGTATTAAGACTAGTATGATGTTAACTGATGATTATGTTTTATTAATCATGAATATAAGATATTAAGTCAACTCATAGGTACTTATTTGAGAAATAATGTACTGGATTGTCGCATAGTGAGAATACTACATAGATAACTGTCATAAGTAATTCTCATCATAGTAATATTGATTTAGTCCTTTGACCTTGAAATCACTATGGATTTCTATATAGCTATTTTTTTATTTTGACATAATCTAACATTATCTTTAACAGGATGATAAAAATAGATTGTTGTTAGATATAAAATGAGTTATGTGAGGAATGTGAGTGATTGAGAAGGAATTTGTCCATTATTTAATTAGAGTAAGATATCTATAGGCCCCTTAATAAGATAAAATGAGGAAAATGCATGGCCATGCTAAAGTGAATTAATAAAGAGTTATCATTCTTAGTTTACTTGGAGTCAATAAATAATATGATTGAATTATATAATTATGAAAAAAGTTATGCCTTATATTCAATTATGATATTATGTGACAACGGGATTACAATATTTACTATAAATTGGGTTATGTCAAATTATCGACCTTTATATGACTTGTATAGTCATAACGCCTTGTTAAAGGCCACTTATGTTTTATAGGCCTAAATAGGGATTTCAGGCCCACTACTAATGTCATGTGAACCTACAGGAAGGCAGTTCGCCTCCAATGGGTGAGTTAGGTATTTTAATTAATTTATTAATTCTTAAATTAATAATAAGAATACTTAGGAACTTCGCATCATTTCACTCCATTTAACTAAAGACCTTCATTCATATCTAATTATATATTGGTACATAATCCCTCCTTCCTGTTGCTATCAAAGCACTTAGTACTGGCACTACCTTACATTGAAGATTAATTATAATACATGTAATAGACCTCATAGTGAGAAGGCCCGAAAATGGCTCGTAAAGATTCAGAATTTCTCTTTCAAGGGATGCCTTGATCCATCAAAGATTGTAAGTTTTGGATGGCTTTAAGAATGACATGTTTAGGATTCCCTTAAATGGATTTGGGGCAACACGATCACACACTTAGAACAAGCCCAAAACAAATATGGGTTTACCAAGCCCAATAAAACTCTGTGGAAATAAATAAATAATTCATATATATATATATATATATATATATATATATATATATATATTTAAGGTAATGGTTATCTTAAATAAATAGAAAATTATTTTTTGATTTGGTGTTTGAATAAAATCATAATTAGAATAAATGGAATATACTAAAAATGTTTTGGTTAATGAGGAAATTACTAAAATTCATTTTGGTAAATGAAACCCTAATTGGGAGGTCTATAAATATAATATATTCTCTAGGGTTTCACATATACCTTATTATTTTGCCACCTGTAAGCACCCAACTTCAGGATGCAATTGTGCACAATTGCAATGTAAGCCCCTATGATGAAATTTATTCAAAAATTGAACTTGGTTGTCAATTTTTTGGACTTAGGGACTAAATTGCAATGTTTTTAGGATTTGATTACAAGGAAGTCAATTTTTTAGGGGTCTTTTAGAAATTAAAAATTAAAAAAAAATTAGGATCGGCATTTAATACCGATCAACATTGGGGTAATGTCGATCGTCATTGCACAATGCTGACGCGCAATAAGTCCTATTTTTTCAAAATTTCAAGTATTTTTTTCGACTATTTTTCAGTGTTTTGATTGGTTAAAAATTGAATTTTATTATTATCTTTATCTAAAAAAGATTTTGACACATTCAAAACACATAAATCACTTTCAAAAATTAAATCCTTATCAGTCTGTTTTGAAGAGATGGGTTTGTTCCTCCAAAGGAGGAAGTCAGTACGTGTAGACTCTACTTTAAAAAGTAAAGAGTCTGCATGCAAGGGGGAGGATTTTTTAGGGACTCACACACAGACGAAGAGCTTTTTACACACAGAGACTGAGAGAAAAAACCCAGACCCCTAAAAATTTAGACGTGAAGAATACCTCGCACACACCCTTGTCTTTTAAAAAACCCCTAATTTTAGATACTATCAATGTCTTCGAAAGCAATCAAATCCCAGTCCAGAATCAACAATAATTCGATTTCAACGGTGAAAATCCTAGTATGAGGGGCTAAAAAGGGCATTTGCACAGCATCTATAATCATCACAGTGTTTTTTTCTTTCCTTAATGATTTTTATTTTATTTTTTGTTATTGATTTGAGTATTAAATTTCACTAATCTAATTTTTTGTGTTTTTTTTATTTTGATGTTTGATTGTGGATTGAGGAGGATACTCCTTATGTTCAAATGAATAGAAGATCCATGGAATGCCATGGAATAATCTATACTATTTTTCAATAGATATTAGGGTTTTAATTTTAATTTTGCATTTATGTGTTCTGTGTAGTTATTTTAATTCATGGGTGTATAATTATTTAATTCTAGTTTTTGTACATAGTTTGTAATAGCCCCAGTAGTGGGAATAGTGAAAGATTTAATTTTCTACGTTTAAAATTAATTAGTAATTAGGTTCAATTTGTTAAAACCCCAAATTAAAATCAATGGTGGTAGTAGCTTAAATTAGGGTTTGCATGTAATTAATTTAGGGTTTTTAGAAAATCACTATAATGTTTATTTGATCCATTTTTTGTGTTTTATTTGTTTTGGGTTTGTTTTTTTATGTTCTTTATCCTTTTGGGCCCTAAGCCCACGTCTAGGTTTAACCCACTTAATAAATAGGCTTAAAAATGATTTAGGACTTTAAATAATTAAAATTAATTCAGGCCCATTAGGTTAATTAGATTTTAGGCCCACTTAGTTAATTAAAACTTATTTAGACTTAGCTCAACCCACTTAATTTCATTTCTTTTAAAATAAATAGACCTAGACCCACATTTCACTTAAAATAAAACCAAGTTACACTTAGACCAATTAAATTAACTTTCCTTTAAAATTAAATAGACTTAAGCCCATTTTTTAGACAAAGTCAAATAAATAGATCTAGGCTCACTAATTAATAAAAATGTAGGCCCACCTTTAGTCCATTTCTCACTTGTAAATAAAAAATGTAAATCCAGCTAACTTTTTAATAAAATTAACATAGTTTAGACTTAGGGACAATGTGATCTTGAGTGCATTTTTTATGTGTAATTTTATTGACTAAATGCCTAAGGTTAAATGGATGTCAAATAAGGTTTAAATAAAATTGCATGTAATTAGAGGATGAAATAATCATTTATAAAATTATTCTAAATGAACATGAGACTAAGAGAAGTTAGTATTCCATTCCCAGAATCTCCTAGTTATGGTGCTAACTTTCTTTTAGAGAATCGAGTACCACCAATCAAATTGTCCCAATTATTACCCTGGGTGGCGATTCCTCTTCTCCACGCTATGACTTTGTGACATAGTAATGTGTTCCCTAAGGCCCTGAGCCTAAATAGTGTCGCGGTTGCTAAAATCTTGGACGTGCGCTAAACCCCGTTGTCTATAGTGGTGACTCCACTAGGGATAAAAGATATTGATTCTACTTGTGTTCTTTAGAATTATTTTATCAATTACTATTTCATTCTTGCATTCATTCTGCATGTCCCTACTAAACTAATGGCGTTGGTTTATGATTCCATGATTCCACTAGCTTTATGGAGTTATAGATTGGATAACCATCACTCTTAGCCTTAACTCAGTTCAAGAGAGATTACCGGGCTCATCTGACCAAAGTATGTAACTTAAGTCCTTAAGGGGGTAATTTTCTCTCGAGTTGGTAAAGGATGCTGGGCCCCTCTACCCTTGGCCTGTAACTCAAAATCCATAATGGAGAGCATCTTGCTAAGGGAACCTTAACTTTTAACCAGACCCTAACCATATATAATGGCCTAGTTACTTTCCCTAAGATTTTTACCCAAAGTGCTTGTTTATTTGAATTGCCATGAGGTATTTTTATTTATAAAAGCCCCGACCTATACCTTTGAAGCTCATTCAGGCTAATAAGGATTAGGCGAAGCCTTTATATTTAAAAATGTTATTTTTTTTGCTTTTTGTTTTAAAGAGAGGTTTGGCATGCGCGTCGGCTCTTAATATCCCCTGTTAATGTGAAGGCCAAGACAAAAAATCCTAAGAAAAGAGACTTACCATTAAACACGTGTATAGGAGAAATAAGGTTGGAAGGTTTACCTATATGATGGCATGTTGATTGTTTCTTGATACTTGCTATGTACTAAGTGCTTTCTTCTTATTTGTTGCATAAACACATGCATCATACTAACACCTTATTTTACAGCCATCATAGATTCATCCGAGTCTTCTCATGTCTGGGGATGAAGAGGTGGCAGATTGACCAAAACAGATCTAAGCCTAAAGTCAATAGCTCAAGAGATCCTTCAAGAACTAGAGAAGAGTCCAATCAATCCACTATACCTAGAAGTTGAACTAACTCAGACTGAACAGACTGAAATGGAACCATAACCAGAGATGTGGACCTTAGAGGACATTAAGGGTGCTTTAATGGATGACATGAGAGCTATGATGCAAGATGAACTAAAAAAGGCTTTGGCCGGAATTATGTAACCTGTTGTTGAACAACCACCTGATGTAGGATCTCCACCTGTTACTATAGCTCCTCCTCTTACTGCTAACAATGCTGGGGGGCAACTTGCTGCTAGAAATGTGCCTGCTACTGATGTGAGACCGGAAGACATTGAAAAAAACATAGTAGAAAAGGCGAAGAGAGAATCACTTAAATTGGTTCAAGACCTTAAGTCCAAGCAGATGCAAGAACTGACCCAGAAAATGTCCAAGATGGAAGAACTGATTAAAGGACAAGACATGAGGTATTCATTTGACTTTGATGATATGCTATAAATGGAGGGTGATAAGCTGCCTAATAAGTTCAAAATGCCTTAATTACAGAAGTTTGATGGGAGAGGAGACCCTAGAATTCATTTGAGCTAATAGAAAATAACCATGAGCACTACTAAAGCACTATTAGCAGTAGTTGCTAGGTTGTTTGTACTGTCCCTGGAAGGAATGGCTGTGAACTGGTACCATGGGTTAGAAAAGTCTATTAGAGCTGACTGGAAAGAACTGTGTAATTCTTTTTTGAAATAATATGATTACAATACCAAATTAGAGGTATCCTTCAGGGATCTAGAGTTAACTAAAAAGAAATCAAATGAGTCTTTTTCTGATTTCTTAACTCGTTTATGAATAAAGCAGGGATGATGAAAAACAAGCTTGCTAAGAAGGATCAAGTTAGAATGATAGCTCATAATGTGTCACCTAATTTGGTCGAGAGGCTACAAATGATGAATCCCAAAACCTTAGTGGATTTGTATGATGATGGGTTACAAGTGGAGGGAATTAAAAGTGAGAAAAAGAAAATTGCTAAAGGCATAGGAACCCGAAACTACTCAACTGGGGGTATATAACAAGGAAGTACTAACCGAGCTATAGGGGTGCGTGTAGTTTAGCAACCCAAGAGATTTTCTAACTTTAACTAGCCACTCTCTAAAGTTCTAGAGAGGCTAATCCAAAAAGGCCTGCTCAGGTCCCTAACCTTTTCCAAACCCCCAAATCCAAATGTCCCTGGCTATGATCCAAACAGTTACTGTAAGTTTCATTAAGTAGCTGGCCATTCCATAGATACCTGCATTCGCCTAAAACATAAAATCCAAAACTTGATAGACTCCGAGAAAATCACCGACCCTGAGAAATCCAATTGCAACCCAAACACCAGAAATAACCCTTTCCTAGACTATCAAAATGTTCCACCACCAACCACTATGATGATCAACTCAGGAGTTAGCGAAGAAAAAGTGCTAGACTCCTTTGAGAATTTAAACCCTACAAACATTGAGAAATCTCCTGAGGCCCTTAGAAGAGTGGAGTATTTACTGGGAGAACCCTCAGGAAAATTTGATTACAAAGTGTTCTATTCCAAGCCACCCTTTGCTGATATTCCTATTGATTCAATCACGCCCTTAGGATGGGATGGCGAGTTTGAAGATGAGTTGGTAAAAGGAGAGATTGAAATTGAAACTCCTGCATAGTTATCAAGAGGGGTAGAGGATTTATTAGGGCAGCCTTCAAGCAAATTTGATTATGAATTTTTTTACTCTAAGCCCACCTCTGCTAATAGACCTATGGAGGAGATCGTGCTGACAAGATGGGGTGATGAATTGGAAGAAGATGAATCCTTAACCTTAGAACTATCCTAAGAAGGAGTTGAAGATTTACTGAATCAACATTTAGGTAAGCTCAATATGGAAGATCTGAAAAGGAAGGAAACATGCACAATAGAAGTATGGAAAGATGGAAAGAGAGACTGAATCATTGGAGTTATTGACATCTGGTATAACTCTAATGAAGAAAGCCCAAGTGGTTTTGATGTCTGGAGTGATAATCCAAATGTGAATCATGTTATTAGAAGTGGGAAGAATTACCAGACGGCAGAAAAGCAAAATGAAAGGGTTATAGACAAGGAAGAAATAAAAGATGCAGAAATAGAGGAAGGACATAAAGAATACTTGATCCTGGAACATCTCAAGAAGGCTAAAGCGAATGTGAGCATCTGGGAATTACTGATGCATTTGGCTAGTCATAGAAGGGCTTTGGTTAAAGCTTTGTCGAATATGAGCATTGAAATGGCAGCTATGCCTGAGGCTATAGTAGCAAAGGTGATAGAAAAGAAACATGGGCTGATAACATTCTCAGATGATGACTTGCCTTTGGAGGGAAGAAACCATAACAAGGCATTATTTATCCCAGCTGAAGTAAAAAGGAAGAGAACCAACTTTGTAATGGTGGATAATGGTTCAACTATAAATGTATACCCGCCAAAGATCCTTCCTAATATGGGTCTAAAAGTAGATGACTTGACGATTTCAAACCTCATAATTAGAGTTTATAATGACAGTACCAGGAATGTAGAGGGAACGTTTCAGGCTTTGGTCAAAATAAGGCCCGTAGAGTCGATTATTAAATTTACTGTGCTGGAAATCCCTGTTATATATGCCCTGCTGTTAGGAAGGCCATGGTTTCATGTCCTGGGAGGAGTACCTTCAACTGTGTACCAGAAAATAAAATTCCCATATGAAGGAGATGTCGTGACAATAGAAGCCAGAACTAATGCAGCTGTGGTAGCTATACTTGATAAATAGTAGCAAGTGTGTGTTCCACTTAGTTTCCAAGTTGCTAGAAGATTTGATGGGATAGATCCCAGGGTTACAAAAAAGATGGAAAGCATGAATTATCGACCTGGACAAGAGCTTGGAAAGAATGAACAAGGAAGTCCTAGGCCCTTGAACATTAAGACCCAGGACCATACGAAGGATTTGGGATATATTGAGGCATGACCAGTTAGTAGAAGAGCAAAGAATAAGGAGAAAGCAAAAAGAAATAAGCCCTTGGGAAGAATTGGACCACTAAGCGAGAACTTCATCAAGCCAGGGGAGGGCAAGTATTATCTGGGCACCAAAGAATCTGTTAATGTGGCTGGAAAGGAGGTCCCTGGGTTTGAGATCTTCAGGGAGCAAATTATGGAAAACCTAGTAGCCAGCAATAAAAAGGAAGTTATGAAGCAAGTAATTGAAAGGATGGGTGATGATGCTGTTGAGGAGCTACTATGTCTGCCACTTGAGGAAGAACCACCCCAGGACTTAACTATTATCATTAGTGATAGTTTTATTGATGTTTTTTATGAAGAAACTGATGTAATAACATCCGATCTTTATATGGACGAGGATGTTGTTTTTCCTATGATCAATTATATGAATGCTGGTTTTGCTTACTTGTGTTATGTGCATCGTGATAGTTCTGTGCATTATAATTTTGATCGGTCATGTATGTTTGACATTAATTTAATTCAATTTGATTTATTTAACATGGGCACAAATGATAATCCAAAGAACATTTATATATCACATAATGTAACTCCTGAAGAGAGGAAAAATTTTGAGAGAATATTAACAAAAAGAAAGGTAGTATTTGCTTGGAATTATGAAGACATGCCAGGTTTGTATAGGGAAATAACAGAGCATCACATTCCAACTCATCCAGAAACTAAGCCGGTTAAACAAAAATTGCGCAGATTAAAACCAGAATGGATAGAAAAGATAAAGGAGGAAATTACCAAGCAAATACAGGCTAACTTCCTAGAAGTAGTAGAATACCCTCAATGGCTAACAAACATAGTACCTATTCCTAAGAAAGATGGCAAAGTACGAATATATGTAGATTTTAAGGATCCAAACAAAGCCTGTCCAAAAGATGACTTCCCGTTACCTCACATTGATGTAATAGTGGATAGCGCTATAGCAAGTGCAATGTATTCTTTTATGGATGAATTTTTTTGGTACAACCAGATAATGATGGCAGTTATGGACAAGATTAAGACAACTTTCATCATAGAATAGGGGACCTATTGTTACAAGGTGTTGCCTTTCGGACTGAAGAATGCATGTGCAACTTATCAAAGAGCCGCTGCTGCACTTTTTTATTATATGATGCGTAAGGAGGTTGAAGTGTATGTGGATGACATGATGGTCAAATCAAAGACAAGAGGAGGACACTTTGAAGCTTTAGACAAGTTCTTGCCCTAAATTGAGAGGTATAACCTGAGACTCAACCTGAAGAAGTGCATTTTTGGGGTTACTTCAGGGAAGTTGTTAGGGCATATAGTGAGCAACCGAGGAATTAAAGTGGATCTGGATAAAGTAAAAGCTATCCAGGAAATGTGAGCACCAAAGATGGAGAAGGAAGTAAAAGGATTCCTTGGCAGGTTGCAGTATATTAGTAGGTTTATCGCAAAACTCACTAATATTTGTGACCCTATCTTTAAGCTCTTAAAGAAAGATTAGTGGGTTAAGTGGAATGATGATTTTCATAAATCTTTTAATAAGATCAAGGAGCATCTTATTAATCCACCTATTCTAAAACTACCTAAACAGGGTAAGCCATTGGTTTTGTACTTGGCTTTAGAAGAGGATGCAATGGGGGCAATGTTAGCACAAGAAGGGTAAGATGGAATAGAACATGCAATATACTACTTTAGTAAGAAGTTTCTACTATATGAGGAAAAATATGATTTAGTAGAAAAGACATGTTTGATTATGATTTGGGCTACGAGGAAATTAAGGCATTATTTTCAATCTTATAGGGTTCAAGTTGTTTCAAGAATAGACCCTCTAAGGTATCTATTTCAAGCATCAGCTTAAACTGGAAAAATGTCTCAATGGTTTGTACTCTTAACTGAATTTAATATATAGTACATTACTACAAAGGTAATCAAGGGAAGATCAGTAGTAGAATTCTTAGCTTAGAGTGTGATCAAAGGTGAAAAGCAGTGGAATTTGGAGTTTCCATATGAGAACTTAACAGTTGTAGAGCACCGGGGGTGGAAACTTTACTTCGATGGAGCTGTAAACAACAAAGGAGCTGGATTGGGAGTGATTCTTGTTACGCCGAAAGGAGAAACCATACTAATGGCAAAGAAATTGGATTTTAAGGTCATAAATAACATGGCTGAGTATGAAGCATGTATCTACGGAGTTGAGGCAGCTAGAGCAAAAGATTTATTGGTTTATGGAGATTCAATGCTAGTCATCAGCCAGGCTGATGAAGAATGGGAAGTAAAAGAGGAAAAGCTGAAGCCTTATATCTACTATTTGAAAGCCTTAATGAAGCATTTCACCAAATGTCTCTTTATCCATCTATCCAGAGATGATAATGAGATGGCAGACGCACTGGCAACACTCTCTTCAATGTGGGATAATGCAATTGGGTTGGCCATAAAACCTTTAGTGATCATGAAGTCTAGAGCACCATGTTATGGGGGTGAGCAGATTGTGAATGTTCAAATGGGGCCTGAAGAAAAGCCTTGGTTTTATAATGTCCAGAGATTCATTGAAGAAGAAATTTATCCAGATAAAGTAGGCTTAAAGGAAAGATATGCTCTTCGTGTTCTTGCACGTAACTATGCAAGTCATGATAGAATATTATACAAAAGAATGCCGAACGGGATGCAGCTCAAATGTCTTAAGAAAGATGAAGCTAAAGAGGTGATGAAAGAAATTCATGCAGGAACATGCAGTTCTCATATGAATGGGATAATACTAGCCAAGAAAATAATAAGACAAGGGTACTATTGGATGACTATGGAAAAGGATTGTATCAGGAAAGTAAGACAATGCCATCAGTGTCAGATCCAAGGGAATTTTAGTCACATGCCTCCAACAGTGCTGAATAGTTTATCATCCCCTTGGCCCTTTACAGCATAGGGAATTGATATCATAGGAGAAATAAGACTGACAACATCAAATGGGCATAAATACATAATGGTGGTAATCGATTACTTCTCGAGATCGATAGAGCTAGAATCTTTCAACACTCTGAAAGCAAAACAGATGGCACGATTCATTGAGAAGAGCCTTATCTATAGATACAAGGTTCCACATCATATTGTGACAAATAATGGGGTTCAATTTCAAGCAGAAACAGCAGAGTTGTTACAAAAGTATGGGATTAAGCACCATAAATCTTCACCTTATCACCCTTAAGCTAATGGAGCAGTGGAAGCGGCTAATAAAAATGTCAAGAAAATCCTTTCTAATATGGTTAAAACTTACAAGGATTGGTATGAATATCTTCCTTTTGCCTTATGGGGATATAGGACTACAGCTAGAATCGCCATAGGCCAAACACCGTTCTCATTGGTATATGGTTATGAGGCAGTTTTGCCCATAGAAACTGAGATTAAGTCCTTGAGAGTAGTCATGGAGGCTAAAATAACTGAGAATGAATGGGGGCAGAAGAGATATGATCATCTCATATCTCTAGACGAGAAAAGGATAGATACTTTATTTCACACTCAGATATATCAGAAAAGGATAGCAAGGGCGTTCAACAAGAAGGTTAAGCCTGGGAAGATCAAAATTGGAGATATGGTGCTGAAACAGTCTAGAGCTATGGTGTTAAATTAGAGAGGTAAATTTAGACCAAATTAGGAAGGACCGTACTTGGTCAAATCGGTCCTACCTAAAGGAGGTGCTAAGGTATCACATCTTGAAGGGAATGAGTTCATGGAACCTGTTAATCTGGATCACCTTAAGAAATACTACTTGTAAAAAAAATAAATAAAAGTAGAATAAAGAAAATAAAGTATGTTGGCTAGAAAACCTAAAAAGGCTAGTCAAGCAAAAGTTAGGACATTCTTGCTATTTAGAAAACCCGCAAAGGGCTGATAGGCAAAAGTTAGGGAAATAAATAAAAAGGAGTAGTCCCGCTGATTAGAAAACCTGTAAAGGGCTAGTCAGGCAAAAATTAGAGAAATAAAATGTGAGCGAAAAATATTCAGTCAGAAAAATCCGTGAGGACTAGCTAATAACAGGAGTCATGTCATGTGATGTATTAAATGTTCTCATTTTGGCCCTAATTAATGAATGAAATTGAAATTGAAGTTTTGTTAAACTTTGCATATCCTTTTTTATTATAAAGCATAAATACTTGAAGGGAAAACAAAACATAAGAAAGCCTAAGACTAGCTCTATGAGACCATTCTATCTATTGATGCCTTTGTTTCTTCCTTTGCAACTCATCATACAAAGCTTAAGTCCTCTTGTACCTAGCAAATCCTAGTGGTTTTGTCTTTTGGATAATAATACAAGTTTTGTAATCATCATCAGTAGTCACATCAACATCCAGGTGTATATTCCGTTCAAGAGCTCTACAAGGCCACAAGCTCTTAATTATATCCATAGAATGTTGTCTCAGGGGAAATCCTTCAAAGTCAGCCAGAATAATAACAATGAACTGAGGGCGACCATACTGACGACAAAGACGTAAAGGGGTAAAAAAGGTAGAGAAATGCAGCCCTGGAATAGGAACACAGTGATCATATAGCTCAATAGTCATGAACTTCAATCTCCACTAAGGGCAGACCCATGTGATCTCAGCATCTGAAATCTTCTTTAACCAGTCAACCCATTGGTCCATAGAATGTTTGTCCTTCATTTTTAAGGGACGAGATTGTAGCTGATGAGGTTGATAAGTCAAAGGATTGAGGGGTACATTAAGCAAGCTCAACTTTTGCTGTAACAAAATCTAAAAAAAAGGTATAAGAATAATAAAATAAAAAACCCGCTAAGTTGAAAACCTGAAAAGGTGGCTTAGGCAAAAAATAAGGCAAAATACAATAAATAAAATAAAATAAATAAAAGTTTTGGTTGCATACCTGAAGAAGAAGTAAACTGCCTAAAAAATGGTTATGAGTCTTTAAACTGTCTAGCCCAATGATGGTCTCAACAAGGATAACTGGCATAGGGTTAGCTCCAAGCTCCACCTATTCGAAAATACTGACAATGTGTGTATCAGCATCACCATGATGAAAAAAAACTAGCAAAAATTGAGCATATAAGCAGAAAGCAACTATTCTAGTCCAAGAAGCAATGTTCTTATCCTGAGTCCCACAGACGGTGATCAGAGAAGAAAGATTGATGGCCCCAAGGTTATGTGCATACACGTAAATATCATCTGGAAGAAAATCAAAGAACATAACCAATCTGCCAAGAAACTGCATCTATAAATCAGGAAGGGCTAATATAGCAATCAAGTCTAATGTGCATCCCATAATAACAGCAAACTCTTTAATCATTGGATAAAACTCTTGCCCATTAAACTTGAATACATGGTCCTTGACATCCCAAAAGGTAGCAGCAACATGTAGGAGATTGTTATCGATAGTCAAGTGCTGAAGAGATTTCAGGGATTTGATATGGAAAGGTTGAAGCTTATTCCAATCATCACCATTGAGACTTCTAAGAAATTTCTTCATTGTTTGGAGAGATTCTTGAGTCATGATGAGGGTGAAGAGAATAAAGGAGAATGCCCCTTATATGGTTTTATATAGGGAAAGAAGATGAGTTTATATGGGAAAAGGATTAATGGATAATTAATTAAAAAGGATAATGTTCATTAACTATCTTTTTTTTAATTAGTTATTTATTAAGGATAAAAAAAGGAGGAAAGAAAAAAAATCCATTAAGATGCAAACACTGTTTCAGTTCTATCTAACAGTGTTTGAGACAATGCAGGAATAAAAACAACAGTCAGGAATATAGAAACTCTAAATCACTCATCTCGAGCTCTAGTATCGAGCCATGGGCTCCATCCTCTGGTAGGGTCATCATGATAATAAGTGTCTGGAGGTCTGGCAGATGAAGTCCCAGCGCTGTACGGATCAAAGCCCAAGTCTACAAGCTATCGACGAAGCATCTCGCTCTCCCACTCTAGACCGTTGGAATAGCTCTACAAACACAGAAAAGATCATATCATATGCATTTCATGCATCCATTTTGCATTTTCTCAGTGTAGATGCTTACCCCCCAATTGTTTGTAACCTGCATCGTGAATAATCTCTAAGACGAGGCAAGTCTGTATAAATACTCTGCCTGTGTCTGGGGAACCAGTTTTGTAAAATTTTTACTAATATCAATGTCAAACATATAGATCCATATAAGAAATAAATAAAAACCTCATATGAGAAGCATCTGGTGGACAAAAGCTAGGAAGCTGAGCATCATTGAACTGCATCTGCTGCTCAACTAGAGCCTGAACAATGGGAGCCCAGTAGAACATAGACTCACCAAGCGTAGCACTAATAAAGGCCCCATCACGGCTAGTCCCAACATGCTGAGGACTAAGCCTGGACTCAAATCTCTCAATCTCAGGGCTGGTCTTAGGATCAGGAATAGTCTCAGTCTCCTGAACAATCTTAGTCTCTACCTCCTTCGCTTCAACATCAGGAGAGCGGATTTCCTCAAACTAAAAAAGAAAAAAAAGAGTTATTCACAAATTCCAGAAAGATAATTGAAATCATTAAGAGATACCTCAACATCACCAATGGGAATCTGCTCTAAAAGGTTCTCTTGGATATATAGTTGATAATGGTGGGATCGCTCAAGCAAAGTTGAAGCATCATGCCCATGCAGTGCCTCCCTTAGCTCTAATCTAGTAAGACAGAACTCCATAGCATATAAGCAGGAATATCAAAAGGGACACATTGCCTAGTAGGTCTTGCAAACCAGTGATATACTCGCTCTCCAAGATACCACATCTTATAACCATATCCAGGAAGTAGAATCCTCACAGTCTCTAGCCTCGTTGCACCAGCCATGAAGTCGTATAACTTGAAATCATCGACACCTTCCAACCAACCAGGATCAACCTATAGATTTTCATTTTCATTAGCTAAATTAAGTTTCACTAACTAATATTAATGATTTTATTATTTTTCTTACCAAGTTCCATTCTAGAGCGTTCAGATGGTCACGGTATGTATGAAGTGTGTTTCTGATACTGGCACGGCGAGATGAACCCCATCTCTATATTAAAGGCAGACTCCTATCTAGGCTAATAGCACCAAAACCTTGAACTAGCCCAATCTCAATACTTCAGATCTGAGAAAGAAAAGGAGTTGGTAAAATTAGAAGAGGGATTAAGAAATATGCAAATTAAAGGCAAATAAGACATACATGTAATGCATGCCAAAAGCCGCACATAGTCACTACGCCTCTGCAAACAGTGTCAAGTCTGTAGCAGAGATAAGCAAGTGCTGCAGATCCCCAATCAAGAGTAACAACCTGGTCTAAGTCAAGTAGGGGGCCCAGAAGAGCAATGGTCACCTCATGACTAGTCTCATAGAAAAGAGTAGTGCCTAGCAAGATAAGGAGGAAACATCTCGCCTTCTGAGCAATCTAGCGAGGAGTAGTAGTAGGTAGACGTTTGAAGCCCTCAACCAGAGAGGAAAGAACTACATTCTTATGGTTCTTCCACATCGGGACAAATCCAATCAAATCACGCACAAACTGACTCCTTCTCCCTCAGGAAAGTTGCAGTAGCTGATGTCAAAGGGTATAAGAGTCCCTCCAAATGCGATACCAATAATAGCAGATAAACTCATAGGTGTTATTGTTAACTCGCCTACATGGGTATGGAAGGTGTGAGTGGTGTCCATCCACCTCTCGATAAGTGCAAATAAGGAATAATGATCTGATCTACCCCGAGCAGTCAGAAGAGCAGATGAAACGTCTAAAGCCAAAGGCCCAAATGATCTGTGTCACATTCTCTGGCAAACAATGGAATAACTCTCGAGCCAAGTGGAAGCATCCCATGAATTTTAGTGGTTTCTGAATAAAATTCAAAAAACCAAAATCATTCTCTACATTGCTTTTATCTATTAATTTATTTGTTCATTTATATGTAAAATAAAAAATAATAATAGAAATAATATATATATATATATATATATATGTATTTGGAAATTGAATTGTAGATTGGAAAACCAGAATTTCGATCGAAATTCTAGATTTTCGATCGGAAATCCGTAATGTCGATTGGAATTATGGACATCTGATCGGAAATCCGCAATTTTGATAAGAATTCTAGATTTTCGATCGGAAATCTAGTTTTCCGATCGGCAATCCAGAAAACCGATCGGTCATGCATGCAATTCCGATGGCTCCCAACTATTTTTCAACATTTAATTTGAATTTTTTCTTATATATCCCAATTAATTTTTAAATTTAATTTAGTTGGCATGCATTTAAATTTTACACTGTAAAATTTAATCATTATAGCTAATTATTTGAATTAATCTTGCAGAATGAAGTAGAAGGGATAGAAAAAGTACCTCATTGCCAATCTGTGAAGACCTGTGAAGATTCAAATGAGTTAAAGGAAGGATTATCACCTTCTCATAGTCCAAGTCTATTTTATGGAAAATGTGGACTCAAAAGAATTGGATCTGCTTGCATGGTTGCTCTCCCACATGGCCCAAGTTGTGAGTGGACCATCAGATCAAACGGATGGAAAATCAGACGACAAATGGTTAAGAAATCAAGAAAAGAAAAATCAAAATCAATTGGAAGGAAAAAAGAAGAAGAAAAGAATAGGAAAAGAAGGGAAGTGATCGATAAAAGGAATGGGAAG
The DNA here is from genome assembly GCA_947683625.1 of Mallotus nudiflorus. Classification (NCBI taxonomy): domain Eukaryota; kingdom Viridiplantae; phylum Streptophyta; class Magnoliopsida; order Malpighiales; family Euphorbiaceae; genus Mallotus; species Mallotus nudiflorus. The sequence goes on from CANTUR010000024.1 coordinate 2,436,725, forward strand.
GATATATAAAATGGAAAATATCCATTTTAATCCTTCCAATTTACTTACATTTTTATCTATCTTTTCTTTCTTGCAATTTGGTCCATAATTGCATTTTAATTAGGAACATGTTCCTAATTAAATCATGACATCCATCAAATTAATAATTCATTGAATTATTAAAACTGCATAATCAATATGTGATTTTAAATTTTCTGTCAAGTACATAATACAAAACAAGATTACAGAATTCATTTTTTGCATTTTATATGTATCATTTCAATTAAAATATTTATATGTTGCACAATAGCTATTATATGAATTTCAAATGATTATGTTATGTACTACATAGCAGTTATGACATAAACTTTTAAATTCATCAATGTTAGGTGTTCCATAAGAACTATAGCAAGATTTACAATTCATCATCACTAAACATCCCAAAGGGAATATAATGTGCATCATTAGATGTCCCACAAGGAATATAAAGAAATTCATCACTGCTAGACGTCCCACAGGAACTATAGCAAATTTTTAATTAAACTTAACTAGATATCCCATAGGGAATATAGTGTACATCGTTAGACGTCCCACAAGGAATATAACGAAATTCATCATTGTTAGATGTTCCATAGGAACTATAGCAAGTTTTCAATTTATCATCACTAGACGTCCCACAGGGAATACAATGTGCATCGTTAGACGTCCCACAAGGAATATAACGAAATTCATCATTGCTAGACGTTCCATAAGAACTATAGCAAGTTTTCAATGTATCATCACTAGACATCCCACAAGGGATATAGTGTGCATTGTTAGACATCCAATAGGGAATATAATGAAATTCATCATTACTAGATGTTCCACGGGAACTATAGTAAGTTTTCAATTTATCATTGCTAAACATCCCACAAGGAATATAGCAAAACTAATTTGCAAAAAGTCCACTAAATGTTCAGCAGGAAATATAGTGAGACTTGTCAAACATTACACCTTGCTCAGCAATTTGAGCATCAATCTATCATTTAGGATACAATCAATTGTCCTAATTTCTTTCTTTAGAAATTGTGTGCTTCTATTGCTTCAGCACAATTTATCAAGCAAATAGAGATAAAGAGGGGCAACTGTAAGCACCCAATTTCGGGATGCAATTGTGCACAATTGCAACATAAGCCCCTATGATGAAATTTATTCAAAAATTGAACTTGGTTGTCGATTTTCTAGACTTTAGGGACTAAATTGCAATGTTTTTAGGATTTGATTACAAGTCAATTTTTCAAGGGTCTTTTGGTAATTAAAAGTTAAAAAAAATTAGGATCGGCATTTAATGTTGATCGGCACTGGTGTAATGTTGACTGGCATTACACAATACCGATCGATCGACATTGCATAATGCTGACGCGCAATAAGTCTTATTTTTTTAATATTTTGCATATTTTTTCTACTTTTTAATGTTTTAATTGGTTAAAAATTGAATTTTATTATTATCTTTATCTGAAAAAGATTTTGACGAATTCAAAACACGTAAATAACTTTCAAAAATTAAATCCTTATCAGTCTATTTTGAGGAGATGAGTCCATTCCTCCAAAGGAGGAAGTCAGTACGCATAGACTCTACTTTAAAAAGCAAAGAGTCTGCGTGCGAGGGGGAGGATTTTTTAGGGACTCACATACATATGAAGAGCTTTTTACATATAGAAATTGAGAGAAAAAACCTAGAAACCCTAAAAATTTGGGCGTAAAGAATAGCTCGCATACACCCTTGTCTTTTAAAAAAACCCTAATTTTGGATACTATCAATGTCTTCGAAAATAATCAAATCCCACTCCAGAATCAACAATACTTTAATTTCAATGGTGAAAATCCTAGTCTGAGGGGCTAAAAAGGGCATTTACACAACATCTACGATCATCACAGTGTTTTTTTTCTTTCCTTAATGATTTTTATTTTATTTTTTTTATTGATTTGAGTATTAAATTTCACTAATCTAATTTTTTTGTGTTTTTTTTGTTTTGATGTTTGATTGTGGATTGAGGAGGATACTGCTTGTGTTCAAATGAATAGAAGATCTATGAAATGCCATGGAATAATCTATATTATTTTTCAGTAGATATTAGGGTTTTAATTTTCATTTTGCATTTATGTGTTATGTGTAGTTATTTTAATTCATGGGTGTATAATTGTTTAATTTTAGTTTTTGTATGTAGTTTGTAATAGCCCTAGTAGTATAAATAGTGAAAGATTTAATTTTCTATGTTTAAAATTAATTAGTAATTAGATTCAATCTGGTAAAACCCCAAATTAAAATCAATGGTGGTAGTAGCTTAAATTATGGTTTGCATGTAATTAATTTAGGGGTTTCTAAAAAATCACTATAATGTTTGTTTGATCCATTTTTTGTATTTTATTTGTTTTGGGCTTGTTTTTTATGTTCTTTATCCTTTTGGGCCCCAAGCCCACATCTAGGTCTAACCCATTTAATAAATAGGCTTAAAAAATGGTTTAGGACTTTAAATAATTAAAATTAATTTAGGTTCATTAGGTTAATTAAATTTTAGTTCCACTTAGTTAATTAAAATTTGTTTAGACTTAGTTCAGCCTACTTAATTTCATTTCTTTTAAAATAAATAGACTTAGGCCCATATTTCACTTAAAATAAAATCAATTTAGATGTAGGCCCATTAATTTAACTTTCCTTTAAAATTAAATAGACTTAAGCCCACTTTTTAGATAAAGTAAAAGAAATAGATCTAGGCTCACTAATTAATAAAAATGTAGGCCCACCTTTAGTCAATTTCTCACTTGTAAATAAAAAATGTAAATCCAACTAACTTTTTAATAAAATTAACATAGTTTAGACTTAGGGACAACACAATCTTGAGTGCATTTTTTATGTGTAATTTTATTGACTAGATGCTTAGGGTTAGATTGATGTCAAATAAGGTTTAAATAAAATTGCATGTAATTAAATGATGAAATAATTATTTATAAAATTATTCTAGATGAACACGAGACTAATAGAAGTTAGTATTCCGTTCCCAGAATCTCCTGGTTGTGGTGCTAACTTTCTTTTAGAGAATTGAGTACCACTAATCAAATTATCCCAGTTATTACCCTGGGTGGTGACTCCTCTTCTCCACGCTATGACTTTGTGACATAGTAGTGTGTTTCCTAAGGCCTTGAGCCTAAATAGTGTTGCAGTTGCTAAAATCTTAGACGCTCGCTAAACCCCACTGTCTACACCACTTTAATTCATTTTTTCCTCTTTGAAAAAAATGTAATACAGAGTTTTTACTTATTGAGTTGTGAGACAATCAAAAGGTGCTAGCATACATTGAACATTCATTTTGCAAAGGGCTATTCATGTGGATACTTGTAAAGGGCATATTCTTTTGGTGACATCTTCATTTGACAAAAGAGAACAAAAAGCTCAAGGTCGGGTGTCACCGGTGTGAATCTCCTTTTAACCTTCCATCATTCTTGCCTAATTTTCATTCGTGGTAAGGTTTTGGATACCCTAATTAAATCAATTGATCGAATGGCATGGATCCTTGTTCGGGTTTATGATTAAAGGTTTTAATTTTCTGCTGCGTTTTGAATCACGTAACCTAATAGATCTTTGGATATGACATGCTTATTTTGGTATGCTGGGAATTAATAATGATATCAATGTTTTGGAATAATCTTATCTTATTTCTAATCTTGCACAAGGTATTGCTCCCCAACACATTATATGATAGAAGGACAAGATTATGATATGAGTTGTTATTTAGCTTATAGTATATACCCAAAATGGAGCAATATTGTTCAAGTAATTCATGAATCTCGAGGTCCAAAGAAAATATTTTTTGCAATGAAATAAGAATCGTGTAGAAAAGATGTCAAGCGTGCTTTTAGAGTTCTATAGTCATGTTTTGCAATTGTAGTTGGGCCAACACATTTCTAAAGAAAAGAAAACTTGCATGACATAATGACAACATGCATTATTCTCCATAATATGATTATTAAGGATGAACATGACTTAAATGCACCAATTATTGATGCAATAGAAGCTCCAACTGCAAATGTTGAAATAACGGTTGATGATAACACCATGTTTGAATAATTTATTACTCGTCACAAACGAATTAAGGACAAAGATGCTTATATTGCACTTCGAAATGAATTAATTAAACATTTGCGGAAAAAATATTTGAATTCAAATGATTAAATTATTAATAATGTGATTTGTATTTTTGAATTTAATTAGCGCTTGTGATAGACTACTTTAATTTTAAGTTGTAATTTTATGTTTTTTAGTAAATTTATTTAATGTCTTAAAAAGTTCTCTTCATATATTATATTATTTAATTTTAAAAATATGTGGATGTATTTATATTATTTATTGTTAAAATATATTATTTATTTTAAAATATATTCAAATAATAAATTTTATTATAAATAAATATATTGGTGTATATGGTAAGTATTGAATAAATTATGGGTGTAATATGTAAAATGTATAAATAATATAATATTAGTATTGGATAGGAATATATGGAAAATATTATTTTTGGAGTTGAAAATGAAGTAATGGGTTGGAGTAAATTTGCTATAACATATGTATTTTGGAGTAAATTTGTCGCATTTTGAAGTTTTAGATTAGAGATAGCCTAACAATAGTGTATATGATAATAAAAAAATTATTTGATGCTTATAATTGAAAAAAAATACTGTAGATAGTTTTATTTATTTAATTTCAAAAAATGAATATATCCATTTTCATTAGATAATCTATTTTAAATAAAATATTAATTTTAACTGTAGGGGTTCAACATGTGCCAAAATGTTTGGTGACCATAATGTGGTGTGGACTTGAGGGCCATTAGGGAATACAACTTGGGCTATAAAACCTAGATCAAAGATGGGAGTAGCTACTCGGATAAAATCCAAGGGACACTTTACGAAAATTGAATCCCATTGAGAGCTACAGTAGTCATCATCATAGGCTGAGTTTGAAATCTAGATTTTTGAAACTCCCACTCAATTTTATAGTTGGCCTCTATTTATATTTCATGTAGGAGTGTGCAAAAATCAGCCTAACCGAAAAATTAAGCCAACTTGATCGGTTTTTAATGTGACGTTTGACTTTCGAGTTGGGTTATAGATAGTTTCGGTTGTATCAACCTAAAGAAGTCAATTTTTGGTGGACCATTCGATTTGTGGTTTTGGTAAACCAAACCAACTGAAAAAACAATTAACATAAGTAAAATGATGCATTATATATATAATTATGGTACTATATGTACATCGTATTTATTAACTGTAATTATTTAACCCTATTTCTCTCTTTCTTCCTCCCTGCTGCCTCTCTTTATTTTCTCTCAACTCAACTTTAAACCTAGTAACCCTAACACTCCTTTCCCTCTTCCTTGCCTCCTCTTGCCCTTTTCTTTCTCTTAAATATTAATCTTTACTATAAAATCCTTGTAACATAAATGCTTTTTCACTCTCTTTGTGTCTTGTTTCTCAATTATTCTTAATTATTCTTCCTTACTCCTCATAAATGCTCATTGATATTTCTTGAGTCTCTATTTTCCTTTAGATGTCTTTGTGACTTTGTTTCTTTTTATTTGTTGAGTTTTTTTTTAGGTGCTCAGGTTTTGTTCATTTTAAGTTTGGAGTGACTACAAAGATTTAGATCTATAAAGCAAATAGTAGATTAGAAGTTTCCCAATATGTTTTGGCTATAAAATCAACATGCATAGTTGATTCATGATAATATTAGTCAAATATGGTAAATGTTGATGTCTCTAATTTCATTTTTATTTATTTATGTTGTTTATAAATTAAGAAATTAATATCCAATCATTTCTATATTTGTCGTTCATTCTTGTTGGCTATTCATGGTTGGATTGGTTATTCATTGGTATGGATCTAGTGATTTATTGAAGAAATGATATAAATCAAATGGTGGAAGTAAAAAATTAATTCTTTTAATCTTTGTTGCTCTATGGTGTGGTTTGTGCATTTATTTTTTCAAATATATCACTTGAACACATTCATTTAGGTTTTTTCTATAAAGATAAACACATTCTTTTGTGTATTTTTTGTTTGATTTTAAAAATTTTTAAAAATTATAGTTAATTATTTTTGTTTTTTTGGTTTTTATTGCAAATGGATGCTAACTCTACTCATGTTGGAGTTAAACCTACATTAAACGTAAATATGGTGGAAACTCTTATAGAAAATGTTTTTGAGCAACCTTAAAATATTGGCACTAGAAAAAAAGTAGAAGGAGACAGAGTCCAAATCAAAGGTGAAAATCAAAGATGAGGTAGGAGTTATGGTAAAAGGAAAATGCATTTATTTCTTTAAAACTTATTGTTGCCATTTTAAGTGACATGATACTTTAATACTTCATAATCATATGCTTAGTTGTTCGAAAAGCCCTCATTCTAAAGACACTAGACAATTACTCTTGATACTACAACCTACACCCAATATAAAAGATGATAATAATAATGAAAATGTTAGCACTTTAAGAATTTAGAAGTTTAACCTATAATATATTAAAAAAGCACTTATAAATATGTTGATTTTTTATGAACTTCCTTTTAAATTTGTTAGGGGGGATTTAAAAAGTTTTTATATGTTGCATGTCCTAGGTTTAAGTTGCTTTCTAAATGGACATTAAGTAAAGACTGCTTCTCTATGTATTTGAGTGAGACACAATCTCTTAAGACTTTTTTTAGAAATCACTGTCAACAAGTTTATTTAACCATTGATACATGGACTTCAATTTAGTGCATTAATTAGATGTCATCACTGCACACTTTATTGATGATCAGTGGAAGCTCCATAAGAAAATAATTTCTTTTGTGTGTGTCACTTCTCACAAAGGCAAATACATAGTTAAGGCACTTGAAAATTGCATTTTTAAGTGGGGTTTAAAATATGTTTTATGTGTGACCATTGAGAATGCATCATTAAATGACACAATAATGTGTTATTTCAAAAAGAAAATGTTGAGTTGGGGTGCTTCTACTATTAAATGTAAGTACTTGCATATGAGATGCATTGTACATGGTTTGAATCTGATTTTATAAAAGATGTTAATAACTCTATGAAAAAGGTTAAAGAAATAGTTAGATACATTCGAAACTACCATCTAAGTTAAGAAAATCTAAGGAAATCTTTGAACATGTTGGCATTAATTGCAAAGAATGCTTGTCACTTGATGTTCTTACTAGATAGAATTCACTTATATCATGCTGAAAATTGCTTACATATATAAAAAAAAGCTTTTGAAAAATATGATAAAACTGATTCTTCTTTTCATTTTGATTTGGGTGAGGATATGTCTGATTATTTAGATTGGCAACATGTGTCTAAATTGTTTAATTTGCTGCAACATTTCTATAATATGACTTTGAGAATCTCTAATTCTCTATATGTGACATCAAACACATTCTTCTCTAAAATATTTGAACTATACTATGATGTTTCTCTAAGGTCAATGGTTGTTTATATAAAATTCAAATTTGACAAATACTAGGGGGATGTTGAAAAGATGAATAGTCTTATCATGTTTTTTTTTTTAAATTTAGATTGGGCTTTAGGGTTTATAACAATTTAAAGTGTAATTTAAATTGGACTCTCAGTTATATTTTAATTAAAAGGAAAATTTACAAAAAAAAGGGGCACTTTTTAAATGTTTTCAACAAAAATATTCCAAAGTTTCATTAATTACAAACTACCCTATAAGAACTACAAGAGCGCCCTTTATATTTTTAAAAATGCACTCAAACTTTTCTTTTTGGTTTCTATGTTTTTTTTATTAATTTGTTGACGGCTTTTATTCTTTTTTTTTTATTTTTTTCTCTTATTGGTTTACTCTTTTTATAAATTTTTGTTTTATCCTTTTTCTTATTTTTCCTCTTTTTTATTTTTTATTTTTCTCCTTCTCTTCTTTTTTCTTTTATTCTTTTTTTATTTTCTCTTTTTTCAAAAATTTATATTTTATCCTTTTTAAATTTTTCTCTTTTCTCTTTTTAATTTTTCTCATTATGTTTCTTTTTATTTTTCCTCTTTTTATATTTTTATTTCTCTCTTTTTTTTTTCTCTTTTTTAAAAAATTATTTTTTTCCTTAATTTTCACTCTTTTTTATTAGTGAAGTATTAGCCAATATATTTTTTGGGATTTTATTTCTTAAATTTCTCAAGTGGATTATAAGAATGTGATGGCCAAAATACAAGCAACTCACATGCAACAAATTTTCTGTATATAATTGATTACTTAAGTTTTGAATAGGTGAAAGATGTAACATTCATTATAATTGAACCAACATAATATTTCTAAAAAATGATAATAGAACTTTGGGAAGAAAAACAGTCATAATTTTAATTTCTAGTTATTTTAAAATAAAATAAATTTTATCAATATATTTCAAATACCAAAAATATAATCTTAACATTTTTAAGATTTCAAGTAGTCTAATGTGTTTGTAAAATCTAAAATAATGCCTTATAACTTCTAATTGAAAAACCAATGCTTTATATATTCATGTAAAAGAAGTAACCTATCAAATACTAAAAATTAAGAGAGCTATATATAATCACTTTAAAAATAAAATTGCTAGTCCATTTTATTTTGTATAAAATACCTTTATATATATATATATATATATATATATATATATATATATATATATATATATATATATTTGTCAATATATAATACTTTATGTTATTTTACATTTGCAATAAAATAATTATGTATATATTTTGTCAATTTGGAATACTTTCCATGTATTTATAATAATAATATAGCAACTATGGAAATTGGATTAGTTTTGGTTCTCTTCAAACATATCATAATTTAATTTAATAATGTATCAGTAAATGAAAGATGAAAATGGGTGTGACTCAGATGATAGAGCACTTGCTTAGCATGCAAGAGGTACATTAATCGATACCCCACATCTTCATTCTATTATTAGGTAGTGTGTATTTTAATTTTATTACTTTTTAGTGTACTTTTAGTGTCACACCTCGTCTCACATAGCCTGAGATGGACATTTAAAACCAATCACCAAAAAAATTGCTCAGTTTAATTAATTTTTATTATAATATCCTTATATTTGCAATAGGATTCAAAATTAATCTTTTATAAAAGTTTAGTGTTGTACATACGTTACATTTAGAGAATAAGAACTTTTAAAGTAATACATATTTTTTAAATAGTGAAATACTATTATGAATAGTAAAATATGTATTTATAAATAGTGAAATACTATTTATGTATAGTAAAATACATACATAATAATTGGATAATATACTACATTTTTAAATATGGCTTAACCACTAATGTTTTACAACACTTATACAACAATGTTAAGAAATAAAAGAACAAGGCTACTCTAATGAGGATGTTGGCCAACCTCATTCTAAAACTTCTATTCACACTCACTTAACTCTGTTCATCAACTATCAAGCCCTGCTATTTGAAAATGTTTATAAAATAAAGTAAAATGAGTACAAAAATACTCAATGAATAGATGTTACAAGAAAAAAATAGTTTAGCTAAATTAAATATAATAAACATCTCAACTTAAAATACTAAAGCATTAATAACCAAATTATCATTTATTCAAAATATCCAATTCAATCTTGCTTTCAAACATATTCAAAGCTTAGTCAATTGAAATATGTGCCTTTGAAAATATCAATATAATATTTCATTTGTATTAACCATCCCTATAACAAGCATCATAACTTGGCCATAATATATAAGCCATCTCAAGCTCACTCTCTAGGCACATTTGAAGGCTAATCCTTCGACTACATTAGCACGGAACGACCCTTTTTCCTTCACTATCCTGCAATCAAGTGCCCTGTTGTTTCTTGCGCAATAATAACCAACACAATCTTAAATGTGCATATATTACCTCAACACATTTATTCATCTCATATAGGGAGGTAAAACACAAATAAATATCATTTCATTCAAACTTTATCAAAACTGTATATCACATTTATAACTCATCATAGTATTAAAAATCAAACCATTTCTCATCAAAATTCAAAGGAATAAAACCAATCTGATGATAACTCATTCAAATCATCAAGTAAATAGTCAAAGGATTTCTATCACATTTGTTGTTCAACAAAGTATTCAAAATCAAAACACCTTCTTCTAATCCAAAATAAGAAAATAATACTGATTACAAACTTAATTAAATAAAAACATATCTAAAAATAAATATCACATCATATTGTAAGCAAAAGCACAAAGTAGCAACATATTTAGCTTGTGAAATATAAAACATTATTGTTTTAAAGCTTCAATAATTCAAATAATCCAAGTAGTAACCAAGCTAAATTGAAACCATTCTTATACATCATTTCATATTCATAAAAATCACTAAAAATCTCTTTTTTTGCTGTTATAAAACGAGTTTAAGGGCTTGAACATCTACTCACCAAACAACCTATAAACATACAAATTTGATTCATCGAATTTGCTTAATTTGCACATGCACTTCCTTTGCTTTTTCCAGCACCTAACACAAGTAATTTCATTTCTAATTCATTAATATAACAATCTCATATACTGACCTAACCATGTAACCCCCAAACTATATGCAAAATATGAAAATTAAGTCAACTCTACAAACTAGCCTTATTAACTCTATTAAGGATGTTTTTAGTCCTAAATTATAAAAATCACTCTGACTTATAGAAAATGAGTTTTAATCTCAAAGTTTAACCAGACATAGGTACTTATGCCTAGTACCTTCAATAAAAATTTCACTATTATAAAATAACCATAAATAAAATTATAATGATCACATTATAAGCAACTTAATTACTCAGATAGATTGAGCAATAAAAAGTACATATATGTTTGGCCACTATTCAGTCATAATCATCTTTGGATCAAAACTACAAAGTTTTAGAGAACTCCTTTAAGTTTTCTTAAAATCAAAATAAACTCAATTTGGAGTTTCCTAGCTCAAAATATATAAAAAGTATCTAGACTAGTTTTAACTCATGAACTTTGTAAATCTGATTCACATAATCAAAATTGCTGCTTTCAGAGCTAAATTTGAAAATTTTTTGGGACTTATAGAAAAGGAATTTTAAGCTAAAATTTTAATCAATCTTAAGTATATATGTCTACAATATTCCATAAAACTTTCATACCAATTGGACACCCATAAATAGAGATATATATAATGAATTATAACCAGCTCAAAGAAACTAATAGACTGAGCAATAAAATATTTCCTCTTATTTCACTATTATAGAGACTGAATTAGATTGAGCTCAAAGAGAAAAAATTTTAGATAATTCTTCTAAGATTTTAGATCATTAAATAAAACTTAATTTGGAGTTCAATAGATTAAAACATGATTGAATTATAAAGACTAATAAACCAGAATTATAAAACCCGAATTCTACAGCTTAAGAACCCTAAATTAAATAAATCAAAACACTTAAAATAACTTATCAATTCAATCAGTAAAACCTTAGAGAAGATAATTATTGGCCTGAAATGCTTTGGACCATCATATTTCACTTGAAAAATCCACTCTATAAGAAGAATTGAATCAACCCTTTTTTCCCCTTTTTCTTCCCTAAGCTTTTCTTTCTTTTTATCTTTCTTTTAATTAATGGTAGTGTAGATGGTGGGGGTTTAGCACACACCCAAGATTTTAGCAACCGAGACACTGTCTAAGCCCAGAGCCTTAAGGAACACACTATTATACCACAAGGTTATAGCATGGAGAAGAGTAGTCGCCACCCAAGGTAATAACTGGGACAATTAGATTGGTGGTACTCGATTCTCTAGAAGAAAGTTAGCTCACAACTAGGAGATTCTAGGAACGGAATACTAACTTTTCTTAGTCTCGTGTTCATTTAGAATTACTTTACAAATTATTACTTCATTCTCTAATTACATGCAATTTCATTAAACCCTATTTAAACATCCATCTAACCCTAAGGCATCTAATCAATAAAATCACACATAAAAATGCATTCAAACTTGTCATCCCTAAGTCTAAACTAAGTTAATTGTAATGAAAGTTAGCTAGATTTACATTTTTTTATTTACAAGTGAAATGGACTAAAGGTGGGCCTACATTTAATTAGTGAGCTTGAGTCTATTTGTTTCAATTATCTACAGGAAATGGGATTAAGTCTATAAAATTTTAAAGGAAAAGTTAAATTAGTGGGTTTAAATCTAACTTGATTTTATTTTAAGTGAAAATGTGGGCCTAAGTCTATTTATTTTAAAAGTAATGAAATTAAATGGGCTGAGCTAAATCTAAATAAATTTTAATTAACTAAAAAATGGGCTTAAAGTCTAATTAACCTAAAATGGGCCTACATTGATTTTCATTAATTAATTAACCTAAACCATTTATAAACATATTTTAAGTGAATTTGACCTAATCATGGGCTTGGGGCCTAAAAGGATAGAAACATAAAAAAAATGCCCAAAATAAATAAAACACAAAAAAAGATCAAACGTACATTTTTTATGATTTTCTAAAAACCCTAAATCAATTTCATGAACCCTAATTAACTACTGTCATTATTGATTTTAATAAGGTTTTACTAAGTGAAACCATAATTACTAATCAATTTTAGTGCAGAGAATTAGAATTCCACTATTTTCCTACTATTGGGGCTATTACAGCCTACAGTGCAAAGAATTAAAAGAAAATTAATTACAATCCAAAAGCAATAGATGAACAAATAACATAGAGAAATAAAAAAAAATCTTAAATTATGCAAGGTTTCATAAGTTTTGATTCATGACATTCCGTGGATTCTTCAAGATTACTGTTCAAATACTGCACCATAACCAATCCTCATTTCTAGAGCACTAAAAGAGAAAAAGCCAAAAAAAGAGAAAAGAACAAAATTTAATAAGTAATCAACATAATAATTAAAAGAAAAAGATTAAATTAAAAGAAAAGAAGAAGCAAAGAAGTGAAAAGGATGTTGTGTAGATGCAGTTAGATGGTCCCTCAGACTGTGATTTTCACCATTTGGAATTGACTGTATTGCTCTTCTTCTTGATTTTCTCGACTTTGAAAATGTATCTTTTCTTCCCTTTGAAAAAGGTTTCTTTGAAATCTTGCAGTAGAAGGTTTTTTTTCTTTCTGTGTTAATTTTTCTCTTAAAATTTTTTAAAACCCTAGCCTCTCTCAAGAACGCAACCCCCTCTCTCTGTCACTTCTCTTTCCTTTTATCCTCAGCTAATAACTCTCGCGTGATCACAACACTGCTAACCTCTTGTGTGATCACAGGAGAGGTTATTCTTTTCAAAATCAAAAATCAGGATAAAAGGATATTACGCATACTATACACTAAAAATATTAACATTAGTTTCTTTATTAAAATAAATCAATTTCAGACCAATCAGAGAATAGAAAAACACAAAAAAAAGTATTGAATATACTGAAAAAAAGAAAAAATGCTCCGTAATGTCAATTGGCATTTGGCAGCCAATTAGCATTTACTAAATGCCAACTGGCATTTTAATTATGCGTTCCCAAAAAATTTAAAAAATTTTAAAAAAACTTCTAAAATCAAGATTTTGCAATTAGGTAAAAAAAACTACAATTTAGTCCTTGAAATCTCAAATTTCAACACTAAAGATCAATTTCTTGATTAATTTTTCATTATAAGGGCTTTCGTCGCACTATACATAATTGCATTGTAAAACTGGGTGCTTACAGTTGCCCCTCTTTGTCACTGTTTGTTTAACAAATTACGGTAAAGCAGTAAAAGCACATAATTTTGAAGGAAATAATAAGGATACCTAGTTATATCCTAATTGACAGACTGATGCTTAAATTGCTATGCAATTTTAAGCAAATGTAATATTTAACAAGTTTCACTATATTTCTTATAGAACTTCTAGCGAACTTTATGTAAATGAATTTTCTTATATTCCATAAGGGACGTTTAGTGATTTGCAAACATAAAGAAGTGCTATAGTTCCTATGGAACTCTAACTACAATACCATAACTACTGTGTAGTGTCTGGCGAATTGCACTATATTCCCTTTAGGACGTCTAGTGATAATGAAATTTCATTATATTCCCTGTGGGACATCTAACTATGTACACTATATTTCCTGTGGGACGTCTAATAATGTACACTATATTCCCTATGGGACATCTAACAATGTACACTATATTCCCTGTGGGAAGTCTAGCGATGTACATTATATTCTCTATGGGACGTCTAGTGATGTACACTATATTACTCGTGGGATGTCTAGTGATGTACACTATATTCCCTATGGAATGTCTAATGATGATTTTTCAAAAAATGTTATAACTATAATGTAGCTACTAGCAAAAGTACAATTTTCAAATTTGCTATAGATCTTACGGAACGTCTAGCAAATTATGAATTTAGTAACTTATGTCATAACTGCTATGTAGCACATAATATAGTGAAGGTTAAGACTATTGTGCAGTACATAACATAATAATGTGCAACATATGAATTTAAAATCTTTTGATTGAAATAATGCATGTAAAATGCAAAAATTGAATTTTGTATTTACATTATGTATTTTGTACTTGATTGAGCATCCAGAATAAATACAGATTAATGCATGCTATTAATGATTAATGATGTGGATTTCGATGAATTAATTAGGAACTAGTTCCTAATTAAAATGCAATTATAGACTGGATTGCAAAGAAATAATTTGAATTTAAATACAAGCATATCTAAGGGACTAAAATGGACATTTTCCATTTTATTTATTACTTCCCTTTTTTCCTATCTCATTCATTCCTCATTTTCTTTTTTTTTTCTTTTCTTTCCTTGCATTGATTTTCATTTCTTGATTTCTTGATCATCTAATGTATGATCTGTAATTTGTCAGATCCTATGGTTGACCCACAACACAAAGTACGTAGGAGAGTAAACATTCCAGAAGACCCAACCATTCAAACTCTCTGTTTTCCTTAGAACAACCTCGGACTTCAAGAAGGCTCTTTTATTCTTCCTTTGACTTATTTGCACCTCCATAAGTGTACAGATGTTGGTAATGAGGTAACTATAGACGGCGGGGTTTAGTGCGCGTCCAAGATTTTAGCAACCGCGACACTGTTTGAGCTCAAGGCTTTAGAGAACACACTAACCATTATCACAAAGACATGGCATAGATAAGGAGTCGCCACCCATGGTAATAACTAGGACAAATAAAAAAGGTGGTACTCGATTCCCTAAAAGAAAGCTAGCACTACAACCAAGAGATTCTGGGTACGGAATATCAACTTCTTTCAGTCTCGTGTTCTTTTAGAATTAGTTTATGAATTACTATATTATCCTCTATTTACATGCAAGTTCGTATAGACCCTTATTCTAGCAATTAACTCCAAGGCAAAGCAGTCATAAAAATACAAGTAAATAATGCATTCAATCAAACACATAATCCTTAAGTTAGTCTAATATACATGGATTTTAATTAAATGAACTAAATCTACATGTTTTAATTTACTAATGAGTGAAAGACTAATTCCTTTTAATTTTAATTAAGTGGACTTAAGTCTAATTATTTTAATTCAAAAAATGGACCTAAATTTACAAATTATGAAGTATTTAAATTAGTAGGCCTAGTTCTACATGTTTTAATTCTAAAGTGATCTTAAATTTACAAATTAGGAAAAAAGGCATTAGTTAAATAGGCTAAGTCTAAATTAATTAAATTGAATTAGGTGGGCTTATATCTAATTTACCAGATGGCCTAAGTTATCTCTAACCTAAAATCTAATTAATTATGGGTCTAAAATGCATTTTAATTAATTAAACCTAAAATACTTAAATTTATTTAAATAGATTAGAATCTAATATTGGCTTAAAGCCTAAAACACACAAGAATGAACAAACAAGAAAAAAACACACAAGAATAAATAAACAAGCCCAAAAAAACAAATAAAATAAATAAGCCAAAAAATAAATAAAAAATGTTAAAACAATTAAATTAAAGATCAAACAACTAATCAAATTACTTCCTTCTAAACCTTAATTTTCATTAACATGCAACCTAAATTAATATACTTTCTTCATTAATTTTAATCAATCACCCAATTAAAACCCTAATTTTACTAATCGAGTAATTAAAATAAGCAAACAACCATACACATAATTTCACTATTCCCACTATTGGGGCTATTACAAGAATCTATTGAAAATAATAACAAAATAATTAATACAACCCCAAAAATAAATAAAAATAATAATAATAATAAACCCTATAAACTATATCTTTACAAAGTCTTATCCATGGCATTCTGTGGTCCTCTTATATATTTGATTCTCCAAGTATGATTATTACGTGTTTTCCTCCATAATCATCATAAAAATAATAAAAACTATGGTTAGTGAATAAATAAAAAAATAAAAAAATAAAATTAAAAATCAATAACATCAAAAGAAATAAAATTAAATAAAATTAAAAATCAATAACATCAAAAGAAATCAAATAAAATAAAATAAGAAGAAGAAGAAGATTATGGATGATATTAATGAAGTGCTCCTCAGATTTGTAGAATCACTGTTTTTTATAGGTCTTCGACTATTATTCTTCAAAAATTCTCCAAAGATCCTTAATTAATAAAAAAAGAAAAAAGAATTCGTAGAGAATAGAATTTCTCTTTTTTTTCTCTCTCTTTTTTTCTCTCTTTTCCTCTCATTTTTTTTCTTCTCTCTTTTTCTTTTGCTACGTTCTTTTTTTTTTTTCCTTTTCTTCCTTTCATTTTTTCCTTTCCACCTCCTTTTTTCTTTTTTTGCTCTTCCTCTTTTGCCTTCATTTTATTCTTTTTTTTCCCTTCCTCCCCTTTTTTCAAAGCCAAAGCCCTCTTTATATAGGGATACATCTTGAAACCCTAGTTATAAATTAATTCCTAAAAGACTTATATTTCCTTAAAAACATTATCAAAATTATTTTAGGAAAATTTCCGACCAATTAGGACTTGATTAATTTGGAAAATTTGAGATTTATTTAGAAAATTCAAGAATTTGCAAAAGGAGTCTTATTCCTATCATAATTATATAATGTCGATCGGAATTACATAAATTCCGATCAGAATTAACATCTATTTATAGAAAGGCCTTTAAAAGAATTTAAGTATTACAATTAAATCCTTAAAAAAATATTGCAATTTAATCCATGAAAACCTTAAATCCTTTTTTTTAAAATGCAATTAGACCCTTGAAGTTTCAAAGTTCAAATATTGAAAACCTACTCATGACATTTTCATCATTGGAGTCTTCTGTCACATCCATAACTCATCATTTTGAAATCGGGTGCCTATAGTAACATTTCCTCATTTCTATTTATTCCTATAAAGAAAAACTATCTGTAAAGCTAGTAGTTAGAATAGATTTTAGAATGTAAACTAGTATGCAAATTATTCAAAATAGATTAGAAATTGATAAAAGAAATGCATGAAAACTCTTGTTACATAGTATTTTGGCTCTGGGTATACTGTATAACTGATCAAATATGCAAAATAGTGTCAAAAGATTGAAATTTGGTCTATGTACAAAGTCAGATCAAAATTTGCTCAAATGTTGATTGACTCTGGCTGATGCCGATCGGCATTTGCCTAATGCCAATCTGCATTGGGCAAAATTTGATTGGCTTTTTCAATTTTTTAATTTTTTTAATTAATTAATTAATTCAATTTTTTTAATTTATTTATTCTACTTTTTGAATCCTTGAATTTCATCTAGCAAGCGATGAAATTCACAGGCTATTTTCATATAGCTTGAGAATTGTTTCACGAGCTGCTAGATAACGTAGCACAGTTGATATGGGCTTCCGAGTTCAAATATTTCATTACTGTGCTTCCTTCAACTCGAGGCAAGTCTAATCATTATTCTTTAAATATTTACTCTAATTGAGCGGTGGATGGACACTACCTATACTTTTCACACCCGTGTAGGCGAGCTAACTGTTTTACCTATGAGTTTTTCCACAATCACTAGAATTGCGTTTGGAGGGACTCTTATTTCCTTCGATATCAATTATTGCAATCTCCTTGAGCATGCTAGGAATCAATATGTGCAAGATTTGATTGGGTTCACTTTGACTTGGAAGAATCGGAAGAATGTTCTCCTTTCATCGTTAGTTGAGGGATTCAGAGGCCTTCCTACCACCACTCCTCATCAGATCACTTATAAGGCGAGGTGTCTCCTTTTGATACTGTTGGGTATGACCCTCATTTGTAAGACCAGTCATAAGGTTAGTATTACTCAGCTTGGCCCACTCCGTGACTTGGGTAGGGTTGCCACACTTGGCTAGGGATCTGTTGCACTTGCTTATCTTTACTATAGACTGGACACTGTTTGTAGAGGTGATATCATGATGTATGGCTTTTGCATGTCTTGCATGTATGTCATTTTTTCTCTACTTGTTACCATTCCTACTTTCTGTATAACTTGCTGACTTATTTATTTTTCTCTTTCAAATCTAGAGTATAGAGATCCGGTTGATTAGGGGGGTTTAATGCTATCAATTCTAACATGAGTTTTCCTCTAATGTAGAGTGGGGCTCTTCCTATTTAGCTAGTGCTAGGAACACTCTTTAGATCTATCGTGATCAGCTAAACATTGTCGAGTGGTACCTGGTAAAAATTAAATTCATTAGTACTTCATCATTTAATGAAAATAAAAATTAATTAACATGATTTTGTAGATTAATTCTGATTGGTTGGCGGGAGCTGATATTGTCCAAAGATATGACTTTATGGCTAGTGCAGTACAACTTAAGTCTATGAGGGTTCTACTTCCTAAATATGGTTGTCAAATGTGGTATTTAAGAGAACGAGTGCATCACTGGTCTTTAGGACCTTCCCGATGTTGTATTCCATCTGATGTCCCTTCTTTTATATTGTGTAGCTCTCATCTGATAGGTTTAGAGCTAACAAAGGTACTTTAGGGATATGCTACTTCAACCTTCCTCGAGTGATCATTATATTACCATCAGTTCATTTATGAGCATCTCCTAGAGCATATTCCTATTGATTGGGCTGAGGTAATCTCTAATCATTTCTTCTGTTCTTTTGTGAATTCATGCTTCATTCATTCTTTATTCTTAGCTCGAGGAGATTAGCTCTCTTATTAATGAGGTGATGGAGGAGGAGACTAAGGCTGCTCAGGGGACTAAGACCATTCTTGAGTTTGAGACTGTTCTTGTTGCTAATATTGCTCCTGATTTTGAGGGTCCTAGTTTCAGACTTAGCCATGCACATTCTGCTCAACATATTGGAACTAGTTGCGATGGGGCCCTTGGTGATGTTTCTTTCCTAGATAGGTCCATGTTCTACTGGGCTCCTACTATTCAGACTCCAGTTGAGCAGTAGATGCATTTCGGTGAGGCTTAGCTTCCTAGTTTTTTCCTTACGGATACTTCTCATGTGAGTCTTTTTGACTTATTCTCTATATATCTATACACTTAACACTAATTTTAGTAAATTTACAAAACAGGTTCCTCGAACACAGGCGGAGTACTTGTATGGACTCGCCTCATCTCAGAGGTTATTCACTATACAGGTCACATATAGTTAGAGGGTAAGCATATGTACAATGAAGATGCAAATGTATGCATGCTATGTATGAAATGCACATGATGTGTTTCCTATATGTACAGAGCTACTCGAGTAGTTTAGAATACGAGATCAAGATGCTTCACCGACAACTTGCAGGTTTAGGCATTGATCCTCATAGCACTGGAACTTCATTTGTCAGACCTCCAGACACCTTTCATCAGGATGATCCTACCAGAGGGTGGAGACCATGGCCAGATTCTAAAGCTCAGGATGACTAATCTAGGCTATTTATATTCAAACTATTCCTACTGTACTATTATATTTTAAAATCTATTCTTGTGTATTGTGTTGAACTATTTTGTCCTTCCCTGAATCAGACTTAGATAAATGAATGGAGGGTTTTCTTTCAAATGCCTTAACTTTTGCCTAAGCTACCCTTTTGGGTTTTCAACCTACCAAGTTTGCCCTAACTTTTGACTAAGCCGCCCTTTCAGGTTTTCAACTTAGCGAGCTTTTATTTTATTTGGTTCGTTTCTTGTATAGATTTAACTACATAAAGAGTTAAGCTTTCTTGCTATTTTTATTAATCATATAGGACTTGGGTTATGTCACAAATGATAAAGCCACCAAGATTTTCTAGATACAAGGGCACTTAAGCTTTACATGATGAGTCGTAAAAGAAGAAACAAAGACATCACTAGGAAATGGTCTCATAAAGCTGATTTTAAGCTTTCATGTTATGTTTTCCTTTCTAGTATTTATGCATTATAAATAAGATAGAACATGCAATGCTAAAACAAAAATTCAATTTCAATATGATTAATTAATTAGGGCCAAAATGAGTACATTTATTACATCACATGACATAATTCTTGTTATCAACTAGTCCTTTCAGATTTTCTAGCTGAATATTTTCTCTCTCATTTATTTACCCTAATTTTTGTCTGACTAGCCCTTTGTAGGTTTTCTAGCCAGTAGGACCATTTGTTTTATTTTTATTCCTTAATTTTTACCTACTAGCCCTTTACGGGTTTTTTGAACAGTGGGAATGTCCTAACTTTTATTTGACTAGCCTTTTCAGGTTTTCTAATCAGCGAACTTTATTTTCTTTATACTACTTTTATTTTATTTTTTTTACAGGTAGTATTTCTTAAGGCGATCTAGGTTAACAGGCTCCATGAATTCATTTCTTCCAGATCTGATATATTCACAACTCCTTTAGGCAGAACCAAATTAACTAAATATGGTCCTTCCCAGTTTGGTATGAACTTTCCTCTCATATCAAATACCACTGCTCTAGACTATTTTAACACCATGTCCCCAGCTTTTATCTTTCCAGGCTTAACCTTATTGTTGAATGATCTTGCTATTCTCCTCTAATATATTTGAGTATAAAACAAAGCATTCATCCTTTTCTTGTGTAGAGATACAAGGTGATCATATATCTTTTGTGCCCATTCACTCTCAGGAGTTTTAGCTTCCATGACAACTCTCAAGATTTGATCTCTGTTTTTATAAGCAAGATTGCTTCATAACCATACACTAAGGAGAAAAGAGTTTGGCCCATGGCAGTTTTAGTTATAGTCCTATATCCCCATAAAGTGAAAGGAGTAAGTCTTGACCATTTTAGAGAGGATTTTCTTGACATTTTTTTAGCTGCTTCTACTGCTCCATTAGCTTGATGATGATATGGTGAAGACTTATGATGTTCAATCCCATACTTCTACAAGAATTCCTCTATTTCTGCCTGAAATTGGACACCATTATCTATCATAATGTGATGTGGAACCGTGTACCTATAAATAAGGCTTTTCTCAATAAATCGTGCCATCTGTTTTGCTTTTATAGCATTGAAGGATTCGACCTCTACCCATCTAGAGAAGTAATCTATTGTCATGACAATGTACTTATGCCTATTTGATGCTATCGGCCTTATTTCTCCTATAATGTCAATTCCCCAGACTGCAAAGGGCCAAGGTGACAATAAACTATTCAGCACCATAGGAGGTAAATGGTTAAGATTTCCATAAATCTGACACTGATGACATTGCCTTACTATTATGATATAATCCTTTTCCATACTCATCCAATAATATCCTTGACTGAGTATCCTCGACTGAGTATCCTCTTAGCTAGGATCATCCCGTTCATGAGAGAACCATAAGCTCATTCATGAATCTCTTTCATCACCTCTTCAGCTTCATCTTTCTTGAGACATATGAGCTGTATTCCATTTGGCATTCTTTTATATAATACTCCATCATGACTTGCATAGTTATGTGCAAGAACACGAAGAGGATATCTCTCTTTTGAGGTCGCTGAATTAGGATATTTTCTTTATTTGATAACCTCTGAATATCAAAAAACCATGATTACCATAATCACTCATAATCTGCTTTCCCCCATAATGTGGAGCTCTTAATTTCATGATTACTAAAGGCTTTATAGTTAATCTTATCGCACTATCCCGCATTGAAGAGAGTGTTGCCAATGCATTTGCCATATGATTTTTGTCTCTTGACAAATGGATAAAAAGACATTTATTGAAGTTCTTTGCTAAGGCTTTCAAATAGTAGATGTTGGGTTTTAGCTTTTCCTCACTTCCCATTCTTCATTAGCTTGGCTAACAACCAACATTGAATCCCTATAAACTAGTAATTCCTTTACCCCAGCTGCTAGAGTTCCTTTAATTTTATAGATGCTTGCTTCATACTTAGCCATATTATTTGTTACTTTAAAGGCTAATTTCTTGGCCATTAGTACAGTCTCTCCTTCTAGCATAATTAGAATGCAAACTCTGCATTGTTCTTATCAAAATCATGTCCTCTTTATATTTATGCTGCTGAAAATATCACTTTTTACATGCTTTAGTTCAAATTAAAGCTAAAAATATAATTTTGCTAATTATTCTATAATGATTAGGTCATTTCCAAAATTTTATCATTTTTACCTTAAAATTTTCATATTCATTAAAATCTAAATTTTTTTTTTCAAAATTAGCATTTTCATTATCAAAATGTTTGTTTTCTTACTGGTGCATACAATCTACAAGTGCATAGAGTCGTCTAAGAAGTAAAAATATCGATCCCACAATGACTGCATATTGATTATTGAACAACTCTTTATTTTCATTTGTTTAGACAGTCAAAAGAAATTTTTACTAAATTAAACTAATCTAAAAAAACACAATTAAATTTTTATAAAATCCATTACTTAAATATATGTTAGGGTTTTTATTCCCATGTAAGTTTTATCTAAAAAGTCATGCTTAGCTCCTTATCACTTATAGATTTAGTCAATTTTCTAGGCATATTCAAACATATGAAAGCCTCTCTCGATAACTCGCATAATTTATTGATCATAAGAACTACCTAAGTCATTAGCCTCAGCTACTCAAATATTATCAATAGTGCAACAAAGCTTTTCTAGGAATATTACCAACCAAACCATCTCCTAACCAATTTGATTAAATTAACATATTATTATTTTATTCTTAATAAGGATCTTCTTCCAATCTCACCTATTGTCTAGTCTCAATAAGAAATTATTAAGTTCAATAATAATTATGGATTATAGATTTAGTAATAAAGAATTTACCCAATTAAGTCCATTCTTGAGCTAGGTCTACAAAACCCTAACAATTAATTTAGCTACTCATGGAATTTGAAAAGAGACAAGAAGAAGATAGATTGAGAATGACAAACATAAACGTAATATTAATATAATAAAAGTTCAAATAGTAACCCTTTTATTCTTCTACTCTTGATTATGGTTGCACTTGTTCCTCAATTCCTTATTCTTGATAAGATCACAAGTAGATAACCCAAAACTAGATATATATATATATATTTGAAAATAAAAATTATTTTTTTTTAAATATGAAAAGGAACTAAGCTAAAATTCAGAGTAGCCATCCCCTTGAAAATAGGTAAATAAAAGCTATTTGTAAATGTCTCCCAAAACCTAAAAAATAAATTTCTAAAATTAGAAAATAATAATATGCACAGTTGTGCACTATGATATCCATGGCTATGCATTACTATATCGCTCAAAATCATCAAATCAGGAATAACCATGCGTTAAAATGCACAACTCTACATCTACAGGCTTCTAAAATTCCTTGGACCAATTATGGCCTTCCACACCCTTTTGCACGGCTGTGTATCTACTTTTACATACAAATTGGACTTTTGGGCCCCAGGCATGGCCATGCACATGAGTGTGCAGGGCTGTGCATGCCTCTTCATCTTCATTTTGTGGAGATTTTGATCTTCCCTCTTTGAGTTCTTATTTAGATTCCACTTGCATTGATCTGAATTGAGCACACCTAGCCAAACAACACCAAAACATCAAAATAAAAATAAAAAAATGAAAATGAAGAAAAATTATAAAAAGCCTACAAGAATCTAAGTTCTAAGGAATTTAAGTAATAATACCAACATTCAAAACTAAACTTAACATCTCGACGCCTAAAAACTGAACTAATTAGTGCTCAAAGTCTACTATTTTTCACACTTATCACTTATTTCTCACATTTTCTGCATATTTTAGTTGAGGGAAAATAAAAATACAGCATCGTCAATAATTTTATGAAAATGATATAATTTCCTCAATTTCATTATATTCACAGCAATATCCATATCATTATCAAAATGTAAATATTTGTTGTCACTCTTAATTATTTTTAGCATTTTCATTATCAAAATATAATTTAATTTCTCTTTTTTTTTTTTGCATTAATAATGCTTCTTTATTAAGTCCATACTTGAGTTATAGTGAATTTAAGAAATCTATCCGTTTTTTTAGATTTGGGACCGTTATAACTTTCGATATAGACTCTATAAAATATCAGCATTTGAAAATCAATAACTTTGCATTCATGATATGCATCTTCATCATAAAAATTATATTCTCAGCTAAGGCTCTGTTGTTTGGTCCAATGATTTTAAAATAATGTATTTTCAATTATTTCTCTTATTCTACTTATAATTCTATTTGATATTTTAGGCCGATAGAAATCATTATCATTTTATTATGAATCTCATCAATTTTTTTATTTCCATGTGATAATCACATGTTGAATTAAGTGAAAGTGAACATTTCCTACCTAATTGCTATTTGTATAGATGAGTGGGTAAAGTGCACATATCTGTGTTAACCTCTATTTTGCACGTATTTATTATATCTATGATAAGATTTATTTTTCCACACTTTTCTCTTTCAAATATATTTTTTAGGAAAATGATGTAATTGTAATTAATTTTCTTTATTGTTTGTACATTATTTATTATACGTGTAGGTATATATAAACTGTCATTTTGAAACTAGACTAATGCAATAGCCATATATTAAATATTTAATAATGAGAAATAGTCAAAAAGTATATGAAACCTTCTAAGCCTAGAGTCTCTACTAAGGACAACACTCATTGAGTAACTCTATGTTTTCCTTTACTTTTTCTAAGAAATTGGGTGGTAACTTCGCAAACATAAAAGTGTCGCATCCTCTTAAAACTAAATGACTATGTCCTGAAAACATAACATACTGCCCCTTTGGCAAAACTAAAGAAATTCATACAAAAAAAGTTCTCCAATCACTATATATATATATATATATATATATATATATATATATATATATATATATATATATATATATATATATATATATATATATATATATATATATATATATTGTGCGATCAAAGAAAATTTTATGTTTGCACTTTTGTTGTCTTACTTAAGGTTTTTGGAGAAAGAAGATAGGAGAATGAGGAAAAAGAAGAAGAGTAGAAAATAGAAGAACTTTTGGAGAAAAGAAAATAAAGAAAGAATAAAAGTTGCAAAGAGAAAACATGAATTGTTATTATGTATAATGAGATTGTTTAATATTTTGCTTCACTTATGTTTTCTCTTAACTTATTATTGTAACTAGCCAGTCAATAATTAAATAAATCAAACACTTAGATTAAAAAAAACTAAAGTAAACACTAATAATATTATCATATGGGCACATGACCGACATTAGGCAATGGGAAAGCATAAAACTACAGAAACCCGTAGTAAGCCTTAAAATAAAAACATAGAATATTACACTTAAAAACCTTACAATAAAATACTTAAATCATAATGCACATTATCAAACTGATTTTTCTCAATTTAATTAAACCGTAACATCATGGTGCATAAAATAAATAAACATATTCAAATATATAAAAAAGTATCTCAGTACATAAATTTCAATACAAAATATCCAAATTTAAAATATGCAGGTATACAATTATCTAATGCGGTACATGAATACTAATACAAATAAAACTATATAGACCTACATAAGATAGTCAATGAAGAAGTTACACAATGTAGAGAAGTAGGCCTAACAAAAGATTCCCAAATTCCTGAAAAAAATAAATTGAGGGAAGTCAAACCTCACTGAGTAAGCTAATAAAATAAATGAATACAGTTTGAAAATCTCCTTTAAAATAAGTTTTTATGAAAATATAATATATTTATAATTTATTCAATTCATTTGATTTACATATATAAATTCATTTTTTAAAAGGAAATAAATAAATATTTAAATGCTTTTTAAAACATTTTAGTATAAAAAAAAACTGGGTAGAACTCGAATTCTCAATTTGTAAACAGTCATTTGGCTCACTTATATCCAAGACTGTCGGATCCTGAGAGCAAAGCATCACCAGAATGCACAACCACAGTCATATCACTTAATCCAATATCACTGATAGTATCCGAGAGTAAAGCATCACCAGGCCATCAGCCCCAGTGATTTAATAAATATTAATCCAACTATACTGGCGATGTCCAAGAACAAAGTATCACTAGACCTTCGGCCCCAATATTTATTAAATAATCAAATGTTATATTACTGGCGGCGTCCGAGAGCAAAGCATCATTAGACCATCAGCTCCAATAATATAATCAAATATTTTACCAGTGCGTGCACAGTCCTGATGAAACCCATTAGGTAGCCCGTTCTACCATAGTTTATTTAAAATAAACGAAAATAAATATAATAATGAAAATTACATTAATTAAAATTAAAATAAATCAACTATAAATTAAACCATGCAACATTATTTAAAGAATACCGACTAGAATCTTGTAAAAATTAAATTCATAAGAATTTTATATGTTTTAACTTGAAATACCCGACATAGAATTCAAATATTAACTTACAAGATGAAGGCGCTCATCTGATACGTTGTGTCTGACCTCGACTGGTAGACGTGACCGAAGGATGGCTAAAAGATAAAAAATAAAATGACAATCAAGAAGCAAAAACCCTAACTTTTAGAATTTCTAAGGAAGAGTCGACTCAAAATTCAAAAATTAGGATTGACCCGATGTCATGTTTTACGAGAAATCTACCGAAAATTAGGTAGAGTCTCTCCTATAAAACGGACATCCCTCTATCGAAGTAAAATCAATCCTGCAAGCAAATACACTTCTAAACTCACACAAGCTCAACACCTCAGGTTGGGACCCCGAACTATCCAAATCCCTAATTGAGATTCACAATCCACAAAACAAAAATAATTTAATAATAAATATTTAAAATCATTAAAAATCCATAAAATACTCAAAATGCCACAATTTAATTTATTTAAATAATAAAACATTAAAACTATTTATTTTTCCAAATTAGATAATAAAATCCCAATAATTTATATAATATTAATAAAATCCAATTTTACAATTATTCAACAAAAAATAGTCAAATTCACATATAATTATCCAAATAGTTTAAATATATTATAAAATTAATTAAAAACCCATTTAATCATAAAATAATAAATAATTTAATATTAAATATAATTTTCAAAAATTATAATTAATTAGTTAAAATTAGTAATTAATTTATAAAAATTATTCTAATACTCTATAAAATTCTAAAACCATTTAAAATATAATTTAACTATATTTTCAACAAAATTACATGATTACCCCAAAATTCCAATATTCACATAAACATAATAATTTCTCAAAAATAATATAAATTTACTAAAAATAATTTTATTAACACAAAAATTACTAACTTAATATACTAATACTAAATACTCAAATTTAGAGCCAAAAATAATTAATTAAAATAATTAACAAAAATTACAATTTATATTATTAAAATATTCAAAAATACCCATGATTAAAATAAACTAAAATAATTTAAAATCAATTAAGTACATATAGATCAACTCAAAAGTTAACCAAATATTAAAAATAAATTAAGCAAAAATTTTGTTAATTCACTAAAAATTAAAATAAACGCAATAAATAATAAACAACTAACAATTAACTAACAAAAAATACAGAATCAACCTAGAAATCAGCCTCACAACTCAACTAAATTAACCTAAAACTCACCTAAAGCAGAATTCTAGGATAAGGAGGTTGCTGCTGCTGTTGTTGCCATTGCTTTCACTGATGCTATTGTTGTGGTTGCTGTCGCTGATGTTGTTGCTGGAAATGAAGGAAGACAACAAGAAGAAGAAAGAAATAGGTGGTGGTTATGGCTACATCTAGTGGGTTGGGAGCCTATTGGTTCAGGTGCACAGTGGCAGGAGAAGAAAATGGCATGAAGAGAAGAAGAAAGGAAAAAAGAGCAAGGGAAAATAGGGGGTTGACCGGGTTTTTTTGCTTCAAACTATATATATATATATGTATACATATATATATACACACACCCACACACACACAACATATAACAATAATAAAAAAAAATAACCCTAGTTAAAATAATAATATTATAACAATAGAAATAATAATAATAATGCTATATAAAAAAAATATAATGACAATAGTATATTAATAACTTTGGTATTTTATATAATAGAGCTCCCCAAATATATTTATATCAATTAAAAATATTTCAGTCATTACAAATATAATACTAAAAAAACCCACCCATGCCACGTCAATTCAATTTACCTCCAATGAATTAATGCAATGACAAAAATTATACTTAAATAATTTGACATTCCTACTAATAAAAAAAATATTTTTTAAGAAAATAATTTTTCTTTATTAAAAAAACACAATACAATAAATTAAGGGAATTGTTGCAATGTAGAATTTTATAAAAAGATAAAGTAAATGAAATAAAAATTTATTTTATCAAAATTACATCATTAGATATTCCATTAAAATTTATGTTTTTTGTTCAACAACCTACTCCACAATATTATTTTATAATAAATGGATTTTGCCAATTGTGATCCATGTAGGACAAATTGTGTAGATGCTAATTTAATTATTTCTCCCATTTTTGTACTTTAATTATTCAAGTTTTAATAATTGTACTAATTGGACATGAAATTTTGTTTTAGTTTCTACATATTCTTATATAATTTTATTTAGAATAAATATATTGTGTAATCATTTAGTAATTACACAAATGAAAAATTAAAACTCAATGATTGCAAAACTCACAAGGCATTGCCCTAGTTTCCACTCTTATAACACAAAAAAAAAAAAAAAAAAGAATAATTAATAGGGATAAAGATAAGCAAATGAACTCTTTTTAAAAATAATGTGTAGACTTTTTCAAAAATATATTAATAAAATAAATTTTATTAATTTTATTTTGCTTAAAATTTTATAAGTCATTTGCTTATGCAAAAAAAAAAAAAAAAAAAAAAAAAACTATTATCCACACAAATATTAGCATTAATAAATATCTAAAAGTTTGTTATACATTGATGCCCATCCATTTTATTTATTTTTTTTCTATATTTAACTATAGTTGTGAATTTATCTAGGAAGCTAATTCTCTTGCATTCCCTTATTTATACTCAAAACTACATGATTGTGTTGATCAAATCTCTCCAACAATTCTCCTTCCCTTTCAACATACAAAGAAAAAATTGACAATGGGTTTCAACAATTTTATTGTAGCCATATGTTTGATGGGATTAACTTTAGCTCTTATTTCTCTAGTTCAAACTTCAAATGAGCCAAATACCTACTTTTGGGCACATAACATCATGCGTAAAGCCATGGGGGTTAGTCCTCTTACTTATAACGCATCAGCGGCAGCTTCCACTCAAAATCATGCAATAGTTGTAAAAACTACTTGTGAATTATATGAGACAGACGATTGTGTTAATTTGTATTAACTATTAGCAAGCGGTGATGAACAATTTACTATTGTAAAAGCCGTGCAATCATGGGAAAGTGGGAAGCATTATTATAATCCTGAATTGGGTGGATGCGAAGGAAGACCTTGTGAAGAATATCAGGTGATTGTTACAAAGGCAGTAAAGAGTGTAGGTTGTGTTATTTCTAAGTGCAATAATGTAAATAATATTGTTGTTTGCGAATATAGTCCTCGCGATGCATTAGTGCCAGGCCGAAAACCTTACTGAAAAGAAATGTTACCAAATAACGAAATAGTTAGGACTTCATAAATAGCTACTGAATATCAAAGGTAATTATTAAGAAATGTTGATTTCATTAAAATATGAATGAGAGGTTTGTTTTATTAGCATTATTATTAATGAAAATATTTGAATACCTTTCAAGATAAAGAATAATAATAGTGCATGCATTATATTTACTGACATTTACAAGAAACATGAAGAACTGCTATACAATTATCAATTTTCTGGCTATTTGTAATTATGTCAGTTTTCATGATATTTATGTGTCTGGTTTAAAGAATTTTTCAAATACAACTTTAGCTTTAATTTAGTTCAAAATCTCAATCCATTAGGTGAAATTATATATATAATTGGTGTATATTATTTTATAAGCAATGAAGTAAAATTGAATTTTTAACACAATTTTTAAAAATATATTAAGCACAATTTCTTCATGAAATAATACATGATAAATTGAAACATGTTTATTAAATCATTTTAACATATATGGTCATGCAACTTTTAGTTTGTTTCTTTTTGTATATTAAACTTTGATTTGTATTTGTTTAGTATCTAAATTTCAATTTAAGTGTTTCACCAACAACCAATTTGCAGTGAAAAGCTGATGTAGCCACCGTAAATTGTTCATTTAGTGGCTTTGCACCTTTTAAAAGCTAACTTCATCTCTCATTCAAAATAATAATAGAAGATATTGCTATCCTAAGTAATAAGCTGCTTTAAAATTTGAAATTGGAAATTTTATTTTTGACGCATCATTGTGTGCACCTACTTTGCGTAACCGTGCATCTTTGTTTCTACTCAGGCACAACCGAGCGCATTGAAGTGCAAGGCTATTTGGTCTTCTATGAACAGCTGCATAACATCTTATTGCTTTCAAGCTTCTTTTTTCTTCAAAAACTTCACTTGCTTCAACTTGCCAACCATGGACTTGACTTGAACAGCTCCTTCAAATTCTCCAAGTAATCCTAAAGGTCAAAAGTGCACAAAAATTGCACCTAAATAACTTCAAATTAAGACAAACCTATAAAACTAAATAAATGTGCTAAAAATAAATAAAAACCTTATAACTAACAAAAAATGCAACTCTATTTATCCTAATTCTACTCTATTGAGAGCACAAAACATAGGGATTCACATTTATCATCCTTCTAATAATCTTATCCCTTTTTTCGTATATGGTAAAGTTTTAAAAACCTTAAATGATTTATTTAATCGAGTTGTATGGATCTTACAAGTGGTTTTTTGTTAAATTTTTAATTTCCACTATTTGTTTGAATCATGAAATCCCAAAGTACTTTGCCCTAAATGCATGAGGTAGCAACATGTAACTGTCGTACCTCTAACTTTGACAAACTCTAAAAATGGTCTAATAATGATAATAATTTGTGAAATTAGTGTAAGAACTCAAGTCAATATTGCATATGAGTATGTAAACCCTAAATTGAAGAGCTAAACCAATCAGACTTTTAAAATGATGAATTCTTTAATGACTCAACCAGTTAAAATCTAATATAATAAACAAAAATATTAGAATATCTTGTCTCATGTTCAAGGTTACCAATTTGAAAGCACAACAGCTTAAACATGCAACTCGATAAATTAAGACTTGTTATACACGAATATATTCATACTTCTTGAAAAAGACAATTAAGTCATAAAATTGGCAGTCCATCTATTTGACATCTCGAGAATCATAAAAACCTAGTCTAAGTTAAAATGATAAATAAAAAAAAAACCTGAAAAGACACATAAGTTTCAATTCAAACACAAGAGTGCATGAACCATTAGCATGAGCACATGAATCAAATGCTCATGCTTATGAACCATGCATAGAGGATGTAAAAGTTGAAAATTGCACTAACAATACATGCGTACCCTCCTCACACATACATCGCTCACTTGTAAATATGTGTTAATCACGCCCTAATGCACATGAACCATGCTTAAATGTGTATGGAATACATGCAAAACCCCCCACACTACTATGTTTATAAATAACATGATTCACTTAAATTTTGGGGGTCATTTTGGAACACTATTTCAAAACTCAATCAGTCTAATGACTTAGGATTCTCACTAAAAACACGACTCACTTACCTTTTCTTCTTATTTAGTATTCTTTAGGTTCACATTTATTACCCAACCAGACTCCACTTTTATCAATGCACTCTCCAAAGGTACCTATACTTGCATTATACACAACTTCCACTCAATCTTGATGAGGATAGCTTATAATTTTTATGCTTGAAGCTAGTGCTTTAGGTTCTATTAGATTCTTATAAAATGAGCTTAGTCAATGCTTTGAGGGCTAAACACTCATTTTTGCATGTTTATTTTTATCAAATTTGTATTTCATCTCGTCTATTTCAATTCTCTCTTTTATTTTCTTATTGCAGCAAATTATGAACATTTTGTATTTGTGTGGTAAGACTGGTCATATTGCATACTTTATGAATATTTACTTTATTGATTTTGCTTTTTTTTTTTTTTTGAATTTTTGATTTTCCACATTTTGGGAATGTGATTTTCTAAAGAAAATCATTTTTTTAGCTAAATATGTATTTTTAAGTATTCAATTATCATTTTCATCAAAATCATATAGGTTTTGCCAAAATTGCACCTTTATATAATTAGAATGCAAACTCTGTATTATTCTTATCAAAATCATGTCTCCCCCATATTTATGCTGAAAATTTCACTTTTTACATGCTATAGTTCAAATTAAAGCTAAAAATACAATTTTGTTAATGATTCTATAATGATTAGGTCATTTCCAAAATTTTATGATTTTTACCTTAAATTTTTCATTTTTGTTAAAATCTAAATATTTTTTATTGAAAATCAAAATTTTCATTATCATAATGTGTATTTGCTCATTGGTGCGTACAATCTGCAAAGTGCACGGAATCGTCCAAGTAGTAAAAATATTGATCCCACAATGAGTGCATGTTGATTATTGAACTACTTTATATTTTTGTTTATTTAGATGGTTGAAAGAGATTTTTTACTAAATTAAACTAATCTAAGAAAACACAATTAAATTTTTAGAAAATCTATTACTTAAATAGATGTTAAGGTTTTTATTCCCGGCTAAATTTTATCTAAATGTTATGCTTTCCTCCTTATCACTTATAGATTTAATCCATTTTCTAAGCATCTTTAGACATATGAAAGTCTCTCCTGAGCACTCGTATAATTTATTGATCACAACAACTACCTAAGTGATTAGCTTCAACTACTCAAATATTATCAATAGTGAAGCAAAACTTTTTTAGGAATATTAGCAACCAACCCAGCTCCTAACCAATTTGATTAAATTAACAGATTTTTATTTTGTTCTCAATAAGTATCTTCTTCCAATCTCACTGTATTGTCTAGTCTCAATAAGAAATCATTAAGTTCAATAATAATTATGGATTATAGATTTAGTGAAAAAGAGTTTACCCAATTAAGTCCGTTCTTGAGCCAGGTCTAAAAAACCCTAACAAATAATTTAGCTACTCATGGAATTTGAAAAGAGAAAAGAAGAAGATAGATTGACAATGACAAACATGAACATAATATTCATATAACAAAAGTTTAAAGAATAATTGAAAGGACGAAACCCCTGTTATTCTTCTACTCTTGATTATGGTTGCAATTGTTTATCCATTCTTTATTCTTGATAAAACCACAGCCTAAAAATTAAATTTCTAAAATTAGAAAATATCAAAATGCATAGATGTGCACTATGATATCCACGGCTCTACATCACTATATCGCTCAAAATTGTCAAATCAAGTACAACCATGCATTAAATTGCACAACTCTGCATTTGAGGGCTTCTAAAATTCCTTGGACCAAGTATGGCCTTGCACATGGCGTGCACATGCCTCTTTATCTTCATTTTGTGGAGATTTTGATCTTTCCTCTTTAAGTTCTAGTTTAGATTCCACTTGCATTGATTTGAGCACACCTAGCCAAACAACACCAAAACATCAAAATTAAAATAAAAACAAACAAAAATTATAAAAAACCTCCAAAAACCTAAGTTCTAAAGAATTTAAGTAATAATGCCAACATTCAAGACTAAACTTGACACTTTGACACCTAAAAACTCAACTAATTAGTGCTTAAAATCTATTATTTTTCACACTTATCACTTATTTCTCACATTTTCCACATATTTTAGTTGAGGGAAAATAAAAAATACAGCTTTGTTAATAATTTTGTGAAAATTTTCATAGCAATATACATATTATTATCAAAATGTGAATATTTGCCATCACTCTTAATTATTTTTAGCATTTTCATTATCAAAGAATAATTTAATTTCACTTTTTTTTTTTTTTTTTGCATTAAGAATGCTTCTTTTATTAACTTTGTACTTGAGTTATAGTGAATTCAAGAAATCTATCAGTTTTTTTTTAGATTTGGGACCGTTAGAACTTTCGATATAGAGTCTACAAAATATCAAAATTTGAAAATCATCAACTTTGCATTCATGATATGCATCTTCATCATAAAAATCATATTCTCAGCTAAGGCTCTGTTGTTTGGTCCAATGATTTCAAAATAATGTATTTTTCAATTATTTCTCTTATTCTACTTTTAATTCTATTTGATATTTTAGGTTGATAGAAAACATTATAATATTATTATGAATGTCATCATTTTGTGTTATTTCCATGTGATAATCACATATTGAACTAAGTGAACATTTCCTACTTATTTTCTATTTGTATAGATCAGTGGATAAAGTGCACACATCTGTGTGAACCTCTATTTTGTACTTATTTATTATATATATGATAAGATTTATTTTTCCACACTTTTCTCTTTCAAATGTATTTTTTTAGGAAAAATGATGTAATTGTAATTAATTTTCTTTACTATTCGTACATTATTTGTTGTGTGTGTAGGCATATATAAAATGTCATTCGAAACTTGATTGATACGGTAGCCATATATCAAATATTTTATAACGAGAAATAGCCAAAAAATATATGAAACCTTCCAATCCTAGAATCTCTACTAAGGATAACACTCATTGAATGACCCTATGTTGTCCTTTACTTTCTCTAAGAAATGGGGTGGCGACTGTCATTCTCAGGTTAGGGGCTTGTCTGGTTCTCTGTTGACAACATTTTACGGTCTTCTTGAAGGAATTTATTTTTCTTATAGTGAAATATCTCATTATTAGAAAACAGTAAATTGATTATTAGAATTTATCCCACTTTTTGTTCAAGTAGTACAACTGAAATCTTTAAATTTGTGGAATATCTTAATCTACACAAGTATTTTTTTGGTCAATTACTGTTGATATATAATTCTTCTGTTTAATTTGCAAACTCCTGCTATCTGTTCTATTTAAGCAAGTTCTAGAAGTTTACTTAT
Organism: Mallotus nudiflorus; assembly: GCA_947683625.1. Lineage (NCBI taxonomy): Eukaryota > Viridiplantae > Streptophyta > Magnoliopsida > Malpighiales > Euphorbiaceae > Mallotus > Mallotus nudiflorus. Next base: position 2,472,054 of record CANTUR010000024.1, read on the forward strand.
TGTGTGCCATTTTAAGACAATAACATATATGTTGCTTTTTCTTGCTACACTTTCGGAACAAAATCAGTAGTGGCTTTTGACGAAAGGAAACAATGCAACCAAGTAGAAACTTCAGAACATTCATCTGACCAGAATGGCCAATATTCTGCTGTCATCATGGCCAACAATTCTGTGAGAACCTGTAATGGTGAAATCTACCTGAAGTGCTTGTTAGGAAAGAATTCCAAAGTGTCTGATTTTGATGAGTTAGCAACCTTTATTGTATGTAAGCCGGAAAAGGATTAGTGGTTAAAGAATAAATATAAGTTCAGACGATGGAAATATGAGAAGATGTTCAAATTTAGATGGAAGAAAAGGAAATTGGCATGGAATTCTAAGTTGAGGTAAAAATGATATTATGTGTTTCAAGTCTAATTGTGCATGTGATGTATAATTAATTAGGATCTGTAAACTTGGTAGCAGTACCCTTCTGTAAATCCTTTAGCGATGCTGGTGTTGGTGTCTGTCCAGGTTAAGTGCGTGCATATGTGCATATCTGATTTAAAAGCCTTTGTTTTATCATTTTATTCCCAAACAGTTAATATGGATGAATCCTGTGCTTTGAATGAGGCTGAAATTTAGACTTTTAGTACAAACAGATCAACGAAATTGAACCAGTCGCTACGCTGCTTCATGCTAGTGATGTAGAACTGCCTTCAGGTTGAGGTCAGCTGAGATCCTTCTGCTTCTTCAACTTGAATTTATTGATATTCTAGCTAATCATTTGAACCGGTTGCTATCCATTCTTTGATTTCATCCAGCTTTTTTTTTTTTTTTTGTTACACCATTCATTAAACTCTGAAACTCACATATGTTTATTGGCTTTTCATTATGTTTGAGGTGATTCAGTATTCCATGCACTTCAGTTGTGTCAGAACTATAATACAAGGTTATAACTAGCCTATCGGCCTTTTTGTGTTTTGGGTTAATTGCAAAATAAATAAATAAATCTATGTTTTTTTGTGTAATTTAATTATCTTTTAATTTGACAAATTAATATACAATCTTTCAATTTTTTTTGCAATCCAGTATACTGGTTGAAAATATAGCCAAATCTTCTTGATATAACAATTAAAGTTGCCTGAGTTGATTCACATAGACGCTATGTCAAAACTATCTTTTAGACTAATTGCAAAAGAAACACGTTCTTTTATGTTTTTAATTAAATTGTGATTTATTGCATTTGGAATATATATATATATATATATATATATATATATATATATATATATATATAGTGTTTTAATAGATTATTTTAGTAAAAATTTTAATTGGTTAAAAATAAAATTATATGGGCATCTCCAATCATAAATAGCAAGATGGTGTTAATTTTACACCAAATGTAGTTTCTAGACCAATCATAATAGTAACACCATTTCTAACAAAACACACACACACATATATATATATATATATTCTCTATGTATTCTCTTTAATATCTCATTTTATAATATTTATATGTCTATCACATTACACCCATATTTATATTTTTTAACTAATTCATCTAAAAATAATATATTTATTAATATTTATACATTTATCACATTACACTCATGTTTATATCTCAATAACAAATTCATCCAACAATAATATATTTTCATATTTATTAACTAATGTTAAACATTAATAAACCAATCATTTTTTTTAATTGTAGTATGTTATATTTAATATTTAATTAAAAATAAAATTGTATACAAAATTAAAATTTGAATGTTACATTCAAATATAAATAATAAAAGAGTACATTTTGAACAATATTTATACCTTTGAATTAGTATAATTATCCCACAAATGCTCATAATGCATTACAAAGTGCAATGTGTGCAACTTTATTCTTAATTTTTCTATGCCAAGTAAGAAATTCTTGAAATTGAGTATTATCATCTACTACCATTTCAACCTTTGACATTGGTGCTCCCATTGCATATGTAATTATTGTATTTAGATATTGTTCATCCTTGATTATCATCCCGTGCCTAATAATGCATGTTGTCATTATGTCATGCAGTACATATTTTCTCTAAAATCATGTTTGTCACGACCCAAAACAGGGGCCATGACTGGCGCTAGGGAACGGGAATTCTTTCGAATCCGGAACCCGTAGCAAGCCTAAAAAAAAATAAAATAAAACATGCAATAGTAATACCAATATATAATGCAGCGGAAATAAAAATCATAAATATCAAAATGATATCCATATCTCATATATATAAATCATTTGAATACACATCCAGTTCAAATTCTTTAAATACATATCTCGTATAAATACAATATATCAAACCCATAATTAATTTAAAACTACTGCAGTGTCTAGATTATAAGAATAAAACTCAAGACTCAGATAAGCAGTTTACATAAAGAAGCCGGGGTGGAAGAAATCCGGCGTACAGGCCTACTACTGAGGTTTGAAGATGATGACTCTCCTGAAAAATTAGTCAACGGAGGGGAGTCAGACCTCACTGAGTGAATTACTATAATATATATACATGCATACTAAATGACAATGCATACAGTCAACAGTATATATCTAATATGTATCTATACAAGCAAATACACACAGATGCAATAAAATCATTTTATATATTTTTATTTAAAATCATCGTTTATGAAGGATCAAATAGAACCTTATGATATCGAAACCTCAATCAGTGTTAGACAACACTCTAGCCATACAGGCTCACTTATTCCAATATATGATCACTTGATCCATTTGGACAGTAGACTGGCTCTGAGACACTAAGTCAACCGAGCTCAGCAGTCTGACAGTCAGTGTGATTGGCCCCGAGACACTTAGTCAACCGAGCTCCAGCAATCACACCCCCAAATCCTTTCTTACACATCAATTAATCAAAATAATCAGATTCAATCAATATCTCCAAATAGTTAGTAATATAGCCTAAATGCTATAAGCGTACTGGTACGTACTCGGTCCTAGTGTTACCCACTAGGTAGCACGTTTTATTGATATCCTTCATTAATAAATATAAAATATACATTCACAAATAAATGATGCATGAATTTAAATAAAATAACAATATAAACCATATATATATTGGAAATATACCAAAAGTAAACCAGGTATATTTTGAGCATATATATGTCAAATAAATCCAATCAAATTACAAATTTAGCTAGAAATATATTTAAAAACATTTTAAATATAATTTATTAATAAAATATGAGTATAATTTAATATATACAAAAAATAAACCAAAAATAAACTAAAAATATACTTAAATACAAATCACATTATTTATGCATATTTAATCAAAATAAAACATATATTTCTAAAATCATGCACCCTAAACATATATATATAATATAGTAACTCACACTTAGTGCGCTCCACGAGATGGGTCTGACGGGTCTGGTCCACTAGGCCTCGGTCTCGGCGCAACTAAACATACAAAAATAACAGACATCAGAATAAACCTAACAGAAAATCCTAGAACTCGATCTAGAATATTAAACACAGAATCGAAATTAGGGTTCGACCGGATATCACGTTTTATGAGAATTCTACCGAAAATTCGGCAGAACCTCCCCTGTAAAACGGACATCTCTCTACTCAAAGAGTAGAGCCGACCTTGCAAAGAAACACACTTCGAAAAACAGGCTCAACTACTCATCCACAATCCCTCGGTCGGACTCCAAACTACAGTCTACTGACCGGGGTCCACAATCACAGAACAATTTCAGAAATACCAAAAATACCCTTATATCATAGAAATTCATTTATACGTAAAAATTACATAATTAATCTTTAAACATGGTAAAAACCGATAAAAACTCATTTTATTAGTAAAATCGTATATTATATATATAATTGAAAATAATTCACGAAAAATAGTTTTAATTAGTTAAAAATACTAAATAATTTTTAGAAATTATTTTTATACCTTAAATAACTATTAAAACCAATTAAATTACATTTTTAGCCAATTTAGGGTAAAATGACCAAAATACCCCTATATATATAAATATACTATAATTACTTCAAAAATTCACCAAAAATAATATAATTATCCAAAATTAATTTTCTCAACATATTTATCAATAATATCAATAATTAAACTCAATTAACCAATTAATTTCAATTAAAAACACAATTAACCTAATTTTCCCAAAATTACATAAACTTAAATAATTAAAAATAAATACATGGAAATACATAAAAATTCCAATTAAATTCCTATAATTCATTTCAACACCTATATTTATCATAAAACACAATTTCATAATTTAATTAATTAATTTACGAAAATTAGAAAATAATAATAAAATATTCAAAAATACCCAAAAATCAAAATAATCTCCAAAAATTCCAAAAAAATTCATACATGTAGATTATGATAAGGGGAACAACATTTGTGAAGGAATTTTTCATGAATCAATCAAATTGAAGTTCAAAAAATTCAAGAACCCTAATATGGCCAAAATTGAAAATTTGAAACCTAAGCAAATCAAGACCATTTAAGCTCAAACCAAAGCTAGAATCACACTCACTGGAGCTCAAGGAGAGGAAATAGACCAGCGGGGTTGAAAACGGTGGCCGGAATCGCGAGGTGTGAAGAAATTGCAAACTTTCGATTTTCCGGCGATGACAGAGGCAAACGGCGCCGAAGAAGAGAAGGAAAGGTGGCGGAGCTGCTGGTTGGGAAGGGCGGAGCTGCTGGAGGCACACCGACGGCTTGAGAACAGAGTTAGCAGCGGTGAGGGGGAGAAGGAGACGATCGGGAAGAGGAAGGATGAGGGAGGGGCCGAAATGGTATTTTTCCAAAATCTCATTTTTTTAACATATTATATGTATATATATGTACTTTATACTATATATTAAAATAATATTAAATTACACACATTAAATATACACCACACACATATAATTAAATATTTTAATAATTTAATACCCTAAAAATAATTAAATAATATTAAAACAAATAAACAAATAATAAAAATATTAGGGTAATATTAATTAAACCCTAATTAAATAAATAATTACATATATACACGTTATCTAGTATTTTAAAAATATGTATGAGTTTATGCAAGTCCGTAAATCTATTTAAAATAATTAATAGTAAATTATTTACGTGAAAATTTCCCCGAAAATGTAAGTCCCGGGAAAATTTTACGTAAAACACTTAAAATAATAATAAATAATTAAAAATCAATTCTAATTAAACAAAAACTCATGAAATATCAATATTATATATAAAAATTATTAACACTGCATATCCCGATGCAGTATTAAAATATTTAAAAACACGGGATATTATAATGTTGGTCTTGCCACAATTGCAAATCATGATTGTAGAACCCCAAACATTCACTCAAAGTCTTTTCTACATGCTTCTTGCTTCATGGCAAAATATTTCTTCTTTGGAGTGAGCAGTTGATGAATAGTTTGTACAATATTAGACCATTTTGGGTATATAGAATCAACTAAATAATAATCTATATTATATTCTTTTCCTTGGATAACATAATTAGTATGAGGAGTTATACCTTGTGCAAGATGAAAATAAGATGATATGGCTCTAACACATTAATATCATTATTAGTGTCAGACATACCAAAATAAGCATACTATATTCATAGATCATAATTTGCTACAATTTTTAAAATAATTGTTAGAAATCCACAATAGCTTGTATATTGTCCAACCCATGATATAGGAAAAATTTTTCATTTCTAATGCATACGATCTAGACTACCCATGTAACAGCCCAGACCAACCCGCATCAGATATTGTCCGCTTTGCCCAGGCCCAGCTCGCAGCGCACAGTTTTAAAACGCGTCCAATGGGAGAAGGTATCCACATCCTTATAAGGAGTGCTTCATTCTCCTTACCAACCGATGTGGGATATCACAACCCAACAATCCAAAAAAATTGTATTGTTCACCAATATGGAGTAACTTGACAATGTTACTAGCATTAGGTGATTTTGGATATTGCTCTGCCAAAATCTCCAAAATAGCATGATAAAAATGTGATAAGCACATAAAGTGTTATACTTTAAGCACTAAATAATAAGGGATTAAAAGTCTATAATGAAAATAATAGTTGAAATTTGGCAAGATTTGATGAAGAATTATTTTTATATTTTATTATTAGGATAAATAGTTATATTATTATACTTAGGTTAAGTTTAGTATGAATTTGTTTGTTGCTATTATGTTTGTCTACGTAAGCCTTTGATGAAGTTCGAGTGAAATCTGTAAGTGTGGAGCTTGAAGGTTGAAAATTAAAGTGCAAGGAAATTTATAGATCATTGAGTTCAAGTTTTTAAAGAAATGTATGGTTGTGCCTAATTTGGTGTAATTTTAACATGTTAGTTTAGCCCCAAATATGACTATGTGCAGTAAAGGCACGATTATGCTTGAGTTTGAGATTTTTAGTGTATAGAAAGCACATAACCTTATGTCAACAACTATCTAATATAATTTCAAATTTTGAAAGCTATTTTATAGGGGATATAAATTTATATTGTTTTATTTTGGGGAAAGGCAACTAGGTTTTCTGATAGCCACCGGTTGAGAGCAAAGAACAAGTGTTACTTTTCTTTCATTCTTATTTCATTATCAGCTCTAATTCTTTTGATTCAACTCTTGATTGAGAATGTGGATTTAAGAACAAGGATTTGTAACTGCACATTTCAATTAAGGAAAAAGTAAACGGGGTTTTCTTTTTCTTTTACCATTTCTTAATTGCCCATTTTTTGAGATTATGATAATGGTTGAATTCTTTATTTAATATTCTTATTTTTCAATTATCATGTGTGACTAAATTATTTAGTTAGAGTTTTTTTATTTGGCAACAGTTGGGAGATATGCGAATAACCAGATGTATCTTATTGCATAGGGTGTAGTGACCATTGAAAATAAAGATAACTAATTCTAGTTCATTGAATGATTGCAACAAAACCTTGGATTTGGAAGAGGCAAAGGATGGACTTTCATGTCTTATCAATGCAAGGTAATATAAAAAAATTGCTTTTCATTTGATTTATATTAGTGTTTTCTTAGGTTTAAAAAATTTATTTACTTATGTGGCTGAGTTAGTTCCAGAGGTAGAAAGGAGATGGTGTGCAAGACACTTATATGCAAATAGGTGAAAATGCACATGGACGAAGGTTTTGAGAAGCTATATTAGATATGTGTCTTCTTAACAAACAAAGTAAATTTCAAGAAACACATGGAGGCATTGGCTAAGATGTTATAAGAGGCTCATAATGACATGCTAAAACATCAGCCTCAGTTTTGGTGAAGAGCCTTTTTTAATAGGCAAACACAATATGAGTTAACAAATAACAACTTATGTGGAGCATTTAATGGTAGGATTGTGCCTACTAGAACAATGAACTTTATTTCATGTGATAGGTAGGTAACTTGGGTCCTAGAATTAGAAAGAAATTGCATAACAACAAAGAAGAAAGTTGGAATTATTCAATCATTTGGAATGGGGTTGAAGGTTATGAAATAGTTTATTATTGTGATACTTATATAGTTAGGTTAGGAAAAGCATATTATATTTATGGTTCATGGGAAATGTCTACATACCTTATTGTCATGCCATTTGTGCAATATATGACAGACAAGAGCAACTTGAAGAATATGTTTCATGTTGGTATAGTAAAGAGATGTACTTGAGAGCTTATAGTTATATGATGACACCAATAATTAGTGAGAAGTTTTGGCCCATGTATGATGATCCACCCATTAGCACTTCTTCATTCTAAATATATATAAGCCATTTACTGCTTTGAATAGTTTTGACAGTGTATAAAGAGTTAAGTGTGATGTGTGTGAAATGTGCGGAGTTTTTTTTTTAGCCTGAAACTAAGTCTAGGCAATACATCAACTATAAGGCTCGATCATCATCATCCACAATGTTATGGCGAGGGAGGATTTGTTCACAATATAAGTGTTGTTAGAGGAATGACATTTGAATTAGGAAAGCAAAGTCAAAGTTAGTCAGCTGAGGATGCAGTAGTTGAACTAGTTGACATTTATCATCACATATAATAATCAACATCAAAGAAGAACTGACATAGCAAAGTAGAACTACATATACATTTTTTGGTCTTTTTTCATATTTTTGGAGCTGACTGTGATTGATGTTGAGATTTTTAGGACAACATCATATATAGCAAAGATTTTTGGACATATGCTTGTATATGTATGCACGGTCATAATGATATATATATATATATATATATATACACACACACACACACACACACAAATTTAGGTGATATCTTTTCTAATGATATTTTTTTGCTATTGATGAAATTATGAAGTGTGTGTATATCTGCAGATTCAAGTGTTATCTTTTCTAAAAACTATGTAATATGTAAAGATGGACACCTATCTTTTTTGGCCTATTAATTCAGGTTGATATTTTTTCCTCACCAGATGCATCTTGCTATTGATGAAATTATGATGTGTATTTATGCTGAAATAATTAGTGGTTCAGATGTTGAAATGCACTGTGTATTGATTGAAGCTGGAATTAACTTGATTACTCATGTTCTTTTAAAATTGTTATGTCATGTTTTTGGGATCTAATTGTAATTTTTTAAAATTTATAGGACTCGTTATACTATTATCCCTTTAAAATTTATAATTCTATTTTTTTAAAGAAAAATTAAAGGTTTGCTTTTTTTTTCCTACTGTTTTTGCCAAAATTCAATCGGACCATAATAATAACAATAGGATGAATTAATTAAAAAAAAATGCAAAGTTGACCACAAAAAAGATGGCCGTTGTTTGACAAAAAAAAAAAAAAGATAGCCGTTGGAGCAAAGAAAATTTGAATTGAAAGTGAGATTGGGAGAATAATAAATAAATGATTATCATAATAAAGAGAATGTCTGTTATTGTTCAATCAAAATACTTTAAAATTAATTTTTTTTAAAAAAACACACACACAATAAGAAAAAGTAAACTTGTAGTTTGTGGCCATCAGTTAGTGGGGACAGTAAAATTCATCTAACGGCTCTCTCCCACTCCCAGATTCTTTAACAGCTCTCTCTTTTTTTTTTTTTTTTTCTTTTTAAAATATTTTTCAAATTTCTGCTCAGATCTGCCCGCCTTGTGTCTTAAAAAATTTGAAATGTTTAAAAATGTCATCTCGAGAAACGCACCTCCTCCGCACACTCTCACACTCGCTCTCTTATCTATTACAAGAGCCTTTCTAATAGTAACAGTGATCCATTCATCAAAATTCCTTTTTACCCATTTGTTGTTTTCTTGGCCTCACTCAGTCCCTACACTCAAATTTTTCTCTTCCTGTTGTATTGGGTTGGTGGGTGGTGCTCTGTTCCAGTAATGGGTAGCTGTTTGAGCAGAAAAAAAGAGCCATCATCATCTTCTTCTTTGAATATAGCTGAATCTATTGCAGCTCCAAAACAATCAATAGTTGCATTCAAGTCATTTGATGCTACTACTGCTGCTGCTGGTGCTGCTGCAGATGAGGTTAGAGTCAAGAAGAAGGTAGTTGAGGAAGAGAAGGTGAAGAAAGAAGTAGTAGAGGACGAGGGTTTAGTCAAGAAAGAGATTTTTGTGATTAAACATCGGAAGAGTCATGATAAAGAACGAGTGCCTTCCACTCCTGCTCAAAAGATTGTGTCCTTAGCAGAAGATAGTGCTAATAGCACTAACACCAATAATACTGTTAGTGAAAGCGTTACCGGTAGTTGTAGTAATAATGTTACTAATAATATTAGTAATATGGCGGTGAGGACATCGAGTTGCACTAAGGAAGAGGTTGATGCTATTCTTATACAGTGTGGAAGGCTTAGCAGGAGCAATTCTTCCGGTAAGGTTGCATCTTCTGGTAGAAAGTACTCTGGTTCGAAAAGGAGCTATGATTTGGATCAAGATCAAGATGTTGAGAATCATCATCAGATTGATGCTGCTAATTATGATGCGAGAAATAAGAGGGGGAATGGTCCCTATTGTAATGATGATGAAGATGATGAAATGGGTAACGAGAGAAGGCAGCACAGGCAACGCCATCGCCAATCTGGTAGGCCTTCTCCTTCTTCTTCACAAGGAAGGAGGAGGACGCCTAGTCGTGAAAGAGACCAGCGATCTGGTAGCAGAGAAAGGGGCAATGGTAGTAGCAGTAGTAGTGGTAGAAGAGTGAGTAGATCGCCCGGTCCAAGATCTGAAACCAACCCCATTGCAAATTCTTCAAGTGGTACAAGTAATGTTAATAGTGCTACAAGTGCTACTACCAATAATAGGCCTGGCAAAATGGTCTCAGTTCCTGCTACTGTATCTTCCTTAACAATGGATAAGAGCAACAACACTGGGGTTGAACCACAAACAACAAACGGTGTTAAAAGGATCTCGGTGAAGCGAAATGTTGGAGCTGGAGAGGCAGCACTTGCAGGAACTAGAAGTGCTGCATCTCCTCGCTCTCAGTCCCCAGCAAGAAATGCTAAGGGTGGTTCTAATGAGAATAATCAGCAACAGCAGCCATCACTTAGTCGCAGTTCTTCAAGGAAAGCAGAGCATTCTCCTTATAGGAGAAACCCATTGAGTGAAATTGACACGAATTCTCTAGTGTATGCACAAGCAACTGGCAACAACAAAACTGCTAACAACAATAGCAGCAGCAAAGTACAATCCAGGAACAAAGAACTTGAAGGGCAAATACTAGTTAAGGATTCTATTTCTGTACTAAATCAGGTATGTCTTAAATTCTTATTTTACTGCCTCTGTGTGCTATTTTGCTTGTGAGTACATCAATTTTCTTGGGGCCATAATTGGTTTCTTGTATCAATCAATATTAATAAATCTACACATATCATGATTTGTAAGTTTTTTTTCCCTTTTGCAGGCTAATCAAATGCAGAAGCAAAATGCTGAAACAAATGGCAGACTTTTTTCTCAAGGGGCTAATAAGGCTGTGAAAGAGCAAACAGTAATTGTGGAAGATGTAAAACCACCATTGAGCACAGTGATGGTAGTCTCAGGAGCTGACGGGAAGCCCCAGACACTAACAAGAAGCAGATCAGCAAGGAGATCTCGAGATCTAGACTTCAATCCTGAAACTTTGTTGAACCCCAACCCATCATATACTGCCCTATTGCTTGAAGACATACAGAATTTTCATCAAAAGAGTACAACAAACACAAACACCCCTCCTCCGTTCTCTGTTCCAGCATGTCTAACAAAAGCCTGCTCCATTCTTGAAGCAGTTGCTGATCTCAATTCCACTACCGGTTCCAATATTGTTGGAAAGAAAGTAGTGGAGGCTAAAGACCCTTTTGTAGAATCTGAAATACTAGTAAATGATGACTTGATCGAGCCAAGCTTCCACAAGTATGTGACAGTGAGAAGAGGTGGTGGCAATGGAAGTGGAGCACTGAGCGTAGAAGACATGGATGGTCAAGAATCTTCAGGCAGCAACAGCTTTGTTAGTGGTAGTCAACATCATTGGGAGGGATACTCTACCTCTTCATGGGAACCAAATTCGGTTGATTCAACCGATCGATGGACTTCAAGATCAAATACCAGGAATGAGGAAGAGAAGAGCCCACTTGGATATCAAAAACATACATTATCTGAATCAGGCCGCGACATGGAAGAGGCACGAAGAGGATTCAGCGGACAGAGGAATGGAATTGGTCGTGGAAGAGTTGGTTCCAGTAAAAATCTTTACTCAACTCCTGTTGTTGCGGCTGCTGCTTCAACATAATGAAATGAACTTGCACAATGCTTGCTATTGTGTTCATCCTCTGATGAATTTGTGGTTTTTCAGTTTGTAAACATTTAGTTTGTTTTGGTGGGTTGCAAACTTGCAATCGATTTTTACTTTGTCATGTTTATTAGTAGCCATGATCATTTGCTCCAAGGATATTTATTCTGCCCTTAGTTTATACATACATCTTGCTTCTCGTGTGCATATTATAGGAGGTCTAAAGGTTTCATATTGGATTTTTAATGGTGTTCTTGCCTACCACGATTATTAGATAATGATAATAATAATAATAATGATAATAATAATAATAATGATAATAATAATGATAATGATAATGTTAATGTTAATAATTAAGATATAGTCCACAATCAAGTCATTCTTCAAGCGATACATATAAAATATTGAGAGATATAAGAATAAAAAGTGAGTAAAAATAAAAAATTGAGAATATAAAAAAGGGGAAACTACCGAAAAGTACCATATGGTTTAATGATTTTAGTCTCTAGGGTTTTTATTTTTATTTTTTTTGCACAAAGTGACATGTGATCAAACATCATTAGCAATTAAGTGACAATTTATGTAATTCCATGAAATTACCCGATGTAGTTTCCAAGTATTGTCATCCAAAAGAACCCTTATCATCAACTTCTTAGCTAAAGATTGCTCCATTCATGTGTGGACCCTCATTTACTTTTTCAATTATTGTCATCCAAAAGGCATCCTCATGTACTTCTTCCATTTGCCCTTGCAGCTTGAGTCTTATTCAGACATTAGAGTTGTATCCCATCTAAAGTTCTTTTATAATATGCCCTGGTGTGATGTGAATTTTGATGCAACTGTTGGATAACTACTTTGACTTTTTCGCTTGCCTTTCTAGGATAAACCCGCTCTGTGAGGTATTTTTGAATGTTGTAAAACCAAGGTTTCTCGTCTACTTTCATTTTGGCTATTCTAAAGCACTTTGTGATAGGGTTGCTCTGACTTAAGCAAGATTAGAAGCTTCATGAGCATTTTAGTTGGTCCTTCCCATATCGATGCTAGGCAGGTGAGTGCATTTGCCATTTGATTGTGGTTTCCAAGGAGATAGATTAATTTGCATTTTCTTAAGGATAGAGTAAACTGTTGTAGATTATCAAGTATGGCTTCAAGATTTGTTCTCTAAGTTCCCATTCTTTTATTGTTTGATTAATTACTAACATGGAATCCTTTGTCACTCCTAAAGCTATCAGAGCTTCCATTATGAGTGCACATGCTTCAAATTCTACTTCATTGTTCATAACCCTAGGTGCTAGCTTTTAGCGATTAACACCACTTTGCCTTTTGTATTAAAAGTATAACCTTGACTCTTACACTGAATTGATTGATTGCTCTGTTGAAGTACATACGCCATGCTTGCACCTCGATGGTTGAACTGAAGTCATTTGGAAAGTCCACTTGAACTTTTTTTGAATTTAGAATTAGATTGAGGGCTAGGAATCATCGACTGCTCTTCCTTTTTTTTGTCTTTTTAGTTAGATATTGCACATCAAATTCTGTTAACAGAATAAGCTACTTAGTGAGTTTTCCCACTAAGGAAGGAGCTTCGTAGAGATGCTTTATCAGATCCATTTTGGACACAACTGAATTCTGTAGGATTGAAAATAATGTTTGAACTTTTTCATTACCCATACCATTGCTAGGCATATTTATTCCTTATACGGTAGTGTAGATTGCATGTTCTTCTTTCTCTTCTCCCTCTTGGGCTAATATTAGGTCAATTGCATTCCCTTCAATGGCTATATATAAGCTTAGCAGCATACCCAACCTTGTAATCGACATAGATTCTAACCCTTTCATCTTTATTTGGCACTAGCACAATGTTTGCTAACCACTCTGGATAGTTAACCACCTTTAAGAAATTTTCTTTGATTTATTTTTTTTAATGTTTTCCTTTATTAGTTGGACCCATTATGGTATGAGTCTTTTAAGTTTCTACTTCACTGGCTTACATCCTTCTTTGGTAGGGATGAAGTGTTGGGCAATGTCTCTATCAATGCTGAGCATGTCTTCGTATGTCCAAGCAAATACTTTTGAATGTTTTATTGATATTTTTTCAATTTCTCTCCTCTCTTTATGGGTAACGTCTTTCAAAATATGCAAAATGTGTGGTTAATTTTTTATGCCAATATTAAATGGTTCAGTGCATATGGAATGAATGTCAAATATGCTGGTGTTTTTATCAATGTAATGCATACTACCATCATAAAAAACATTGAACAAGTAAGCAAAATCTGACTTCATTGCATTACTTTAGAGGTCATTACATCATTACTTTCAAATAAAGAAAAATTACAGAGATCATCTTTAGTAGCGGTGTCTTCAAATAAAATGTCATCGATGCTTGCTTTAAGGATAATAGTAATCTCAGCACAATTAAGGGTCTCAATCTTGGATTCCAGTCCTAAATTCTTTATTATTTCATAAATATCATGAGCTTTAGTGATTGTATATGGCAGTGGCATGTGTTTTCCCTTAGTGAAATCAATAACATCTTTGAAGATTTTAAATCTAGGTTTCTGATACGATTTCGTAAGTATACGGGTCAAGTTATAAAATAGGACTATAAGTCCAAATATTGATCCCACAAGGAAGAGGATAAGTACTAGTTCGCTTGATTTACATGCTTGTATAAACAGATCAATTTTTATGTTGGAAAATAATTAAAACTAAAACTAAATTAATTCTTTTGAAGAATAAGCAGTGTATAATATGTACTAGAGTTTCTCTTTTCACCTGGATATGTATTGACTTAAAATCTAATTTATATAATCTCTCTTATAGTCATGTTTAAGATGCTATCGCTATGATTCTCATAAATCTCTCTCTAGCATTTACAAGATGAGCTTATTATTTTAAATATTGATTTGAATAAAAGGACTCTCGCCTCACAAGACTCTAATCAATAGATCCATAACAAACTTAAACTCTAAAGGTAAAATGCAATATTAACTCTTAATCAGTATCTCCACTCAAATTAAGATTTAATAATTTTTATTCTAGATCTCTAAGTGTAAATCTCCTCTCAGTCTCAATACTCTTAGCAAAGGATAACTCAATATAAACATTATAACCGTAGGTACAAATCTACTCTCGATCTCAATATACCCGCTTAAATAATTGAATCATTCATGAAGCATAACAATAAAAACTATAAATATGACATGAACTAAGAATATATTTAAAAAGAAATGTGAGTTCAATACATCTCCAGGTTATTCAGATAACTCTAGTACAAAATGAGATTAAGCTACCATATTCATACAGATAATAAGAAAATAATTAACAGACGTAGCAAACATAATCAATATACAAGATAAGAAAAAAGAAAACTCCCTAATCCTCGTCAATGTAGCTTCATATTGCTAATCTCTTTATTATCTACTTGTACTATGATGTAGATGAATGAGCTTCACTTCCTTTCCTCTTTGTACTTTTCTCTCTATTTATTCTCTATTTTTCTCGTCTATTATTCTGTACTCTCATCCTTCATTTTTTTGGCTGCTACGTGAGTTTATGATACTCTTATATCCTTAGAATTAGGGTTGCACGTGGTGCATGTGTGTGAGTGGAATTTCCTTAAATATACAAGCATCGCCGTGAAAAACCAAAATTGGGCTTGCATGACCGTGCATTTTTTCTTTTAAATTTGGCACGGCCGTGCATTTTTCCTTTGTGAATTTGCATGGCCATGTTGATCCTTGCACTGCCGTGCTCATTTCCTTTTGTAAAATGGCATGGCCGTGCTCCTTTTCTCTTAATTTTTAGCATGGTCGTGTTGAGCATTACATGACCGTGCTCTTTTCTTCCCAAATGTTGGCATGACCGTGTTTGGTATCACATGGCCGTGCATGATCAATGCACACCCATGTTCCTTTCTTTGATTTTTCTTGATCATTGACTTTTCTTCACGGTTATGATGCATTGCATGCCTAAATATTTTAATTTCTATAGAAAAATAAAAACTCAGTAAGAAGAATAAAAAAATTATATAGAAAATATAAAACTCCTAATTTATTTAATTAATGCATGATTATGTCTATATTTTATTTAAATGTACTAATATTTTCTAAATGTTAAATCTATGAATTATTATGCAGAAAATGGAAAATTATGCACCTAAAGTAAGATATTATGAAATTAAAATGAGTCTAATTTTTAATTTGAAAATGCAATTATCAAATACTCCCACACTTGAACTTTTGTTTGTCCTCAAGCAAGAACCTTATTATAACAATAATATAAGAATATTAAAATAAAATTACAGATAGCTTAATTAATATAGTAACAGGTTAATACAAGTATTATTTAGCAAAACCGAGTTAATAAGTTGAGAAAATGTTTGCAAATATTACCAAATGAAGCATACATCTTAAATGAATTATTCATAAGAATTGATGAACTAAAACTTATAAACCAAGGAAAGTCAAACATATTTAAATTATTAGTCAACCCTTAAGCTAAATATGATAACCAACTAAATTTTTATTTTATTTTAATTTTTATTTATTTATGTTGGATTAGAATCCTTCCCAACTTTATTATTCCCTACCATTCTTTTATTACTGAGTATGAATACCGCTGTTAGGTACCTTTAGATTACTCATACTCAATTTGAGCATTGGAGTAGAATAGAGCTTATTATAGGCTTTTTTAAAAGCTTTTTGCTTCTTTAATCTTTTTTTTTTCAGTTGAATTATTATATAATAGAAAAAAGGTTTTCCTAATAACAAAAATTTATCCAAATCTCTTTATTGCAAAAATTTTATCCAAAAATCCTGTTTAAATAAAACAAAAGAGAGGTGTATATTTAGGTTGATTAAAAGTTAAAAAGTCTAATCCTCAAACATTAATAAAGCTTTAAACCATATATTACAATAATTAACCACATACTGTATCAACTAAACTAGCTAATTTTAATTTTAAAATACAAAGCTTATAATTATAACAAGTTAGCAAAAATAAAAGTGTGGGAATTTTTTTTTACATGAACTAAATAAACCACAAATTACTCAAAATTAATAAGATAAAACACTAAAAAGGTAAAGTAAGGAAATACTCCCTCCACACTTGAATTGTACATTGTCCTTAATGTGTTACACTACAAGTGGAAGGAAATGTCTAGAATCCATGAAAAGAAAACAGAAAGAAAATAAAATAATAGAGAATAAAATATAAAATGAAAAGTTCACACAAAAAGACATAATTATTAATAAATGAAAATTCAATAGTGCATTATTTTGGGAAGATGGAAGTAAAAAAGGGGGTGTCACATGATTTACATAAAGATGTAAAGTCACATGCCTAAGTGAAATGAATCTACACGCCTATGTTATGTGTGAATGCATGGATCATGCACATGCCCGTGCATATTAGTAGTTTGAAAATTGCATGGCCGTGATAGATAAAGCATAGTCATGCACATTGGGAGCATGAAATGACATGACTGTGTTAGGTGAGGCACAACCGTGCACCAAGTAGGGACAAAATGGCATGGCTGTGTTAGGTGAGATATGACCATGCACTAAATGGGCATGAGAATGACACGAGCGTGTACAATGTTGGCTTTAAATGACACGGCCGTATTTGGTGAGGCACGACCATGTTTTGGTACTCAATTGCACAGGTGTGCAATTTTGTGGCATGCCCATGTTACTTTTATAAAGCTTGGCCCTTAATATGCATGCATACAATGTGAAATAGTAACACATGTCCCTACTTAAAATTATCATTCAAAGTCACTCCAAATATTTTCAAAGTCAAAAACATTTAAGCACACAAATAAATAAATAAATTATAAATAAAAATAAGAGTAAAGAAAACTTCCTCAGTTTATTTCCCGATATTGTAGTACTCTGTATTATGAATATCACTAATAACTTGAGAAGGGTCTTTACTGCATGTATATCCTAGGTATTCAAAAATCTCCATGAAGAATAGAGCTCCTTAGGGGGAATCAAACTACCTAAAAAAATTGAAAAGAGAAAATAAATAACACTTGAGTTATCTCCCAAGAAGTGCTTCATTTGTTATCGATCCTAAGCTTGACTGTAGCCATATGGTTCTTCATTTCTTTGGTGTAGGCAGAGTCTCCTTCAGCTTCATTACAAGTGATGAGAGTTGTGGTGCACCTGTCTCAACTGTAGGTGCTTTTTGTAAGTCCTGATTGTTTACGAGTTGTGATATTTCCTCCCCAAAATGCAACTTAAGTCATTGTCCATTCACCTTGAAAGGTTCACCTTTATTGCCTTGAATTACCATTGCTCCATAGGGAAATACTTCCACTATTATAAAGGGTCCAAACCATCTAGACTTTAGCTTACCAGGGAAGAGTCAGAGTCTAGAATTGAACAAAAGAACCTTGTCCCCTTTTTTAAAGTGTTTTGGCTTAATCATTGCATCATGCCATCTTTTAGTCTTTTCTTTGTAAAGTTTAGCATTTCCATAAGCCATATTCTTGATTTCCTCCAATTCATTTAGTTGGAGAAGTCGCCTCTCCCTTGCTTTCTTATAATCCATATACAGGGCTTTAATAACCTAGTATGCTTTGTGCTTGAGCTCCACTAGAAGATGACAAGCCTTTCCAAACACCAAACGATATGGTGACATTCCGAGTGGAGTTTTAAAAGCAGTTCGATAGGCCCACAATGCATCATCAAGCTTAAGTGACCAATCTTTCTTAGAGCTATTCACTGTCTTTTCCAGAATCTTCTTCAGTTCTCTATTACTCACTTCAACTTGCCTATTGGTCTGTGGATGGTACGGTGTAGAGACCTTGTGCTTTACACTATATCTTGATAAGAGGACTTCAAATTATTTATTGCAGAAATGACTTCCTTCATCACTTATAATGGTCCAAGGAGTCCCAAACCTTGTGAAAATCTTTTTCAAAAACTTGCATACCACTCTGGCATCATCAATAACACAAGCCTGAGCCTCAACCCATTTTAACATGTAGTCAACACAAACAATAATGTATCGACTCCCAATAGAAGAGGGAAATGGTCCCATAAAGTTTATACCCCATACATCAAAGAGTTTAACCTCTAGAATTCTAGTTTATAGCATCTCCTCTTTCCTTGAAAGTCCCCCACTGCATTGACACTTCTCACAGTTCATGATAAAGTTTCTAGCATCCTTAAATAAAAGCCCAATACAATCCACTTTTAAGTATTTTAGCCACTATCTTGTTTGGTCCATAGTGTCAACCATAGGGAGAACTATGATAGTGGTACATCACATCATATATCTATGAGTTAAGAATGCACCTTCTCACCAAGTCATCATTGTATAATTTTCACAGATAAGTTGTTAATATAAAGTATGCCCTAGTGGCATTCTTGTAATTATTTAGACATTGTATATAATCTCTATGGCAATAAAATATTCTTTTAAATAAATATGTTATTTTTTTGAGTATTGTTCCTTTAGTATTATGTTGAATAAATTTATTATCAAAGAGTTGATAATATGAGTTACAAATTTATTCAGTACATTTACTATAAATTGTTCATAGTCGATTAATTAATTTTTGGATAATATTAATTAGACTATCACCTCTGTCTATTTTCTTTGATTAGTGTGAGAAACTAATAGTGAGAGGTAGTGAATCTCATGCTACTTGATATGAGTGATTAAAATAGACATGTGGATACTCATTGGATGGGTTAATCGAATAGTGACATTAGAATTGTGATTGCAAGGATATTCATATATAATCAACAATCACAATCTAGATTATAATAGTGCATATAAACCTTAGACTTGAGGTGACATAGTCATCCACATTTAGGTGGTTAGAGTTTGTTACCGCTTATATACTTGTGTTAATCATCACATGGGTATATGGCATGTGGTGGCTCTAATTAGTTAAATGTAGGGATGAATGTTTAACCAAGATGGGATTCATTACTTGGTGTGAACTGGGATAGATCCTATGCTATCTAAGTTTATTCTTGATGAATAAATTCCTGGCTAGGATAAATACAACACAGTCTGAAAAAAAGTTTCAGCACTAGAAAGAGTTTTAGTATTTGTTGTATGTTATTAAGAATTAAAACTTAAGATGAGGTCATATAATAAAGCTATTAGAGTTTGATAATACCTTGACTCTAGGCTATATTGGGATCTTTAATGAAAGGAATTTAGTGCACGATAATTATGATCAAGTTTGTGTGAATCATAATATGCATTCATTTCTAATTGGGTAGTTGTGATATCGATACTAGGGGTCACTCACAACTTATGAGAACTAAATTTGAATAATTAGGATTTTCACATTTAGAATTGAAAAGAGTTTCAAATAATATTAAATGTTAATATTATATTTTCTCATTGTCATTTAGACATGAACCTAGTAAGTCATACCTAATAGAGTTTTATTTATTCACTATAGTATTAATCTAATTATTGATTAAAAGAGTTCAATCAATTAATCAAGATTAATAAAATTAGATTTATGTTTTAAAAAATGATTCTAGTATATCATGAAATCTAATTCAAATAAGAGTATTATTTATTAATTAATATTGGATATTAATTAATATATATTAAATTAATAAATATATATATGTTGTTATTTATTTATGGACTTATATTAATGGTCCAAATTGGTTTGGACATAGGCCAAAATTTATTTTGGATCAAAGATTAATTAAAGTCCAAATCTATGTATATGTATAATTTAATATGTAAAATAATACATTTGATGTATACTTTACATACAAATTTATACATTAATATGTGTAGGTGGCAAGCTTAATTATTGAATTAAGCAAGGTGGCATATTAATTTAGTGGATATTTCTAAAGTATGCCTAAAGTGTCATTTTTAATCATTTGGATGGTTAGGTGTATACCTAAGGTGGCATACTTAATAATCACTTAATTAATTAATGCATACTTTCCTTTGTGGGAAATTACTACACATATATCATTTCATATATCTAAGGCAATTCAAGTGACTTGGTAAGAGAAGGAAGAGGCAAAATAATACTTAAGTGAGTTTTTGCTTAAAGAGTTAAGAAAAATCAATAAGTGATTTTGATTATGATAAGATCATAAACCAAAAATAAACATTACATATACTAAACATATACTCTATACTTGTGCTCTTAATTAAATTAGTACAAGTTACTAAGTTTAATTAACACAAGTAAGTGATAGATAAGGCTTTGGTGTTTCAAACTAGAGGCCCTACATTTGGAGGGCTAAGCATTTGATTCAAGGAATTGAACAAAAGGAAGGCTAAGTTCTGCAACAAGTAAGTTTACAAACTTATAATTAATTAATTATTTGTTTGTATATTGATTAATTTATATAGTTGTGTATTTCAATGCAATTTGAATCCTGGGCAAATGAAATTCTTCATTTTATGAAGGGTTATGATGAGTAAATTTTTAAAATTTACTCTATTTAGACTTGTGCTTACAACACGTGTATTTATGTCTAAATACCATAATTGATTTCTAACAATGGTATCAGAGCTCCTTTTTGTATTTTATACATACTAAAGAAATTGTTTAATTTCAAATATTGTGATTAAAATATGTTGGTTGCAAGTTTTATGGCTAAAATATGCTAAAAAATGTATTTTGTATGTTATAGTACTGATGTGAATAGTGGTACTGTAGTAGTAAATAGTGGTACTATAGCATACACTTTTTTTATGTTTGCAAAATTATTATAACATGCAAAAGTTGCATTTATTTAATTTTTGCATGCCATACTTGCAAGTAGTGATCATGGATAGGGTTTTACATTCTAGTATTATAATAATTAATTTTATTATTGTTTATGTAATTAAATGTTAATTACATAGTATTAGGATGTATTAATAACCTTAGCATGTCAAGGATTATTTTTTTTGTTGCAAAAGTTGTAACAAGGAGACTTGAAGGAGTTCATGGAGCAAATCCATGGAGATGGTGATAAGGATATTCATACTTGAAGTATTCATGGACAAGAATAATTTTTGTAATTTATTTTCGTATTAAAATAGGTATAAAAATTAGTCCATGATCACTCCTTATTTGTGCATCCATATTTGTATGTTTTATGCACATATGAGATATGTATGTTTTATATGCTTTTATATATATCTATATGTATAATTGGATGCCATACAATTTATGTATTTGATATGTATAAATTGGTTAATGTGCAAAGTAAGACCCAAAAATCTTCCAAATAAATTTAAGTCTAAGCTCTCTATTGGAGCAATAAATTGTATAATTTTGGGTTATGTATATTGGCTATGGACACATAGGGGTATATATGAATCCAAGAGATTTATATAATGTTATTGTTAAGCATAGTGGTGTTTTGAGTGTATAAATATTCTACATGCCAAGAATGGCAAATAGGTGTACCTGAGGCATGTAGTATTCAAATTTATACATTTCACATTGCTAATGGTATGGACTTAATTAATGCCAAGGACCAAGAATGGCAATGGGTACCTGAGGTCTGTAACATTAAGAGCTTGATTGATGAAATATCAAATAAGATGTGATGATAGGAAAATGTCACTTATAAATTTTAATATTTCAAGAATGGCAAAGGGTACCTAAGGAATATTATAATTTATTAAGAACTTCATCACCCACTAGAAATCCATCCAACAAGGGATTTCTGTTTCCTACTTGGAATAATAGGATCCACCAAATTAGTGGGAAATCATTAAAATTAAAGACCAAATCTAATGATTTTTTATATAATGTCATTTAAACTAACTAATTTTGTTACCTTTACAGATAATTTGATAATATGAAATCATCAAACCCACTTTTCGTCATACTAAACCAACATAGGCTCACGGGCCCAAACTTTGTAGATTGGCTAAGGAATCTAAAAGTAGTTTTAGCTTCTGAAGAAATACTATATGTATTAGAATAGCCACTACTTAGTTCACTTCTTGCGAATGCTTCTCAAGAGGAGCAAGACACTCTTAAAAATTGGAAAAAGCATGATTTGGAAGCACATTTCATTATGTGGGCTTTTATGAGTACCGATATCCATCGGTAACATGAGAAGTACAATAGTGCAAATGAAATCCTACTTCACCTGAAAGAGCTGTTTGGTGAACAGAGTAGGACCACTAGATATGAGATATCGAAGCGGTTTTTTTGTGCTAAAATGAAAGAAAGTGAGGATGTGGCAGTCCATGTGAACTCAATAATAAGATTAATTGAGGAACTAGAAAGTCTAGATTTTTCAATGGAATTCCATGTCCAAATGGATTTGATCCTGCAATCACTTCCTGAATCATTTGGGTAGACCATAGCAAATTTTCATATAAATAAAGGAGAGTGTACACTTGCTAATTTATTGAACATGCTTGTAACAACCCAAAGGGCAATATAAGGTAGCAAGGGGAAGGAGATTGGTCTTATTGCTTCTTCTAGTAAGACTAAAAAGAAGAGTTATAAGAAAAAGAAAACCAAGACAAATTTTGTTAAGCCTACAGGTAGGATAGCCAAAACTAAAGGCAAGGGATAGGTGAGGGAAGACCCAAACAAGGATAATTGTTACTATTGTAAGGGTAAAGGAGATTGGAAAAGAAATTGTCCTAAGTACCTTAAGTCTCTATAGACTAAAGGAAAGGATAGTTATGGAGAAGGTATATTTATTTCTAATTTTTCTAAATGTTCTAATAATTCATCAAATGCATGGGTATTGGATACCAGTGGTAGTTCTCACATTTGTAAGTTGAAGTCTAATGAAGTAACCTTAAAGCTTGGAAATAGTGCAAATGTTGCAGCTAAAGCTATAGGGTCAACTTCAATAGATCTTTGTAATCATATTTTATTATTGGATGATGTATTATATGTACCTAATGCTTATAGAAACATAGTCTCTATTTCTAGTTTGACTAGAAAAGGTTATGAATTTTTATTCAAAAGAGACGTATGTAATATTTACTTTGGAAGTAATATTATTGGCCTGGGTTATTTAATACGTGGTTTATATTATATTGATAATAATTACAATAATAATGAGCTTCAATTTATGAATAATAAATATGCAATGCTAATTGAAAATACTTCTAATTCTAAACATCTATGGCATTTAAGATTGTGTCATATTACTGAAGATAAGATCACTAAGTTAGAAAATATGGGAATCTTGAGCAATCTTGAATCCGCATCTAATCCAACTTGTGAAGCTTGTCTTCAGGGCAAGATGACTAGATCACCATTTGTAGGATAAATGGTAAGAGCCACTGATATATTAGAAATCATACATTGTGATGTATGTGGGCCATTTTCTGAAATGGCTAAAGGTGGTTTTTACTACTTTAAAACCTTTATAGATGATCTATCAAGATATGGGTATTTATTTCTTATATAGAATAAATTTGAATCTTTTAAAAAGTTTAAAGAATTTAAAGCCCTAGTAGAAAACCAAACTCAAAAAAATATTAAAACTCTAAGATCAGATTGAGGAGGTGAATACTTGAGTACCGAGTTTATTGAGTTCCTAAAGGAACATGGCATTATATCTCAACTCACACCACCTGGAACACCTCGGTTAAATGGAGTGTCTGAAAGGTAAAATCATACTTTATTGGATATGGTATGATTAATGATGAGTTATACGGATCTTCCTATTTTTCTTTAGGGCCATGCACTCCAAACTGCCTATTATATCCTTAATCATATTCCATCCAAATCTGTTTCTACAACACCATATCATATATGGCATGGTAGAACACCAAGTCTTAAACATCTTAAGATTTGGGGATGTCCAGCTTTTATCAAAAAATTAAAGTCAGATAAGTTGGATGTGAAATCGATAAAAGGAAGGTTTATTGGATATCCTAAAGATAGTTTAGGATATTACTTTTATCTTCCTATTGAACAAATCATTGTTGTACGCAGAGATGCCATTTTTCTTGAGAAAGAATTTCTAAAGGAAGGTGGCATAGGAAAGAAGATATTATTAGATAAAGAGTCATTTAAAGAAACACAATAAACTAATCAAATGAATATTGATCAGCCTGAGGAGCTTATTCCAATTAAAAATATCATCACACCAACTCCTAGAAAATCTAGTACGACATCTCATCCTTCGGGGAGATATGTCCTTCTACATGATATGTAAAAGTTGCATGCTCATGAAGATAGTCTTCATATGTGGTATAGTCTTCATATAGATGATCCTACCACATATGAAGGAACTTTATTTGATAAAAATTCTTCTAAATGGATTGATGTTATGAGAACCGAAATGGATTCCATGTATACAAATAAAGTCTAGACATTTGTTGATCCTCCAGAAGGTATTATACCTATTGGATGTAAATGGATCTTCAAGAGAAAGACTGGTGCAGATGGAAAGGTTAACACCTTTAAAGCTAGGTTTGTAGCGAAAGGGTTTCACCAAAGAGAAGGGATCGATTATAAAGAGACATTTTCCCTAATATCCATGCTTAAATCCATTTGAATTCTTTTAGCTATAGTTGCACACTATGATTATGAGGTTTGGCAAATGGATGTCAAGACTGCATTCCTTAATGGTTATCTTGAGGAAGAAATTTTCATGGAGCAACCCAAGGGTTTTGAATCCAAGGAAAGCTCTAAAGTGTGTAAGCTTAATAAATCAATCTATGGCTTAAAGCAAGCCTCTACGAGTTGGAATCATCATTTCGATGAGGCTATTTGTTCTTATGATTTCATAAAGAATAAAGATAAGCCTTGTGTTTACAAGAAGGTTAGTGGGAGTCAAATCACTTTCGTAGTCTTATCTATAGATGATATTTTGTTAATTAGAAATGATGTAGGAATGATGACTTTTGTAAAATTCTGGTTATCTAAAACTTTCTCTATGAAGGACTTAGGGGAGACAACTTATATTCTTAGGATTCGACTCTAAAGAGATAGATCGAAGAGAATGATAGGTTTATCCTAAAGTCTTTACTTGGAAAAGATGTTAAAGAGGTTCAATATACTTGAATCCAAGAGAGGATTGTTACCATTTAGGCATGGTGTTCATTTATCCAAGGGTATGTCTCCCAAGACACCCAAGGAAATGGAACAAATGGCTAAAGTTCCTTCTGCTTCAGTAATAGGAAGCTTAATGTATGCTATGTTATGTACTAGGCCCGACATTGCCTATGCTATTAGTGTGACTAGCAGGTTTCAATCCAATCCAGGTTTAGAACACTGGATAGCTATTAAATCAATCTTTAAGTACTTAAGAAGAACTAAAGATTTGATCTTAACTTATGGAGAAGGTGATTTATCGATTAATGGCTTTACAGATTCTTATTTTCAATCAGACATGGATGATAGAAAGCCTATATCCGGGTTTATTTTCATTTGTAATGGAGGTGCAGTGAGTTGAAAAAGTTCCAAATAAAGTATCACTGCTGATTCCATTGTAGAAGCCAAGTATATAGTTGCATTAAATGCTGCTAAAGAAGCTGTTTGGATTAGGAAGTTTGTAATAGAACTCCAAGTTGTTCCTTCCATTGAGTTTCCAATTTCTCTTTATTGTGACAACAATGGAGCCATATCATTAGCAAAGGAACCAAGGTCTCACTAGAAATCCAAACACATAGAAAGGTGCTTTTATATTATTGCCATGACCGGCGCTAGGGAACGGGAATTCTTTCGAATCCGGAACCCGTAGCAAGCCTAAAAATAAATAAATCATGCCATCATAACAGTAACAATATAATATGCAGCGGAAAATAAAAATCATAATATCATAATATTATCCATATCAACTGGATATAAATAAAAATCTCATCCCATACATAAAATCTCTTTAATACAATCCAGTTTTAACATAATATATCTCCTTTAAAACAAAATACACGAAATCCAATACTGTAATTCACAACTACTGCAGTGTCTAGATAAAATAAATAAGACTCAAGTAGACAATTTACATAAAGAAGCCGGGGCGGAAGAAATCCGGCGTATCGACCTGCTACTGAGGTCTGAGGAAGTTGACTCTCTTGAAAAATAGTCAACGGAGGGGAGTCAGACCTCACTAAGTGAATTACTATAATATATATACATACACACTAAATGATAATGCATACAATCAACAGTATATATATATCTAATATATATACAGGCAAATACACACAAATGCAGAAAAATCATTTTTATATATTTTACTGAAAAATCCCAATTTATGAAGGATCACATAGAACCCTAGAATATCGCAACCTCAGAAAATAGTGTTAAACAACACTCTGGCCATACAGGCTCACTTATTCCAAATATATCCACTTAATCCATTTGGACAGTAGACTGGCCCCGAGACACTAAGTCAACCGAGCTCCAGCAGTCTGACTGCCAGTGTGATTGGCCCCGAGACACTTGGTCAACCGAGCTCCAGCAATCACACCCAAACCACATCTCACATATCAATAATCATAATCAAATCAATATCCACAAATAGTTAGTAATATAGCCTAAAACTATAGGCGTACCGGTACGTACTCGGTCCTAGTGCTGCCCACTAGGTAGCACGTTCTATTGATATCCTTCATTAATAAATATAAAACATTCATTCATAAAAATAAATGATGCATGAATATAAATGAAATAACAATATAAACCATATATATACCGAAAATATACCAAACATAAACCAGGTATATTTTGAGTATATATATGTCAAATGAATTCAATCAAATCATGAATTAAACTAAAAATATATTTAAAAACATTTTAAATATATTTTATTAACAAAACATGTATATAATTTATTATATACCAAAAATATACCAAAAATATACTTGAATATAAATCACATTATTTATGCATATTCAGTCAAAATAAAACATGCATTTTCTAAATCATGCATCCTAAGCATATATATATAATATAGTAACTCACCTAATGCGCTCCACGAGACAGGTCCGACGGGCCTGGTCCACTAGCCCTCGATCTCGGCGCAACTAAACAAGAAATAAATAACCGATATCAGAGTAACCCTAATAGAAATCCTAGAATTCAATCTAGAGTATTAAAATACGAAAACAAAATTAGGGTTCGACTGGACATCACGTTTTACGAGAATTCTATCGAAAATTCGGCAGAACCTCCCCTGTAAAATGGACATCTCTCTACTCAAAAGAGTAGAGCCGACCCTGCAAAGAAACACACTTCGAAATACAAGCTCAACACAATCAAAATCCCACGGTCGGACTCCAAACTACAGTCCACCGACCGGGGTCCACAAGCACAGAATGATTCCAGATATACCGAACATATCCTTAAATCACAGAAATACATTTTATAAATAAAAATTACATAATTGACCTTAAAACACTATAAAAACCGATTAAAACTCATTTTATTAGAAAAACTGTATATTATATATATAATTGAAAATAATTCCCGAAAAATAGTTTTAATTAGTTAAAAATACTAAATAATTTGTAGAAATCATTTTTATACCTTAAATAAATATTAAAACCAATTAAATTACATTTTTAGACAATTTAGGATAAAATTACCAAAATACCCCTATATATATAAATATACCTAAATTACTTCAAAAATTCACCAAAAATCATACAATTACCCAAAATTAATTTTCTCAACATATTTATCAATAATATCAATATTTAAACTCAATTAACCAATAATTTTCCATTAAAAACACATTTAACCTAATTTTCCAAAATCACCTAAACTTCAATAATTAAAAATAAATACTTAGAAATTCATAAAAATTCCAAATAAATTCCTATAATTCATTTCAACACCCAATTCAACCATAAACTCCAATTTCATAATTTAAATAATTAATTTCCGAAAATTAGAAAATAATATTAAAATATTCAAAAATACCCAAAAATCCAAAAAATCTCCAAAAATTCTACAAAAATTCATACATGTAGATTAAGCTACTAGGAACAACATTTGTGAAGGAAGTTTCCATGAATCATCAAATTCGAAGCTCAAAAAAATCGAAAACCCTAATAGGCCGAAATTTACAAATCGAAAACTAAGCAATTCTAGACCATTTTAGCTCAAACCAAAGCTAGAATCACACTCACCGGAGCTCAAGGAGAAGAAAGAGACTGGCGGTGTCGAAAACAGTGGCCGGAAGAGGGAGAAACGGAGAAGGATCAAGTTTCGGCCAAAAAATGGAAAACTAGCTCGCCGGCGCCGGGGAAGGGAGCTGCTGGCAGCGGGAAACGGCTGGAGGCGACGGTGGCAAGCCGAGAGGCACACCGACGGTGAAGGAACGGCAGTTGCAGACGGTGGAGGTGGGTGGTGGTCGTCGGGCGCGGGAAGGAGAAGAAGAAGAAGAAGAAGGAAGCTCGGGGGCAGTTTGGTAATTTTCCAAAAATTTTTGATTTTTGATGTATATATGTATATATATATATACTTTATACTATATATTAAAATAATATTAAATTACACACATCAAATATACACCACACACATAAAAATATTAATATTTTAATAATTTATACCAAATAAAATTAATTAAATAACAATTAAAACAATTAAATACTTAATAAAATATTAGGGAAATAATAAACCCTAATTAAATAAATATACACACACCGATTTTATTTAATAATTTAAAAATATGTATGAGTTCATGCAAGTCCGTAAATACATCTAAAATAATTAATAATAAATCGTTTACGTGAAAATTTCCCCGAAAATGCAAGTCCCGGGAAAATTTTACGTAAAACACTGAAAATAATACACCGTAATTAAAATAGGTCTAAAATACATATTAACTCAAAAAAATATCATATAAAATACAGAAATTATTAACTCTGCATATCCCGGTACTGTGTAAAAATATTTTAAAAACACGGGATATTACAGTTGGCAAGGGCAATATGGCCATCCAAAAGGTAGCTTTAGCTAAAAATGTTGCTAATCCACTGACTAAAGTGCTCACACAATTACAGTTAGACTGTCATCCTGAAAAGATGGGTCTTAAATATTGTAGTAAATGGCACTAGTGCAAGTGGGAGATTGTTAGTATAAGGTATGCCCTAGTGGCATTCTTGTAATTATTTAGACATTGTATATAATCTTTATGGCAATAAAATATTCTTTTAAATAAATATGTTATTTTTTTTAGTATTGTTACTTTAGTATTATGTTGAATAAATTTATTATCAAAGAGTTGATAATATGAGTTACAAATTTATTTAGTACATTTACTATAAATTGTTCATAGTCGATTAATTAATTTTTGGATAATATTAATTAAACTATCACCTCTGTCTATTTTCCTTGATTAGTGTGAGAAACTAATAATGGGAGGTAGTGAATCTCATGCTACTTGATATGAGTGATCAAAATAGACATGTGGATACTCATTGGATGGGTTAATCGAACAATGACATTAGAATTGTGATTGCAAGGATATTCATATATAATCAACAATCACAATCTAGATTATAATGGTGCATATAGTCCTTAGACTTGAGGTGACATAGTCATCCACATTTAGGTGGTTAGAGTTTGTTACCGCTTGCATGTGTTAATCATCACATGGGTATATGGCATATGGTGGCTCTAATTAGTTAAATGTAGGGATGAATGTTTGACCAAGATGGGATTCATTACTTGGTGTGAACTGGGATAGATCCTATACTATATAACTTTATTCTTAATGAATAAATTCCTAGCCAGGATAAATACAACACAGTCTAAAAAAGAGTTTCAGCACTAGAAAGAGTTCTAGTATTTATTGTATTTCATCAAGAATTAAAACTTAAGATGAGGTCATATAATAAAGCTTAGAGTTTGATAAGACCTTGACTCTAGGCTATATTGGGATCTTTAATGAAAGGAATTTAGTGCATGGTAATTATGATCAAGTTTGTGTGAATCATAATATGCATTCATTTCTAATTGGGTAGTTGTGATATTGATACTAGGGGTGACTCACAGCTCATGAGAACTAAGTTTGAATAATTGGGACTTTCACATTTAGAATTGAAAAGAGTTTCAAATAATATTAAATGTTAATATTATATTTTCTCATTGTCATTTAGACATGAACCTAGTAAGTCACACCTAATAGAGTTTTATTTATTCACTATAGTATTAATCTAATTATTGATTAAAAGAGTTCAATCAATTAATCAAGATTAATAAAATTAGATTTATGTTTTGAACAATGATTCTAGTATATCTTGAAATCTAATTCAAATAAGAGTATTATTTATTAATTAATATTGGATATTAATTAATATATATTAAATTAATAAATATATATATGTTGTTATTTATTTATGGACTTATAATAATGGTCTAAATTGGTTTGGACATAGGCCAAAATTTATTTTGGATCAAAGATTAATTAAAGTCCAAATCTATGTATATGTATAATTTAATATGTAAAATAATACATTTGATGTATACTTTACATACAAATTTATACCTTAATATGTGCAGGTGGCATGCTCAATTATTGAATTAAGCAAGGTGGCATATTAATTTAGTGGATATTTCTAAAGTATGCCTAAAGTGTCATTTTTAATCATTTGGATGGTTAGGTGTAGACCTAAGGTGGCATACTTAATAATCACTTAATTAATTAATGCATACTTTTCCTTAGTGGGAAATTACTACACATATATCTAAGGCAAGTCAAGTGACTTGGTAAGAGAAGGAAGAGGCAAAATAATGCTTAAGTGAGTTTTTGCTTAAAGAGTTAAGAAAAATCACTAAGTGATTTTGGTTATGATAAGATCATAAACAAAAAATAAACACAACATATACTAAACATATTCTCTATACTTGTGCTCTTAATTAAATTAGTACAAGTTACTAAGTTTAATTAACACAAGTAAGTGATAGATAAGTCTTTGGTGTTTCAAACTAGAGGCCTTACATTTAGATGGCTAAGCATTTGATTAAAGGAATTGAATAAAAGGAAGGCTAAGTTCTACAATAAGTAAATTTACAAACTTATAATTAATTAATTATTTGTTTGTATATTGCTTAATTTATTTAGTTGTGTATTTCAATGCAATTTGAATCCTGGGCAAATGAAATTCTTCATTTTATGAAGGGTTATGATGAGTAAATTTTTGAAATTTACTCTATTTAGACTTGTGCTTACAACGCATGTATTTATGTCTAAATACCATAATTGATTTCTAACATAAGGATCATCCCACACATAGCTCTTTGCATAATGTATGAGCTTCTTTCTTTGTTGATATGAGAAGTTCTTAGGGAGTTGCCCATATGAGAGAAAATTAGCCAAGTATGCATACCAACGGATAAATGAAAAGTGCAAATAGTGTCTCATTTGGAAAAGTCTCCTTGATGGATGCTTCATCATTTTTCCCCTTTTTTAAGCGAGAGAGGTGGTCAGTTACCAAGTTCTCTGAGCCTTTCTTATCTTTGATCACCATATCAAACTCTTAAAGTAGAAGTACCCATCAAATTAACCTCGGCTTAGAATCTTTCTTGGATAATAGATGTTTAATAGCCGTATGATTTGTGTACACTATCACTTTCGATCCTAGAAGATAAGAGTGAAACTTATAAAAAGCAAACATAATAGCTAACATCTCCTTCTCTATTATGGCATAGTTGAGTTGTGCTTCTGAGAGAGTCTTGCTAGCATAGTATATCACATGCAACCTTTTATCTTTACGCTGCCCTAGAACATCTCCTATGGCTTGGTCACTGGCACCGCACATTAGTTCAAATGGAAGGCTCCAATCTGGTGGTACCACAATGGGTGCTGATATGAGTTCCTTCTTCAAATTGTCAAAAGTAGATTTACAATCATTAGTGAACTTAAAAGGAACATCTTTTTCTAGTAACTGAGAAAGAAGTTTAGAAATTTTAGAAAAATCCTTGATGAAGCATCTGTAAAAGTCAGCATGTCCAAGGAAGCTTCTAACACCCTTTATGTTGGTTAGATAAGTGAGATTTTCAATTGTCTCTATCTTGGCTCGATCAACCTTTATTCCCCTTGCTGAAATCTTGTGTCCCAATACTATTCCTTCACCTACCATAAAGTGAAATTTTTCCCAGTTTAGCACTAAATTAGTTTCCTCACATCTTGCCAATACCTTCTCTAAATTGTTGAGGCAGCCATCAAATGAATCACCAAACACTAAGAAGTCATCCATGAAGGCCTCCATGATATCCTCGACTAAATCAGAGAAGATGGCTATCATGCAACGTTGAAATGTAATAGGGGCATTGCATAATCCAAAAGGCATTCTTTTATAGGCATTTGTGCTATAAGGATAGGTGAATCTTGTTTTCTCTTGGTCCTCTAGAGCTATAGCAATATGGTTATAGCCTGAGTAGCCATCAAGGAAATAGTAGAAAGTATGTCCTGCAATTCTCTCAAGCATTTAGTTGATGAATGGCAAGGGAAAATGGTCTTTTCTTATAGCATTGTTGAGCTTACTATAATCAATACACACCCTCTAGCCAGTAATAACTCTTATTGGAATTAACTCTCCTTTATCATTGTCCACTATGGTCATCCCTCATTTCTTTGGCACACACTGAATAGGGCTCAGCTAACTAGAGTCTGAGATCAGGTATATAATACCTACATTAAGAAGCTTCACGATCTCCTTTTTTACCACTTCCAACATGTTTGGATTCAATCTCCTTTGTCGTTTAATGATAGGTTTGCATCCATCTTCCATCAGTGTTTTATGCATGCAGTAGGATGAGCTTATTCCTCTAATGTCAGAGATTTGCCACCCAATAGCTTTCACCCTTTTCCTTAGCATCTCCAAATGTAAGGTTTCTTGCTCAAAGGTGAGTTTGGAAGAGATAATGACTGATAGAGTTTGGTTGTCTCCTAGGAAGGTATATCTGAGGTGAGGTGGTAATGGTTTTAATTCAAGTGAAGGTGGTGAAATAATAGAAGGTTGTGTGGGTTGGATATTTAAAGTCAGTGGTGTATGCTTCTGAGGATGGTCTGTTTGGGAAGGTTTAAGTTCAAGAGTTTCTTTTGAACTCTCCTCCACTTATAGAGGATCTTCAACTGCTTGTAGTTGAGTATGGAAAACTTCATCCACACATTTATCTACTACATCCAAGTGCATGCAAAAGTCTCCATCAACAGGCCGTTTACTTGCCTTATCAATGTCGAAGACACATTTTTCTTCTCCTACTCTCAATGTGAGAGTTCCTTTATGCACATTAATCAAGGCTTTGGCAGTGTATAAGAATGGCATGCCCCCTCCTCATCTTCTTCAAAATCTAGAATAACAAAATCAATTAGAAATATAAACTTGCCTACTTTTACCAATACATCCTTAATAATCCCCAACAGTTTTTTAGTAGTATGGTCTGTCAATTGAAGAATTATATTTGTGGTCTTTGCTTCCAAATTTAGTTTCCTGAAAATGGATAGGGGCATAAGGTTTATAGAGGTGCCCGAATCACACAATACTTTTGGAACTACATACTTCCTATCTCACAAGGGATGGTTAGGCTTCTAGGGTGCTTAAGCTTGCTTGGAAGTTTGTTTGAGATTAGGGCATTACATTCCTTTATCAAAGTCACCGTCTCTAATTATTTAAGCTTCTTTTTATTAGAGATAAAATGTTTGAGAAATTTCGCATACTTTGGCATCTGAGCAATGACCTTTACAAATGGTATGTTAACTTGGATCTTTTTAAGCATGTCTAGGAATTTTGAAAATTGAGGATCAAGCTCTGTTCTCTTTAACCTTTGTGGAAAGGGAATGGGAGGCTCATACACTCTTTCTTTACTCTCTTTGGTTCCCTTAGATTCTCGTTTATTTTTTTGCTTCTCTAGAGCTTTTTTTGATAGTGGCCTTGCCCTGTTTGCTTAAGTTAGGATTTGTAGGTAATTCCACTTCTTTACCACTTCTCAGGGTTATAGCTTTCACTTGCTCCCTTGGATTTATCTCAGTGTTGCTTGGTAGGTTTCCTTGGTTGCAAGAAGTCAGTGCATTAGCTATCTAGCCCATTTTCACTTTTAGATTGTGAATGGAAGAAGAATGGTTCTTGAACATCAATTGAGTATCATTTTGAATCTGGTCCACTTTTGCCTCTAGCTTGCAGTTTGAATCTTCTTAAAGAGTCATCCTTTTGTCCATCATCTCCATAAACTTGTCTAGCTTGCCTTCAAGAGATGAGTTTTGGTTCTATTAAGCAGGTTGATGCAAGTTCTAAAAAGTTGAATTTTCGAAACTAAGTGGTGGTTATCTATTCTGCCTTTGCTCCCCTTGATTTTTCCATGAGAAATTAGGGTGATTCCTCCAAGATGAGTTGTAAGTATTTTCGTATGGGTTGCTTCAGTTTTGTACATAATTGGCATGCTCCATGTTTTGTGTTAGAACGCGCTCACTAGTCCCATGCTCCCCTGATGCAACTCAAAGTTTAAAGTGGAAGTTGTTGATATAGCATTAACATTCATCTTTTTTAGTTTATGGACTAAAGCGTCTAGCTTGGTAGTGACCATACTTTACCCATCAAATTCCATAACACCTTGTTTCTTTGTTATTATGGCTCATTCATTATTCCATAGGTGTTAAGCTATAGTAATCTCCTCAAACAAATCAAGAATATCCTCTACAGTTTTATTCATGATAGAGCCTCCACAGGCTGCATCTATATTGCACCTTACCATCAGATTAATGCCCTCATAAAAAGACTATACTAAATCCCAAGTAGGAATTAAGTGTGAAGGACATTGTCTTTGTAAGTCCTTGAATCGCTCCTAGGCTTCAAAAAGTGATTCACCATCTCTCTAGTAAAAAGAATTAATCTTGGTTCTAATTCTTAAAGCTTTAGTAGGAGGAAAACATTTGTTGAAAAAGATTGTGTACATCTCATTCCAAGTTTGATGAAGTTTGGAGGTAACCTAGCAAACCACTTAGCTGCCTTGTCTATGTGAGAGAAAGGAAATAGAATAAGGTGGATGGCTTCTGAAGATACTCCATTCATCTGTAGAGTTCCACAATAACCTATAAATTGATGCATATGTGCAATGGGGTCCTCTGATGGTAGTCCATGAAACTGTGAACTTTGGATCATCAGAATCATGCCAGGTTTGATCTCAAAGTTGTTTGCTGCAATTACTGGAGGCACAATTGGATTATGATCTTCCTACATATTAGAGTTTAGACACTCTCTCATGGTTTTGTTGGCTATAGGGTTCTGGCATTGGTTGAAGAGGTAATTTATATTATTTTAATTATTGATATTGTTGGCTCCTTCTCCTCCACCATTGGTGTTGTTAGGATCATTTCCGTGATTCATGGCTGCTTGCTGCTCTCTCCTCCTTCTATGGAATGTTCTGTCAATTTTAGGATTGAATGCTTTAAGCTCTTCATCAAGGCTTCAAGTTTTGTGGATACACCTAGTTTCTGCAAAAGAAAAGAAAAATAAAGCTAAAAATAAAACAAAAAATGTTTAAATAAAATAGTATCAATCTACTTTTAATATTAAACTCTTCCCCAGCAATGACACTAAAAACTTGGTATGATTTTGCAAGTATACAGGTCAAGTTATAGAATAGGACTGTAAGTCCAGATATCGATCCCAAAGGGAAGAGGATAAGTACTAGTTTGCTTGATTTACGTGCTTGTGTGAACAGATCAATTTTTATATTGGAAAAAAATTAAAATTAAAACTAAATTAATTTTTCTGAAGAATAAGCAGTGTATAATATGCACTAAAGTTTCTCTTTTCACCTGGATCTATATTGACTCAAAATGTAATTTATATAATCTCTCTTATAGTCATGTTTAGGATGCTACTGCTACGATTCTCATAAATCTCTCTCAAGCATTTACAAGGTGAGCTTATTATTTCAAATACTGATTCGAATAAAGGGACTCTCGCCTCATAAAACTCTAACCAATAGATCCATAACAAACTTAAACTCTAAAGGTAAAATGAAATATTAACTCTTAACTGGTATCTCCACTCAAATTAAGATTTAATAGTTTCTATTATAGATCCCTAAATGTAAGTCTCCTCTCGGTCTCAATACTCTTAGCAAAGGATGACTCAATATAAATATTATAACTGTAGTTATAAATTTCCTCTCGGTCTCAATATACCACGCTTAAATAATTGAATCATTCATGAAGCATGAAAATAAAAACCATAAATATGACATGAATTAAGAATAAATTTAAAAAGAAATGTGAGTTCAATACATCTCTAGGTTACTTAGATAACTCTAGTACAAAATGAGATTAAGTTACCATATTTATACAAAGAACAAGAAAACAATTAGACGTAGCAAACATAATCAAGATAAAAGATGAGAAAAGAGAAAACTCCCTAATCTTTGTCAATGTAGCTCCAGATTGCTAATCTCTTCACTGTCTACTTGTACTCTGATGTATCACTGCCTGTCCTCTTTGCACCTTTCTCTCTATTTATTCTATATTTTCTCTATCTGTTATTCTCTACTCTCATCCTTCATTTTTTTTGGCTGCTCTGTGAGTTTATGATACTCTTATATCCTCAGAATCAGGGTTGTAGGTGGTGCATGCATGCAAGTGGAATTTCCTTAAATGTACAAGCATGGCCATGCAAAAGCAAAATTGGGCTTGCATGAACGTGCATTTTTTCCTTGAAATTTGGCACGATCGTGCAGTGGCTTACACAGTCGTGCACTTTTCCTTTTTAAATTTGCATGGCTGTGTTGATCCTTGCACGACCGTGCTCTTTTCATTTTGTAAAATGGCATGGTCGTGCTATTGCTTACATGGCCATGCTCCTTTTCTCTTAATTTTTAGGACGGCGATGTTGAGCATTACATAGTCATGCTCTTTTCTTCCTAAATGTTGGCATGACTGTGTTTGGCATCGCATGGCCATGCATGATCAATGCACACTCGTGTTCCTTTCTTTGACTTTTCTTGATCATTTACTTTTCTTCACGGTTATGATGCATTGCACACTTAAATATTTTAGTTTTTACAGACAATATAACAACTCAGTAAGAAGAATAGAAAAATTAGATAGAAAATATAAAAATCCTAATCTATTTAATTAATGCATGATTATGTCTATATTTTATTTAAATGTACTAATATTTTCTAAATGATAAATCTATGAATTATTATGCAGATAATGGAAAATTATGCACCTAAAGTGAGGTATTATTAAATTAAAATGAGTCTAATTTTAAATTTGAAAATGCAATTATCAGTTTCTCAATCCCGTCTTTTTCCCATTTCTCAGTTTGCCCTTGATAAACTTCAATTAAGCCTTTAACAATAAAAAAGATAAAGTTCTTAGCCTTAGTGTCCTTATCAGGATTATATATGAGACTGTGTTTGCTTGTTTGCCCATAAAAGTTAGGGAATTTTGTAACCCTAATGTATCTTCCACATAATCTGATTCCTGGTAAATATTTCATTTTATTCATCATTGCAACAACCTTTAGGTTAATGCACTCTTCATGAATCGTAAAGATTTGGAAGCCTTATGGCACTACATTCAAGCAAGTGATGATGTTATTGGTTTCAACTAGGATAGTGACGACTTTGCCATTAAGTGATAATTTAATTTTTTGATGTACAATGGAAGGTATGGACCTTAGTTGGTAGAACTATAGTCTTCCTAATAGTAGGGCAAAAGTTAAAGGAATGTCCAGGACGATGAATTCTATTACTGATTCAATGTCTCCCATGGTGACTACTATTTTAAAAGTCTTAATGACTAGCTTCTTGGAGTCATCATAATCCCAAATGATCATATTAGATTCCTCTAGATCTTCAAAATTCATCCTAAATTTATATAGTGGCCTTAGAGGGCAAATACACATGAGGTCTTATTAAACTTGACTAATGCTTGTATGAATAGAAGATGATTGTGGACACTTTCCTTGAGAGGCAAATCTTCATCTGAGAAGGTAGTTACATTAGAGGGAGCATTCATCAAAGAAGCTATCATCTTGCAAGGCAAAGCATCAATGGTAATGTGAGTGCCCTATTTCTTATTTTTGGTTTCGAGGCAAATTATTTCTGTAAGAGTCTTTCATTTTATTTCCAAGGGACATGGAAACTTTATTAAATAGGGATAAATGATTGGTCTTAGGAGGAACACGATGCTTTTTGATTTTGTGGAGTCGCCATCCAACTTTTAGAAAATTAAGAAAAGAAAAGGACAACATCGGGTCACTCAACGAGAATTGCCTCTAGTAGTGATTTACAAGTTCGAGAGATCACATTAACATTTTTGACTATTTCTCATTATATAATGTTTGATGTATAACTACTACAACACCCTAGTTTCTGTAATGATAGTTTGTGTAGCATTCACACAATTCATCAAATAGTGGAAGATAATAAAGCTAAAGATATTACTATTACATCAATTTTTTAATCAAATACATATAAAAGGAAAAAAGATTGCAGAAAAGTAAATCTAATTTAGATATGATGAATTTGCAGGGTAAATATGACCATTCATACAGCTTTCATGATCATATGAATAATAGGATAAGCAATGGACACTTGATCACTTTAAAGAGGAAGCAAAATGTAGATGATCATGCATGTTTGTAGTGATTATTTATGCTATGATGATAATATAAGGGATGCATGATGTCATCACTGGACCGAAAACATGATGACTATATTTTGGGATATGAACTTTTCATATTATTGATATTTATGATGTGATTTCATGTTTTGGAACTAGAGGATGCAGAATGATAATATGAAATGAGCATATAGCATGCAAAATTGCTAGTCTTATCACACAAGCATAATAATATTCCCAAATTCTGGTGATAATAAAATAAAATGCAATATGATAAGATAAACATACCAAAATGATTGTATGGTCCTCAGATTCAATTGAGCTTGTTTGGGTTTTAAAGCTTTAGCTTTGAGGGATTATTAAGCTTTCCATGTCGAGAGGTTTAATATGACAATAGAATTATGCTAGTTTGTATACCTTTGAAGAGTGCTTTAACAAAGATGAGGCTTAGTTTAGTGGAAAGAGATCTAATCACTTAAAATAAAGCAGTGGGAGAGTAAAAACTATCTAGAAAGGGGGGGGGGTTTCTAGTGCCTTCGATTGGATAGATTTTTGAGTGTGTGTTTATTTCCATTTGCTCCCCCCTTAAAATGGGGGTGTGGATGTGTCTGTTTATAGTGAAAAATGTATGGAATAGGGGGGTATAGGCATGGTAACATGCTCTTCCTTAAGATGGAGCACGTGGCCACACGAAGTGCATTTAGTCATGCACTAGCATGTGGCCATGCATGCATGCATGCCCTCACGTGCTCTTTCGCGTGTTATGCGCTCCAATTGGGGCTTATGTGGGCTATACCAAGGTTAGTTCCTAGGGTTTTTGGGCCATTTGAATGTGTTTCCACTTTCCATTTTGTCTAATCCGGCCTCAATTTTAGCGTATGACACCTTAGGGTGTATACACACACTTCTAAGCGATACACACTAATCCTCAGGTTGTTTTTGACTATTTCGGGACCACTTCCAAAGGTTTTGGATCCTTCCAAATGCATTTCCAAAGTCTGTTTTTTCTGGTTTGGCTTTGATTTAAGCATATGATATCTAGAGGTGTTTATGGCTTTACATGCACTTTTAAGTGACACACGCTGATCCTCGGGTTGTGTTGGGC
This sequence comes from Mallotus nudiflorus, assembly GCA_947683625.1. NCBI lineage: Eukaryota > Viridiplantae > Streptophyta > Magnoliopsida > Malpighiales > Euphorbiaceae > Mallotus > Mallotus nudiflorus. Next base: position 2,512,417 of record CANTUR010000024.1, read on the forward strand.
CACTTCGGGACCACTTCCAAATGTTTTGGAGCCTTTCAGACATGTTTTCAAAGTCCATTTTATCAAAATTGATTTCCATTTTTTCATAAAATTGGGTCCCAATCTAATGAAATGAACATCGACCCAACAAGTTAAGTGTTTTCAGAAAGGAATTGTCAAAATAAGCTTCTTATTGTTATGATAATTCATATTTTATAAGGTCAGAGCATAACATCATGGCTCAATGAGAAATTTTGCACATTGGTGGGGTTTTTAAGCTTGCACACTTTAGTGGTGTTATGAATGAGCAGACTCTAGTCATCTCAGAGGTTCGTTTCATCGTTGGACCTTTTTGGCAATAGTCAAATTTAAGGTATGATAGTTGCCTCCTGCTTCACATGTAGCCACTTAGTGCTAGTATCAATACACATGAAGCAAATTTAAAGATGCAAAAAATAATTTTTTGATAAGAGAGGTACTTACTTGAGTGTTGTGTCATTGTAATTCAATTGTTGGGATACTGATACTATGACTTTTTCAGGTGTCAAATGAATAGACATATGCTACCACTGTAACCTTTTTAGGTGTCAGGCAAAAAAAATCATACCATTATAACCTCCTTCGGTGTTCATCTTACAAATAGATACTGCCACTATAACCTGTTTGGATCAAAATTATGCCACTATAACCTCCTTCGGTGTTAGTCAAACAAATAAATACTACCACTATAACCTCTTCAGGTGTTAGTTGAATAGACAGATGCTACCATTATAATCTCATCAGGTGTCAAGCTAATCGAATCATGCCATTATAAACTCTTCAGTTGTCAAGCAAATAGAATCATGCCACTATAACCTCTTCAGGTGTCAGGTGAACAGAATCATGCCACTATAACCTCTTCAGGTGTCAGCGAATAGATTATTGTGATCATTATGATTGATGTAATGTGTCCTTCTCTTTTAGTCTTGGTCGATGATGATATGATCATGATGCAATGATGATACAGTAATAATGATGTCATTACTTATTGTGTTATAGATGTTATTTTGATGATTTTATGCAGGGTATCCCTTCGATGATTCTTCCCTATTTTTTTTCTTTCGGGAGGTGTTGAGTTTTTGAAAGTGGTGAGGCCATATGCGGTGTCTTTAGATAGATGTAGTTCTTATCAGTGTACTTTTATGTGTGTTTGGTGCATGTTTTATGTTTGAATGGAGGTTTAGGACTAGAGAAATGAGTGTGCAAAGTCTCAAAGTGAACGTACAACTGTACAAGAGCGCGTGGAGGGGGGAAGTACGCGTGTGAAACATATGATCACACTCCTCCCCCTCTCTTGTCTACTTAATACATGCATTTTTAAGGTTAAGGGAAGGTTCTTTTAGCCTTCTCCGAGTATTTTTCATCTTTGCTTAATCCTTTTCGAGTTTTGAGTATTTTCTACTTTGTGTTTTGCTTCTAAATTTTTATTCTTTGCATAAGATGGAGTTCCCTAACATTCTAGAGGTCTGGAGGATATTATTTTGGATGAGGAAGGTAACTTTATAGAGGCCACTAAACCTGGGACTTCCACTACAGGGACTAGTACTGATGGTCCGTCCAGAATTTAGGGTCCTTAGCTATTTAGGCTTTCTCGAGGAGACTCGATTCCTATGGCTTATAGTCTGGAGAGTCATGCTTAGGCTCATCATCATCAGGTAAGTCCTTATGAAGCTTATTAATTAGCTGCCTTGTTGTTTATTTTGCTTTATGAGGTTGTTATAGTTGTAGCTTTGTAGTATTTTCTGTCACTTTCTATTAAGTCATAGCTTTATTATGAATGCTAATAGCTCTTGCTTTATTTTCATATTATAATTGTCTACTAGTGCTTTCCATGCTGCTTTCCTTTTCGATTTTTTTATTGTTCTTATTAAATAATATAAGGAAAAATATGTGTTAGTATTTATTAATTGTGTGAATGTTTGATAGTGTACTTGTTATTAGTAGCCTTATAGGTCTGTTACTATGCTGCCTAGTAGTTTCAATAGGGTCAGCATGTATTATCAAGGTCTTTTGTTATATGTGAAGCAATGATTGTTGGGAAGGGCTTTGATAGGGTTGTTGCTACATTATCTTATGACTCATATGCATCGAGTCATATTACTATGTATGCACTAATAGAGCAATGGATGGACATGATGCATACTTTCCATCTGCCTGTTAGGGAGATGACTATCACTCCTTTGGACTTTGCTACTATTATAGGCTTGAGCTTTTCTGAAGAGCCCGTTCCCTTTAGTGAGGAGGAGTGCTCTTTTATAATGATGAGGAGGCGCCTTACCATGCAGTTGCTTGGGGTGGCCACTCCTATAAAGTCTGCCTGCCCATACCTCACTCGTTACACTGAGTTTGTTTCTTCTGTGTGGATGATGAATGATGACAATCTTATTTCAAAGCAGGTGACTCGTTGCTTTTTGTTCTACTTATTGAGTGCTATTATCTTCCAGAACCCGTTGGGTATGGGTAGTCTGTGATTTTTGCCTATTCTAAGGGACCTGGATGGCTTATCGAGGTATTGCTATGGTACTATCGCTTTTGCCCACATGTACTTGGGCCTTGATGCAGCATGTTGAGGTGGCTTGAGGATCTGTGGATGCTTGTTTGTGCCGTATGTGTGTAGGAGTTCTTATGTCTATTCTTTTTGCCTTTTATCTTTAGTTTGTTAATTTTGACTTCCTAGTTTTGACAAATCTGGGCTTATGAGTTTGGGTTTCTCTCTCGTCTGACCGTCGAGCATTTTCTGAAGGATAACTTTCCTCATTATTCTTGTTGGATCAGGAGGACTACTAATTTGATTGAGGATTGCGCAATGGCTCAGGACTATATGGGCAAGTTGTGCCCTGATTAGGTATGTCTGACTCCTGCTGTGTTGGTTATTTCTCTTTTAGAGATTCTTTGTTCATTCTTGCCTTTTGAGTAGATCTTCCTTTATTGGTGGTTGGTAAGGTCACATTGGATAGTAGAGATAGTGACTGCATGGCAACTTATGGAGAGACGAGTGTTGCTCTCTGGCCTTATTGGCAAAGTGTGGTATTGAGCTAGTCCATTGTTGGTGGAATGGTTTGTTTGTGAGGAGAGTCCCTATTTCTCCCCTTGGTGACAAGTTCTGGGCCATGAGCTTAGTGGTGATAACCTTGTTGTTGCCATGATGGGATGCTCCTTTGAGAGTCTCTTAGAGGGTGTGGGCTTGCCTTATGCTGATATGATGATCCCTTAGCTGATTGACGTTGTGGCTAGTGGCACTTTTTCCCCACCTCCTTTGGTAGATGCATCTCATCTTTCATATTCGAGGACCGAGCCATCACAGGGATCATTGAGAGTTCCTTCCTTTGATCCGATAGGCTTTTATTCCTATTTTGTACAAGCATCTAACAAACTTTATTAGTAATAAATTGTAACTGACACAAGTTGTGAGAGCTTATTTGCAACGACAAGGATCTTGTCAGAAGAGATATGGGTCCCATTTTGAGGAGAATGAGGCCATGTTTTGTACTGAGGTGACTACCCATGCTGGCAGTGTGGCTTTTGGTAGTATTATTCTTGGGACTTGACAGTTCAACCATCCTTGGCTTTGCTTGGGACATATATCTTTGATAGAGTAAGGCATTTTAATTTGCCTTGCCCTAGTTTTCCTCAGTTGGGTGTTGCTCCTCTTGATGCTACACCTATTCATGTTTTATTTCACTTCTTTTGCCTTTGTTTAATTTATTTAGTGAGTGGTGATTTACTTATTTTCTTGCTTTTGTAGATTCCTGTCTCCTTTGGTTAGTACTGGTATACCATTCACCTCTTTCTCTCTTTTAGGTAGATTAGTAGATAACAAAAGTTACATGATCTATTAGCTTATACACCTGTGAAAGTTAGAAACCTCGATCATGAAAGTAGATAAAATGAAAGTGAAAGTGAGTGATGGAAACAAAAAGGGTAATGGTATTATATGGGAAGGGTATGTCAGTTGAGGAAAGGAATGGGCCATGGCAGTTTAAGAAAGAAAAAATAAAAAAATTAGAGTAAAATTAAAATAAAAAAAAATAATAAATGGTAATTGATGTTGCAGAAAAAAATAAATATATAAAATAAAAGGCAAGTGGTGGTTACATGATAAAATAAAAAATAAAACAAATAAATATAAAAGTAAAAAATAAAATAATAATAATAATAATAATGAAAAGATATGGCAATTGACTAATGTATTATGAATGAAGGAAAAGAATGATGTACACGGTCATGCACTCTTTCATGTGCTGGATCGTGTATGTGAAAGTTTATGCATGGTTTGGTGCATGGATCGTGTTTGTGGTGGTGTAAACAAAATGAATACACATGGTTCATTGCACTCAATCATGTGTGGTACTGTGTATGTGAATGTATGAGCGCAGTTGAATACATAGGTGTGTGTTTGATCGTGTACTATTGAAAAAATTTTAGAGAAAAATTACACAGTTGTGTATTCACTCATGCACTCATCCATGTATGCATAAAAATAAATACATGAGCAAGGACATGACCGTGCATATAATTGTGTATAAATAATGTACTTGGGCATGGCCCATTCCATGACTGTGCACATCCACCTCTGTAGTTTTACAAAATTAAGCTACAAAAAAAAAGTAAAAATAAAATAAAAATAAAAATAAAATATTAAAACAAATTAAAGTTGAATGGGTTGCCTCCCATTAAGTGCTTGTTTAAAGTCATAACTCGATTGAATTTTACTAATGTCTCAGACTTAGTTGAGAAGTGGAATTATTGCACTTGTTAGGACAATTTCATTATGAAAGTAGAGTTTTAATCTATGTCCATTAACTTTAAAAGCTCCAGTATTAGTGCTCCAGACTTTTATTGCTCTATGAGGATACACATGCTTGACAATGAAGGGGCCTGACCATCTAGACTTAAGTTTTCCTAGAAATAGCTTTAGCCTTGAATTAAATAGAAGTACATGGTCTCCTTTTTTAAATTCTTTCTTCATAATATGCTTGTTATGCCATATTTTTGTCCTTTCTTTGTAAATTTTAGCATTTTCATATGAATTAAGTCTAAACTCCTCAAGCTTATTCAACTAACGAAATCTCTTCTCACTAGCTTTTTGTAAATCAAAGTTCAGGAATTTAGTTGCCAGGAATGCTTTATGCTCCAGTTCCATAGGTAGATGCCATGACTTTCCATAAAGAAGTCAGAAGGGAGAGGAACCAATAGGGGTCTTAAATGCAGTTTTGTAAGCCCACAAAGCATCATTGAGTTTAGCAGACCAATCTTTTCTTGAAGCATTTACTTTATTTTCAAGTATAGAATTAATTGCTCAATTTGATATCCCGACTTAACCACTAGTCTAGCGGTGGTAAGGAGTTGCAACCTTGTGAGTGACAACATGTTTCTTTAATAAACCTTCAAACTAGTGATTGCAAAAATGTGTTCCACCATCACTGATTATAGCTCGAGGTGTCCCAAACTTGGAGAATATATTCTTTTGAATGAATCTTGTCATAACTCTAGCATCATTGGTTGGTGATGTTATTGCATCCACCCAATTAGATACATAGTCTACACCCACCAGAATCTATTTATTACCAAATGAGCTTGGGAAGGGACCTATGAAGTCTAGACCCTACACATCAAAGATCTTAACTTCAAAAATCCCATTCAGAGGCATCTCATTATGTTTCCCTATGTTTCCTATTCTCTAGCATCTGTTGCATTTTAATACAAAATTCCTAGCATCTTGAAAGAGAGTTGGCCAATAAAATACACTCTGAAGAATTTTTGCTATAGTTTTGGTGGAATTAAAGTGTCCATCACATTCCAGAGAATGACAGTGTGAAAGCACATCTTCAACTTCTTTTTTAGGCAAGCACCTCCTAATTAATCCATCTTTATACCTCTTATAGAGAATATATATTACATTGCATATTTTCTGCATTTGATTCCATCTCTGTATCATATCATATATTACATGTTGCATGATTGCATCCACACACACTCACACACTGAATTTTTGCAATTTATTACTTCGATGAGCAGAGTGCATCGTATGTGATTTCAATGTGCATGTTTCATAATCTTTTATTAATGCTTGATTTGTAAATATTAAAGTTAGGTTGATAATTTAAGATTAAAGACTTCTGAAATTCTAATGAACCTAATGCTTACTAACTTTTGAATAATTGAATATGAAAATTGATAGTTCAGAAAACTGCTTGTAAGTGATACTTGGATGTTATCTTTTGTTCTAACCTTGACAATAGTATATAACTTAATAGTAGTTAAAAAACAAAAACTCTCTTTAGAGAAATGTATAAATTTTATATTTTTATGCTTTAAAATCTACTCCAATGCTCTAATATGAGTATGAGTATTCAAAGGACTCATGTGACAATGTCCACACTTAGTAATACTAGAATAGTGGGGGATTACTAAAAGTGAGAAGAATAGAGAGATTAAAGCGAGATGGAGCATAAAACACAATCACTAATAAAATAAAATAAAAATTTCTATCTTTTATGTGATGGAATCAAGGGGTGGCTTGAGGTTGTAGAAAATAGTATCATTTACTTTCATTTTTTTATTACCAATTTGCATGTTTTTTGAAATTCAACAGCTAAGTTTTCTCTTCACTTGGTAAAACTTACGTCTTTAATTTTGAATTATCAGTCTGATTTTAATTTATAAGCTTTGTATTAACCAAAGATTGTGGCAAATGGACACTTTAAGGTCTATCAATGTGCTAAGTTTGTTGTATTGATGAGTGTTATTAGGCATTTTGCTTGAGGACAAGCAAAGGTTTAGTGTAGGGGAATTTGTTATGTGTCATTTATACATATAATTTTAAGAGCATTTTTTTTGGTTTTATGATATATTTTTATACATTTATTTAATTGTTATTAATTTTACTTGCATTTAGCATAATATTATTTTATTTGCATTTTAAAGAATACATTTGCATATTTGTTTAATAATTAAGTACATTATAGTATCTAATTAAATTATTTGTTGTATTTTTATGAATTGAAGCTAGTGCACGACCATGTCTGGAACTGTGTCTGCACAAATTGCATATATAGGCTAACATACGATTGTGTGCTCTTCAAGAATCCTACATGCTTCACCACACAACTATGCAAGAAGGTGTGCACTGACATGATTAAAGCCAAGCCCGATTAAGAAACTATGCACACCCCACCACACAACCATTTATCAGGTCGTCCATAAATTTGGAATAATACACACATGTATGCATGGCCATAAGCTAGGGTGTGCACACAAAATTAATGTACATGCCCTAGTGCACACCTGTGTAAATGGCCATATGCTAGGGTATTCACATAAAATTAATATGCATGCCCTAGTGCACACCCATGTGCATGGCCATGTGCTAGGGTGTGCACTCATGAAAAATCTTCCTTTTTCATTTAGGATTATGGATTGAGAAAATTTCAAAATTAGAAGATTACAGAATGAGAATATTCTAGAATTAGAAGTTATGAGGGCAAGAGATGGCTATAAAAAGAAGATCAATTCATCAATTCAAAAGGGTAGAATTTATTCAAATTAGCATTCAGAGAAATTTTGAGTAGAGAAGAAGTAGAGTCTCAAGTCAATCACGTTCAAGCATAATTGTTCTCATGTTTAGACTATCTTTGATTATGATTATTTCCATCTTGTGTAACTAATTTTCTCAGGGTTTAGATTTGTGTAGCTAGACTACTGCTTGTTTGGATTTTTATGTTTTAATTCAATAAGTTACTATTTAGTCAATTTTACAGGTTGCTTTTATATGTTCTTATATTTAATTTTAGGCCTGATTAAATGCATTCTTTTTGGTAGATTAGTAGACAATGAAAGTTGCATGATGTATTAGCTCACAGACCTATGAAACTTAGGAACCTCTATTATGAAAATAAATGAATCCTTCGGAGAGTATTAAATTGCTAAGGAAATTAATAAGTCTTAATTAATTAAACATGAAAATAGGCAGTAATTAGTTTTGACATGCTTGAATGATCTAAAAAGAGACTTTAAGTAATTTGTGTAATTTACCCTTGATTGTATTAATAAATTGAATTAAGATTAAATCCTATAATTCAAGTAAGTGTCTAGTGAAGTGAATATAGGCTCTATCTTTTGATTATTGAATTTTTATTTTAGATTTAAAATTTATCTTTGTTAGTTAGTATAGTTTTCTATTTCAATTAAATCTATTTTGTTAGCTTGTGGAGATAAAATTATGGTTAGTGCTTGGTATCAATCTCCTTGTGGGAACGAAACTCAATACTTAAACTTTAATACTTGTTACGAATTGTGCACTTGCAAAAATTGCCTAACAATAAAAAAAATTGTTAAATAATTTCCACAAGTGAATGGTTCGCAATAAGTAGTAAAGTTTGAGTATTGAGTATCGTTCGCACAAGGAGATTTTTACCAAGTACTAGCCAATATTTTATCTCCACAAGCTAACAAAATAGATTTAATTGAAATAGAAAACTATGTTAACTAATAAAGATAAATTCTAAATCTAAAATAAAAATTCAATAATTGAAAGATAGAGCCTAGATTCACTGCACTAGACAGTTCTTTGAATTACAGGATTTAATCTTAATTCAAGTTATTAATACAGTCAAGGGTAAATAACTCAAATTACTTAAAGTCTTTTCAGAGATCATTCAAGCATGTCAAGACTAATTACCACCTATTTTCATGGTCAATAAATTAATTAAGACTCATTAAGTTCCTTAACAATTTAACACTCTTGAAGGATTCGTCTACTTTTGTGATCGAGGTTCCTAAGTTTCACAGGTCTATGAGCTAATAGATCATGCAACTTTTATTGTTTACTAATCTACCCAAAAGCATGCATTTAATCAAGCCTAAAATCAAATACAAGAACATATAAAAGCAATCTATAAAATTGACTAAATATTAATTTATTGAATTAAAACATAAAATCCAAACAAGTAGTAGTCTAGCTACATTAATCCAAACCCTGAGTAAATTAGTTATACATGATCAAAATACTCATAATAAAAAATATTCTAAACATGAGAACAATTATTCTTGAACATGATTAACTTGAAACTCTACTTCTTTCTGCTAAATATTTCTCTAAAATGCTTATTTAAATGAATTCTCCCCTTTTTAATTGATGAGTTGATCCTCTTTTTATAGCAATCTCTTGCCTTAGAACTTCCAATGCTAGAATATTCTCGTTCTATAATCTTCCAATTTTGAAATCTTCTAAATTCATAATCTTGAATGAAAGAGGAAGATTTTACATGAGTGCACACCCTAGTGCATGGCCATGCACACGGGTGTTCACTAGGGCGTGTACATTAATTTTGTGTGCACACACTAGTGCAATGCCATGAACACGAGTGTGCACTAAGGCATGTATGTTAATTTTGTATGCATGGACACCCTAACACATGGCCATGCACACAGATGTGTGCTATTTCAAATTTGTGCATGACTTAATACATGGATGTGTGATGGGGTTTGCATAGCTTTTTCATTGGGCTTGGCTTTAACCATGTCAGTGCACACCTTCTTGTAGAGTCGTGTGATGAAGCATGCAAGATTCTTAATAAGCATGTAGTCATGTGTTAGCCTGTGTATGCAATTTGTGCAGACACAATTCCAGACGTGGTCATGCACTAGCTTAAACTACAACAAATAATTTCATTAGATACTATAACACACTTAATTATTAAAAAAAACTTGCAAATGTATTCTTTAAAATGAAAATAAAATAATATTATGCTAAATGTAAGCAAAATTAATAAAAATTAAATAAACTTATAAAAATATATTATAAAACCAATAAAAATGCTCCTAAAATTATATATAAAAATGACATATAACAGCACAATAACACTTTTTGGAGTTTGCAACCACTCAGAGGGTATGTCTTCTTTATTGTACCTATTCATTTTATTCACATGTTTTATGTATGCGTGTATGATATGCAAAATGTCATGTGGGCATAATATTATCATGCTAGCCATGAATGGGAGTGGGAGTGCTCAACTTATTGTGATCGTATTAGTGAGCTGGAGTCATAACTATCATCCATTGTGATGAACGATGATGAGCCTAGATCAGATAAGGGAGATGCTTGTGCATGATTAGTGCTTGCTTTTAATGGTAGCCACGGCTAATGTAGTTGTTTTAAGAGCTAGGTGTAGGACTTTTGATCTATGGTTTGTTTTGTTGAATCATTTTCTTGAGGTTATGGACTCTAGGTGTTATATATTGGCATTTGTCCCATATGTGTTGTATGATACATATATGATGATGACTGTATATGCTTCTTATTATGTATCATTGATGATGTTTGCCATTGCTCTTCCTGACTATTTTATTTTTCCCTTTTTTGCTTAAGGCATCTCCTTTCAAATGCACTTAGTTATGTTTTCTTTTTCTTCCTTTTTTGCCTAGGGTGTCTCCTCTCAGAGCTCTTTACACCTAGTTGCATTTTTTTTATTGAGGCTTTAATGATAGTGGCTAATTTTGAAGAGAGAGTTAAGAACTACAGTCATGTAATGAAAGAAAATGCAAAGCATGCTTGATGCAATTCATGATGATAAAACTGTTGCATCTTTCAAAGAAATTTTGCATAAATCAACAATTATTCTCATTTCATTGAAGTCATAAAAAGCGTAGGTGCATTCATACAAATTTCAAACTCGAGGTTACCCCTACCCTTAACTAGCCTTCTCAGGTTTTCTAGTTAAATAGTTTCTCTCTTTCCCTAACTTTTTGCTAGGTTCCCCATGCAGGTTTTCAACCTAGCGAGATGTCCTTAACTTTTGCCTAAGATGCCATTTTTAGGTTTTTAACTCAACAACATTTTTTATGCCTTAGACGTAGTACTTTTTCAAGCAATATGTATTAACAGGTTCAGAGAATTAATTGCCTTTAGAATCCATTGGCTTGATTGCTCCTTTTGATAAGACATGGTTGACCAAGTATGGGCCTTCTTAGTTTGGTTTGAATTTCCCTCTTGGGTCTAGAATGTTTTGCCTCATTTGCTTTAACACCTAATCTCCTGTATTCACACTCTTATGTTTCACTTTCTTATTAAAGATTTTGCTTAGCCGAGCCTGATAAAACTTTATGTTGTATAGAGCCTTAAGCCTTTGACTATCCAAGAGGGTGAGATTATCGTGCCTCTATGGAGCCTATTGTACTTTTAACAATTTAGATTTGATTGCTACCTGAAGAGACTTGATTTCTATTTCAACTGAAAGCACTGCTTCTGATCCGTATACTAGCGAGAAAGAAGTTGTTTCGGTTAAAGTCGTAACTGTTATTCGGTAGCCCTATAAGGCATATGGCAATCTATCTGCCTACTATTAGTAAGTTTGAGTCATTTTTGACAAAATATTCTTAATGTTCTTGTTTGCAACTTCAATAGCCCCGTTTACTTGTGGTCGGTAAGGAGAAGATTTATGATGTTCCACCTTATAACTCCTTAGTAGCTCTTTAACTTCCCCTTGGAATTAGACACCATTGTCAGAGATGATGTGATAGGGGATCCCATATTGATAGAACATATTTCTTTTGATGAATTTGGCCACTTGCTTAGGTCCTATTCTTATGAATGATTATACTTTGACCAACTTTATAAAGTAATCTACTACTACTAAGATGAACCTATGTTTGTTTAAGGCTGACAAGTGCATTTCCCCATTTATGTCTAGTCCCCATGCTGAGAAGGGTTATGGAGAGGAGATGTAGTACAATTCTATTAGGGGAAGGTGGCTGGCATTCCTATGGATTTGACAATTGTGACATTTATTTACAAATTTGGTACAGTCTTCCATCATTGTTATCCAGAACAACCTTTGTCTGATTAGTTTCTTAGCTAGGATTACTCCATTTATGTGTGGACCGCAAACACCTCATGTACTTCTTCTATTACTCTTACAGCCTTAATTTCATAATCAGAGTTGTAAATCATCTGAGGTTCTTCTATATAGAACACCCTGGTGTGATGTGAATTTTGATGCTAACAGTCGAATGATTGCTTTATCTCTTTCATTTGCTTGATCAGGATAGGCTTATTTCTTCATATATCTTTGGATGTCATAGAACAAAGGTTTTTAGCTATTTTTGTCTTTGCTATTTTGCAATTCTTGTGACAAGGTTGTTATTATCTGAGTAGGATTAAAGGCTTCATAGGCATTTTGGATGGTCCTTCCCATATTGATGCTAGGGAAGCAAGTGCATCTGCCATCTAATTATAATTCCTTGGGAGATGAATGAATCTAAATTTTTGGAAGGGCATGGTAAGTAGCCTTAAGTGATCCAGATAAGGCATTAAGTGTTGCACTTTCAATTCCCACTCTTCCATGGCATGGTTGATTACTAGCATGGAATCTCTGAAGATTTTGACTTCTGTAACACCCAAGGATATTAGTGCTTATATTCTGAGTGTGCATGCCTTATATTTTGCTTTATTGTTTATGACTCTAAATTTGAGCTTTTTGGCTATTGGTACTTTTTCTCCTTCTAGGGATTGTAATATGACACCGACTCCTGTGCTGAACTGATTAACTGCTCCATCAAAGTACATGCACCATCCTTAGATTCTGATGGCTGAACTGAGATCATCTAGGAAGTCTTGTTGGATTTCTTCTAAGACTGGAATGGGGTTGAGAGCTAGAAATTTAGCCACTATTCTTCCTTTTACTGTCTTCTTAGTTTGATACTGCACATTAAATTTTGTTAGTAGCACAAGCCATTTGGAAAGTTTTCCCACTAGAGAGGGATCTTCATAGAGGTACTTCATTGGGTCCATTTTAGATACAACATGAATTATGTGGGATTGAAAGTATTGTTTGAGTTTCTTTATTGCCCATACCATTGGCAGCGTATATATTCGACTTAGGTGTACTTCTCCTCAAATGGCAATATCTTCTTGATTAAGTAGTAGGTTGCGTGTTCTGCTTTCATTTCTCCCTCTCGGGCTAACATTTCACCAGTTGTATTTTCTTCGATGGCCATATACAAGGTTAAAGGTATCCTTAGTTTAAGTGGTCTTAGAACTGGTGGGTTGGCTAGGTAATTCCTGATCTTATCGAATGCTAGCTAACTAACACTATTTATTCCATTCAACTGGTTAATCTTTTATGAGCAGCTTGAAAATTGGTTCACACACCACTGTCAACTTGGTGATGGATCTGCTGATGAATTGTAGTTTCCCTATAAACCCTTTAATTTCTTTCTCTGTTCTTGTCACTAGCATCTCTTTGACCACTTTTTCTTTGTCTGGATCCATTTCAATCCCATTCTAACTGACAACATACCCTAGCATCTTTCCTGAAGTGACCCAAAATACTCATTTCTTTGGATTAAGCCTAAGATTATACTTTTTGACTCATTTAAGGAATTTTTTAAGGTCTGATGGGTGTTCTTCCCTAGTTTTTGACTTGACCATCGTGACATTGATGTACACCTCTACTTCTTTATGTATCATGTCATGGAACATTGCGATTGCTATTCTTTGGTAAGTTGCACTTGTATTTTTTAGTCTAAAGGGCATTATTTTGTAGCTATAATTACCCCATTCCATTATGAAAGTTGTTTTTACTTTGTCAATAATAGCTATTAGGTTTTGATTGTACCTAGCGAATCCATCGATGAAGGAGTACATTGCACATTTGGCGGCACTGTCAACTAATATGTCTATGTGAGGTAGTGGGAAATCATCCTTTGGGCATGCCTTGTTCAAATCTCTATAGTCGATTCAGATTCTAACCCTTCTGTCTTTCTTTGGTAGTGGCACTATATTTGTTAACCATTCTGGATAGTCTACTATTTCCTTGATCTGCTTCTCGATGTCTTCTTTCACTAGTTTGGGCCCATTCTAGAATGAGTCTTCTCAGTTTCTACTTTACTAGTTTGCACCCATCTTTGGTAGGAATGAAGTGTTGAGCAATGTCTCTATTAATACAGGGCATATCATCGTATATCTAGGCAAATGCTTTTGAATATTTTATTAATATTTTTTCAATTTCTCTCCTCTTTTTAGGGGTAACATCTTTCAAAATTTACAAAATGTATGGTTCAGATTTCATGCCAATGTAAAATGATTCAGTGCATATAGAATGAATGTAAAATATGCTAATGTTTTGATTAATGCAATGCACACTACCATTAGGAAAGACATCAAACAAGTAAGCAAAATCTTATTTCATTGCATTAACTTTAGAGTTCATTATATCATCAGTTTCAAATAAAGAAAAAAGTGCAAAAATAAAAGAAGAAAACTTTGTCTGGATTAATCGCTTAATAGGTGGTGAACTGTAGGTGTCGGGTTAGATCATGTTTATTTATGTAGCTCAGGTGAAGGTGTTTGGGATGTTTAGTTGGGTGTTGTGGTGGAAGGTGTTCCTAGCTTGTTGAGGTTCCTCATCCTTAATTCTGATCCTAACCTAGTGGAGAGCTCTAAAATCAGGATATTTAGTAAAGATCATATGTTTTCTAAAGTGTAGTAGTGCCCCTTTGATTATCAACTTTATTTTTTCGTCCTATGGAGGATGGTTTCTCATTTTGACTACCTTTCCTTGCCACTTATGACATAATCAGAGAAAGCTTCATCAGGTTTTTGCTTTGTGGTCTCAAGATCTCTTCGAGTGATGTCTAGCTTAGTGTTGTATTCATATTAGCTGATAAACTCTGAGTTAGCTGTTGCTATTCACTTTTGATTTCATCTTCAAGGTCGAAGAACCATGCCCTCGGTCCTTCCTCTAATGATGCAAAGAAGAATTGAACAATATGAGATTCTGTAAGCTTTATAGTAGCCATGAAGGTAGCATATTGTCTTTGATGGACCCTTAGATCCCTTATTCCATCGAACTTAGCAAATTTTGGTAGTTTAAAATCATTTAGATGTGGCTCATCTTTGAATAGTGCCAAGTCAGTAAAGCTTTTAGATCCATGAGTCCCTTTGTCTTTGAAAGTGAATTCTAATTGAGCCATTATATTAGCTAATAATTTGACCTCCCTTGTCAATTCAGGCTTGGTCATGTTAACAATTTTTACAGCTTTTAGTGCATTTCTAAGATCCTAGTAGTAGTCACCATTATCATTAACTTAAACTTGAGTGTAGGGAATTCCCTTTGCGTTATCTGCCCTCAAGTGAACTAATGTAGAAGCTTCATTCAGTGGTGTGCTATTCCCATCTTGAGCACTTTTAGCTTTAATTTGTGCTTAGAGGATTTTGGCTATGGTACCATTAGTGAGACATTTTTGGATCCTTTCTCTTAGTCTGTCTTTGAATTATTGACAAAAAGTATCTTCTTGGTCATTCATATTGGATGTAGGATTTTTGTACATTTATTAAGGTTAGCTAAATGAATGATGCATGATGTGTGCTTGTAAAAGAAAAGGGTGAGCATGTATGCATGGACTAGATGCAAAATCCTATAATGAAAGATTACTATTCCTGCAAAAATAGTGGTTAGTATGTGCTTATTTACATGTATGTTATGTATACATGATTAAAGTTATTTACTTTTTCCTACATAGTGAACAAACCAATCATAAGCAAGCTCTCACTTCTAACCTTATTTATCCATGAGGTTATTCAATCTCTTTCTTAGGTAGGTTTTGAACCTCTAGTCATCGGGGGACAATGGTTCCACTCTCAGAACTAGGCTATTTTGATTTATATTGATCAAAACCAAAGGGTAAACTAAGGAATGATATTAAATTGTGCTTTAGGTAACCACACGATGTTGATGTGAAGGTCAATTGTCAAGCTTCAAATAATGTCTAGAGCTCACATGCACTCATATGCATAGGACTAAGGCCAATCAAAGGGAGTTCGATTTCTTGCCCTTATATCGATATTCAATATGTTTATTGGGAGTCATGAAAGTATCATTCTATAGTTTATAGTTTGATTTTGCCAAAATAAAGGTCCATAATCTAGTTGGATTCCTAACCCATTCATTTGATCTAATAAGGATAAATGGATGATGTCTCATAAGTTACATCATCGAGGGATGTCATTATTTGTTAGTTTACATAGAGTAGTCAAGCTGAGGTACATGATTCTTATCATTCCCTATGCTTCGGTCTTGCACAAAGTAGATGAGAATCACATGATCTTGGGCATGAATATTCTATGAAAACTTACATTACGATGTCATTCGATGATAGACACTAGAAGAGTCATGTCATTTTATGAATATCTAATCAGACAAATAGTGTTAGGATAAGGATAGCATGCATAACTTGGTGGAATCCTAGTGGATGTTACTACTGATGTATCCACAGAGCTGAGCTAGGGTGAAAGGCTAAGGGTTCCTTTAGTGAGAATGCCCCCATATGACTAGGTTACGGACTCCATTCAGTGAGTTTAGCATGCTTTTGAGAACTCAATCGCCCCCTGTAGGACTTGGGTTACACACTCTGGTCATATGAGTTTAGCGAATGCATGAGTAAAGACCAAAGATGATAATACCTTATCTTCATTGTGTAGTGACTTGAGTGGAATCATGGTGGCAACATCATTTAGTATTATTGAGAATTTTAGGGACTAATGGTGCACGTGTGATGTGTAGTGCAAATATAGTGATGAGGGGCTCTATATGATTGAGTATTGTATAATGAGAAATAGTCATTTTTGAGTTGATCTCTCTTACTTAGAAGTCCCCAGTGAAGTCATCACTGTGGGCGACCTTTTGGTTTCTTGTTTTCAATTTTGAGGAAAATTGGTGTCGTAAGGGTCTTTTCATTTTATTTCCGAGGGACATGGAAACTTTACCGAATAGGGACAAATGATTGGTGTCGGGAGGAATGAGATGCTTCTTGATTTTGTGGAGTTGCTACCCAATTTTAGAAAATTTGGAAAAAAGGGATAACATCGGGTCACTCAATGAGTATTGCCCCCAACATAGATTTCTAGGTTCGGGAGATTGCATTTACTTTTTTTACTATTTCTCATTATATGATGTTCAATGTATAACTATTGTAACACCCTAGTTTCAGTAATGGTAGTTTGTATAGAATTCACACATTTTATAAGATAGTGGAAGATAATAAAGCTGAAAATATTAATGTTACATCACTTTCCGAATAAAACACATATAAAAGGAAAAAAATATTGCAAAAAAGTAAATCTAATTTACATATGATGAATTTGTAGGGTAAATACAACCATTCACATAACTTACTCAATCGCATGAATAATGGGATAAACAATGGACACTCGATCACTTGAAAGAGTAAGCAAAATATAGATGATCATGCATGTCCATAATGATTATTTATGCTATGATGATATATGATGATAATATAAGGGATGCATGATATCATCATTGGATTGAAAACATGATAACTCTATTCCAAGATATGACCGTTTCACATTATTGATATTTATGATGTGATTTCATGTTTTAGAACTAGAGGATGCAGAATGATGATATGAAATGAACATAATAAAGCATATAGCATGCAAAATTGCTAGTCTCATCACATAAGCATAACAATATTCTTAAATGCTGACAATAATAAAATAAAATGCAATATGATAAAATAAACATGCCAAAATGATTGTGTGGTCCTTAGATTTGACTGATCTTATATGGGTTTTGAAGCTTTAGCTTTGAGGGATTATCAAGCTTTCCTCATCGAGAGGTTCAAAATGATAATAGAATGATGCTAGTTTGTATACCTTTGAAGCATGCTTTGGCAAAGATGAGGCTTGGTTTGATGGAAAAGAGATATAATCATCTAAAAAAAGCAATGGGAGAGAAAAAAACTATCTATAAAGGGGTTTCCAGTGCCTTTGATCGGATAAATTTTTTAATTTGTGTGTGTTTCCATTTGCTTCCCCATCAAAATGGGGTGTGGAGGTGTCTATTTATAGTGAAAAATGTGTGGAATAGGGGGTATAGGTGTGATCATATGCACGTCCCTAGGATAGACACCTAAGTGTGTTTGGCTTCAATTTTAGCGCGTAACACCCATGTGTGTTTATGGCTTTATGCACACTTCTAAGCAACACGCGTTGATCCTCGAGTTGTGTTAGATCATTCTAGGACCACTTTCAAAGGTTTTGGAGCCTTTCAGACGTGTTTCCGAAGTTTTTATCAAAATCAATTTCCATTTTTTCATGAAGTTAGGTCCCAATTTAATGAAATGAACACTGACCCAATAAGTTAGGTGTTTTGAGAAAGGAATTCTCAAAATAAGCTTCTCATTGTTCTAATAATTCATATTTCATAAGATCAAGGCATAACTTAATGGCTCAGTGGTCAATTTTGCACATTGGTGGCGTCAGTTAGGTTTTTAATGTTTTACACTTCATAGGTGTTACAAACAAGCAGACTATAGTCACCTCGGAGGTTCGTTTCATCATTGGACCTTCTTTAGGGACAGTCAAACAAGTGATTTTTGCATCATCCAATGCCCTAACTAGAGCATCCTTGTGCTTCTTAGAGGCCATGAGTAAATCCCAAATACTGGCATATACTTAAGTTTTCTTAAATTGCTTGAGGACTACATAATCTTCTTCCTTGCCTAGAATTGTATCAGCTGACATTTCCTTCCCCTTAAAGAGATCCTTTTCTTTCTCAAGAGGCTGATAAACCTTTCCACAATGGGTCACATGGTTAACTAAGGGTGAAGGCTTATGAGCTACTTGTTTCTTGCTACTTGGCTATGTTGTCTCTTGATTGGCTACCTCTGCATTGCTCTTTTAATTCCAAATAATGATTTTAAAGTCATCGTGTCCTTGAATATCTATATTCTTCTTAACTTCTTCATCAGAATCATACGATATGTCAACTTTAATGACTGGTAAGCCTTGAGACTGGGCAATCATGATAATCCCATCTTCTTTATCAAATTCCTCTCCCTAACCTGAGGGCATTTTATCTTTAGAGTGAATATGAGCAATTGGAGGTGCACTATATTTTGACCTTGTAATGAAATTTTCCAAATGATTGGTCCAATAGATCCTACACTTTGGGTTTATTTTGCTTAACTTTGAGGCTTTCATTTGAATTTGTCTCATATGAATAAAAGTAATTAATTATTTCACCATTCATTGAGAAGGCTATGTCCCTAGCTCTTCTATCCATCATCATATGGGGAGAAAATATTTGGGGAACTGAAATGTACTTAAAAGTGGAAGGATCCTGCTCGTCTTCACTAGAGTCATAATAATCAAGGATAAGGTTCAGAAATTTAGCTTTTAAAATCATTAGGAATTCCTTTTCTGCTCTGGCTTCTTATTCCTCTTGGTTTTCTTGGATAGATTGTTCAATGAGGGTTTCAAGTAGGCCATATGATATTATGTTGATTAGAGGTGGGGGCATAGTTCGATAATTTAGAATAGGATTGGTTTTGGCATTGGGTTATTTTTCAGAATCATCAATATTTTTAGTAGCAATAAGGTCTTGTATTTCATTTTTTAAAGTTTTGTAAGTGTCAGTGGTATGGCCAAGCATTTTATGGAAATGACAGAAAAGGTTTTGGTAATGGTTTTGGTTCTCAAGGCTATAGCAGGAAGGTGTTTTTGGTTTTAGTTCTCAAGGTAATGGTTTTGGTTCTTAAGGTTCTTTTGCTAAAGCCATTAGAAAAATTTGGATAGTGGGAGGTTGAAGTTTAAAATTTTTTTGGTAGTTGGTTAATGATATTGATAAATGATGGATTATAAGTGTTGAGTTGAACTTGATTTATTTTAGCAATTTAAATGAAGGTGTTTTGGCTTTAGGCATTAGGTTGAGTGCTTTGACAGAATGTATTTTTAGGTTATTCTCATCTTCAATTATGATCTCGGCTTGGTGAAGGGCTTGAAAATTTAGGTAGTAGGCAAAGAGCATTAGTTTCCTAAAGTGGGGCAGTGCACCTTTGATTATTAATTCTATTTTTTCATCCTTAAAGGGAAAGTTCCTCATCTTAATTGCTTTAGCTCGCCATCTTGCAATATAATCAGAGAAAGACTCACGCGGCTTCTATTTAATAGTTTCCAAATCTTTGTGGGTTATGTCCAACTGAGTATCATATTCGTATTGCTTGATAAATTTCTAGGTCAATAATAACCAGTCATTTTTTTATCTTATCCTCAAGGTCAAAGAACCAGGCTCTTGGTCCCTCTTTCAGTGACATAAAAAAGAATTAGACAATCTATGATTCATTCAATTTGGTAGCAGCCATAAAGGTGGCGTATTGCCTTAAGTGGGCCCTTGGATCCCCAGTTCCATCAAACTTGGTGAATTTTGGTAATTTGGAGTCATCAAGAAGTGGTTTATCTTTGAATAAAGCTAGATAAGTGAAGCTTCTAAACTCACAAGATCCTTTATCTTTGAAGGTGAATTCTAGTTAAACCATCTTATTGGCTAATAGCTTAATCTCCCCTACCGATTCAGGTTTGGTCATATTAACAATTTTGGTAACTTGTTGTTCTGGTATTTTGAAAGCACGGTAATACTCATCATCATCATCAACTTGCACATGAGTAGCCTTTCCTTTGTTTTCTTTTAGATGGACAAATGCAAAGGCTTCATTCAATGGAGTGGTGGCATAATTCCCCTCTTGGGAGCTTTTTGCTTGAGTATTAGAGGCTTTAATTTGGGCTTAGGGGATCTCGGCTATAATGCCATTAGTGAGCAATTTTAGAATCCCCTCTTTTAGCCTACCCTTGAGTTGTGGACATGAAGTGTCTTCTTGATCACTCATGTTAAGAACTATATTTTTTTTTGTACATTAGTGATAGAATAAACAAATGATGAATGATGTATACATGGTGTGCTTCGTGCATAATCCTATTATGATAAATGCAAATGGCTACAAGAAATTTTTTATCAGTGTATGCTATCTAGATGTATCTCATCTATGCATGATTGAAAGAGAATTTTAAAAATTGGTTAGTGTTTCCTACACAAGCAACAAACTAATCACAAGCAAGTTCTCTCTCCCAACCTTATTGCTCCACGAGGTTATTTAGTGTCTTTCGTAGGTGGGTTTTGATCCAATAGTCAACAAGGGACTATAATTCCACTCTTAGATTATACTGTTTTGATTTGTATTGATTAGAATCAAAAGGTAAGCTAAGGAATAATACTAAAAATGCACTAGAGGTAATCATATAATGTCAATAAAGGGACTTGTCATTGGGTCACAAATGGTGTTTATAGTCCATACATGCCCGTATGCATAGGGACTATTGTAGACAATAGGGTTTAGTGTGTGCCTAAGATTTTAGCAACCGCGATACTATTTAAGCTTAGAGCTATAAAGAATACACTAACCACTGTCATAAAGACATAGAGTGGAGATGAGAAGTCACCACCCAAGGTAATAACTAGGACAAATAGAAAATGGTGGTACTTGATTCTCTAAAAAAAAGCTAGCATCACAAATAGGAGATTCTGGATATAGAATACTAACTTCTTTCAGTGTTGTGTTCATTTAGAATTACTTTATGAATTACTATTTTATCCTCTATTTACATGCAATTTCATGTAAACTTTTATTTTAACAATTAACTCCAGGAAAACTAGTCATGAAAAGTACACGTAAACAATGCATTTATTTAAGTTTCTAATCCCTAAGTTAGTCTAATGTACATTGATTTTAATTAAATGGGCTAAATCTACATGTTTTAATTTACAAGTGACCTTAACGACTAATGGGCCTAATTCCCATTCAATTTTACTTAAATGAATCTAAGTCTATTTATTTTAATTCTAGAAATCGACCTAAATCTACAAATTATGAAGTATTTTAATTTGTGGGCCTAGTGCTACAAATTTTAATTCTAAGGTGATATGAAATCTACAAGTTATGGGAAAGGCTTCAAGTTAATGGGCTATATCTAATTAATTTCAATTATCCTAAGGTGGGTCTAGGTCTAAATTAGCTAAATGAGCCTAAATCATTTCTAACCTAATTTCTAATTAATTATGGGCCTAAAATCAATTTTAATTAATTAAAATTAAACCTTATTAATTTAGTAAATTTATTAAATGCGAAGGTGAATCTAAAACCTAAAAAAACCTAAATTTATTTAAATGGGTTAGAGCGTAATATGGGCTTAAAGCCCAAAACACATAAAAGAAATAAACAAACCCAAAACATAAAAAAAAACATCAAGAAAATCAAATGAAAAATCAAACTATCAATTAAATTTATTTTTAAACCTAATTTAGTTAAAGTGATCTTAAATAACAAATCATTACTAAATAAAATAATTAACAAGCAATCTGAAGGCTATCCACTTAAATCTAGCTCAATTTTAGTTAAAAAAAAACCCAAATTATATCTATAGCCATCAATTTTAATTAATCACCCATTTAAAACCCTAATCTTGCTAGCCAATTAATTAAAATAAACACACAACCACACACACATGATTTCATTATTCCCACTATTGTGGCTATTACAATGATCTACTGAAAATAATAAGAAAATAAAAATTAATACAACCTTAAATAAAAAATACAAAATAAAGCAACTAACAAATAAATAAATAAATAAATAAAAACCTAGAAACTATATTCGTCTACAAAATTCAATCCATGGCATTCCATAGATCTTCATGGATTTTGTTCTCTAAGCGAACTCATCATTTAACTCTCTCCATAATCATCAACACAAACAAAAAAATAAACAATGGTTAGTGAATAAAAAAATAACAATAAAAATTGAATAAAGTTAAAATTTAATAGAACTAAAATAATCAAATAAAAAATAAAAGAAAGTAGGAGAGGAGATGGTATGGATGCAGTATTGACCTGCCCTTCATACTAGTATCAATCACCATTGCTTTTTTAAATGGATCTTCAATACTTATTGTTCTCCTTTCAAAAGCCTCCTACTTCTTGCTCAAAGAATAAATACTTTATAAGAAAATATTTTTTGAACACTACGTAAGAAAAGTGAAAGCCTTCAAAAGAGGTATTGGAAAAGGGAGAGAGGTCAGGAAGTCGTCTCTAGCAAAAAGCCCCCATTTAGGAGATTTTGAGTTGGGTTTATATAGAAAACCTAGCTAAAAGACTTATCATATTGTGACTTTTCTTTGTTCACAGTGATAGAGTTTTGATTTTAAAAGGACTTTTGATTTCCTAAAAAATTTAGAAAATCCTAGAAAAAGGATTTATCAAATTATTTGACCAATCAAAATTCAGAAAACAAAATTCTCATTTATTGTAAAATAAAAAAATAGATATAACATGTCTAATCCTAACTAGAATTATGTAATTCCGATTGGAATTACATAATCCCGATAGATTTTATGTAATTCCGTCCAATCAGAATTATAGAATTCTAATCAAAATTATAGAATTCTAATTAGAATTTTGTAGTTCCAATTGAAATTACATAAATTGAATATTTTTTAAAAATTTTAATTATAAAAAGGCCCCTGAAAGAATTTAAACTTTTCAATTAGGTCCTTAAAGAAAACTTTACAATTAAAGTCCTTTAAAAAAACTAATTAAACTCTTTTAGAAATGCATTTAGACTTTTGATGTTTCAACCTTTAAGTGTTGATGACCTACTTATAATATTTTCATCATTGGAGTCCTGTATCACACCCACACTCAACTATCCTAATATGAACTCTAAAAGGGATCAAAAGTGCCTAAATATGAAGAATTCAAGCTAATTAGCTTAATTCCCTATTTTGAAATTAATTAGCTTAATATGGATGAAGCCCCCTTTGTCAATGTTTACTTGAAAAATTATGGCAAATCAACTAAGCACACAATTTCTAAATAAATAGTTAGGATACTTACTTGTTATGTTACAGAGCTTTTGTTTATAACATTGAATTGTGCAACGTTGGTTTTATCATTCCTTCATGTAGGCTTTATACTGCTGCAATCTATAATTGTTGGCGTGTTTTAAATAGCTACAACCCTTTTGTTGTCTACCTTTGATATTGTAGTTTGTAACTACTCATGACCTTTGATTTTGTTGTATCTTTTCATTACTTATCAATGATTTTGATCAACTGCAACCTTTCATTGCTTGCTAGCTTTAATCGGCTACAACCCTCTTATTGCTCACTTTTTAATTTTGTAGTCCATAACTGCTAAAGGTTTTTGATCAACTGCAATCTCTTCCTTGCTCATTGATGATTTTAATCAATTTCAACCCTTTCATTACTCACTCTTAATGTTGTAATTTGTAATTGCTTGCAATTTTGATTAGTTGTAACCCTTTCATTGCTAGCCCTTGATGCTACAATCCATAACTGTTCGCGGTTTAGCTATAACCCTTTCATTGCTTACCAATGATGCTGCAATCCATAATTGCTCACAAATAGCTATAACCCTTTCATTGCTCATCGATGATGATACAATCCATAATTACTTGCACTTAGCTGTAACCCTTTTGTGCTCACAAATGATGCTATAATCAATAATTGCTCGCGATTAGCTGCAACCCTTTCATTGCTCACTAATGATGTTGCAATCCATAATTGCTTGCAATTAGCTGCAACCCTTTCATTGCTCACTGATGATGCTATAATCCATAATTGCTTGTGATTAGCTGCAACCCTTACATTGCTCACCTTTGATGCTATAGTCCATAACTACTCGCGAATTGACTGCGATCCTTTCATTACTCATTTTTATAATGCTACAGTCTATAATTGCTCATAATTAGCTACAAAACTTTCATTTTTTGCTAATCATTCTAATTAACTACAACCCTTTCATTGCTTGCCCTTACTACTGCAGTCCATAACTACTCACGATTTTTATCTTTGGTTGTTTGATTCGAATGTTTTAAATTCTTTGTGCTGAATTGTTATAATTTTTCCTAACTGACTTTGAATTTTACTGTGTTGGCTTATTAGAATTTCTCTATTGACTAATTTCAATTTCATTGTGTTAACCAATTTTAGAAATTGGGTGCACTTCCTTCTAAATTTTCAATTCCTAAAGACTTGTTTAAGTTAGTTTAAATCATGATGAATGTACAAAAGTACATTATAATGTTGAAAATTTATGAGAAAATTCATCATTTTTTTAGAAGATAGCATGCACCCAATGAATCTCAGTATTTTTTATTTTCATGACTATCATTTATTTGCCATTTGCAAAAATTAGAGGCATCATTAACCGTCTTAGGCTGAGAGCTTACTTCCATACATAATTTTAGGGAGAATTTGCTAAAAAAAACTTATGGAAATTAAGCATAAAAAAAAATTATGCTTGCTTTGTCATTTGGATACTCATACTCTTATAGAGCATTAAAGTAAATAGAGCAGTTTTTTTTGGCATGGATCTCTTTTAGTATTCCCTTGCCACTAGAAGTTTCATGTTGATACTCTTACTCATCTTTAAGCATTGAGGTAAATTATGCTTGCTCTTATTTTGATTTTCCTCGTAGTATTCCCCGCCTTTCTCGTATTACTTAATGTGAATACTGTTAAGGGATTTTTACTCATACTCATTTATGAGCATTGGAGTATATTATATACACATTTACCATTTGAAAGACTAAAATGACACTCTAAAATTCAAGCCATTTATGCTTTATGTACATAGATTTTGTCTTTGTATATTCTTACCCTCATTTGGGTACAAATCAAACATTAGATTGATTAGAGTTTATAAATTCTCAAAACAAAGCTGTTAACTAAACATCTGAATTCTGCGAGGCTAATAAATAAAAAAAAGCCATTGAGATCAAAAGTTCATGAGATAAATTTTTATACATGATCTCATGAAGTGTATGAATTTACTTTCAATTTGTGGATTTTATTATTGGGATTATAGAATCTAAGGAAATAGAGTTATGTTACTTCCCTTTATTATCTTGATGAGTGTTTGGTATTTGCTATCTTGCCCATTCTTATTAATGTATCTATTCCTTTCCCTTTCTTTGTTCTCTTTTATTTTTCTTGCTTAAAATATCATAAGTTAGTATGGTCTATTTGTAAGTGAAGAGCTTTTATCAAAATGCAATGTTATTCTTTTGCATTCTTCCCTTTTGATTGTGGTGATGAGGTCTCTAACCATAAAGGTATGGTGATACTCCACCATTGAAGTTATGGCTTTGGGCTATGTTTGTATTTTTGTTGTTCCATTAATACTATGGTAGAGGGTTTCGTTCCTTTTATTGACATCCCCTATAAAAAAATTGTTCAAGAGTTAGAGGTCTTATTTCATGATCAAATAAATTTTCAGAGTGCATTCATTTTAGGTTTTGAGTGTGTCCTTCCCATTTATAGGGCCAACAAATGTATTTTTGACATGTTGGACCTTCTCATCACTATATTCTATATCCTACACTGGTTTAACTGTTATGAAGAGATATTTTAGATGATGCTCCAAATGAGACTAATGGAGATGGATGTTGAATATGAGGAGCTTGGGTGTCCTATCTAGCCTCTTGAGGTAGCCAGGATGATGCTTTTGCAAATATTACTATCAGTGATATTCCCTTACTAGATGGGCCTATTAATTTATTAGGCTCCTGAGGTCTAAAGTCTCGTTGAGCATGAGCTTCACCTTAATAGTGTTTCTCTTCCCATTTTACTTCTTCAGGTGCTTCATATGTGAATACTCTGACTACTTTCTTGCACTTTTACAATACTAGTTTTGAATGTTAGTAGCAGAGTGTTTGTACAATCTTATCTAGCCTCAAGGACTTTATTATGCAAAGCAAGTGTTTCATAACAAATGTATGCATATTATGTATGACATGCATGATCCTAATAGGTCTTTTGTTTGGGAAAGAGCTATGTTCATGGCTTGGAGTGTGAGAACGAGGTGCTTTATCAACAACCTATAGATTTGAGCATTAAATGCTTCACTATTTGTACTTCTAATGTTAGAGCTTCTGATATAGCTTATTTAGCAGATGACCAAGTGGTGATGTATCGATGAATTATTGGTTATTGCTTACGGTTTACTTCTTTATGCCCATAACTCTTATATTGGCTCTTATACTTTAGTGTTCCATCTTTGCTCTTTGAATGCATACTCAATTTGCCCTTAGCTTCATTCTGGATTCATTCACACTATTCTTGTAGCCTTTTTTTTTCATTTCATATGTAAGAGACCTAGTTCATTCACTACTATTGTTGATCCTTTAACTTACTAACCTTATTAGTTGCAATCTCATGTATTGAAGATGCATAGGAGTGGGTGACTTACTCCTTAAATAACTCTTGAGATGAATATGAGGCTTGATGTTAATGTAATAATGATTGATGATAGTTATAAGGTATGGGTTACAACGTGAGTCATTGAGCTACTTGAATTCCCTAGGTACAAGGGGACACTAGACTTATAAGTAAAATGATAAAAGGCAATAAAAGAGAAAACATAACTAGAATAGTGATCTTATAGCTCTGATTTTATCTTTTATTATGTATTATCTTTCCATTTAGATACTTATGCAGTATGACAAGGATGAATATGTGATATTTGAACAAAAATTTCATATTCAATTTTACTCATTCATTAAGGGAAAAATAAGAACATTCATTATATCACATGATATAACTCCTATTACTAATTAGTCCTTTTAGATTTCCTAATACAACATTTTTCTCTCATTTTTACCTGATTGTCCTTTTTTTCTTTTTTTTCTCCTTTTGTTTTCACTTTTCCTTTCTTTTAAATTTCCTATCTTTAGAAGTTACATCATGTGATATATGAATGTTCTTTGAATTTGCATTTGTGTCCATGCTGAATGAATCTAATTGAATTGAATTTACATCAAACATGCATATACGTTCAATATCATAATGCATAGTACCATTAGGATGACAATACATAAGTAAGCATGATCAGAATTCATATCATTGATCACTAAAACAAAATAAGTTCTAAAGAAGCTAAAATTTTATTCAAATATGACATTAAGAAAATTTATTTCCTATTTTAAATGCGAGGGATGCTGGGTCTCATAATGGTTGTCCTTTAGGTGGCTAATATAACAACTACTCTTGCATCTTCTTAGCAATTGTCTCTATGACTTCATCTTTCTGTACCTCAAATATGCATTTTTTTTGTTTAGTAGCTCATAATCAAACTCATCACCCCATCTTGTAGGCACAATCGACTTGAAGGGTATGTCAAAAAAGTTGAAGTGGCCTGAAGATTGACCCAATAAGTCTTCTGTTCTTTCCACATCTTTATGGGCATTAGGAGATTTCTCATTGGTTTTAAGGTGTGGGTCCTTAAACGAGCTTAGCACTTCTTCCTCACTAACTCTTGAGTTGATCATCATGGTAGCTAGGGGTGGTACATTTTGGTAGTTTGGGAAAGGATTATTTTGGCTGCTTGGGTTTTCAAGGTCTGTGATCATTTTAGAATCTATAAGGTTTTGGATTTCGTGTTTGAGGTAGATTTAGTTATCTATGGAGTGTTGGAGGTTTTAATGGAATTTTCAATGCTGGTTTGGGTTATAGCTTAGGGTGTTTGGGTTTGGATTAGGTAAAGTTTGAAGTAAGCCCTTTTGCATTAAGTTCTCTAAGACTTTTGACAAAGGTTGGTTAAAATTGGAGAATCTCCTTGGTTGTTGAACAACATGCACTTCCACAATTTGGGTAGTGCTTATGTGCTGTGTGCCCCCAGTTGGGTAGTTTCTTGCTTTGGTGCTTTTAGTAGTCTTTTTTTTTACTTTCAATCTCCTCATCTTGCAACCCATTGTCATAAAGGTCTACAAATGTCTTAGGGTTAATCATTTACAACCTTTCGATCAAATTAGGTGACATATTTTGAATAATCATCTTAACATGATCCTTTTCAGCTAGCTTTTTTTTCATTAATCCTACCTTATTTATAAATCTAGTTAGAAAATATGAAAATGATTCATTAGACTTTTGCTTTATTAATTCTAAATCCCTGATAAACACTTCAAGCTTAGTATTATAGTCATATTACTTCAGGAAATAGGTACACATTTCCCTCCAGTAAGGTTGGATAGACTTTTATAACCCATAATACCAATTAATATAGCAATACTCTCCAAGGATAGTACAAATAACTTGGTAACTATAGATAAAGGAGCCTTAGTTTTGCTTATAGTAGTTGAATATTGATTAAGGTGGATCCTTGGTTCTCCAATACCATCAAACTTTTGAAATTATGGCATCTTGAACTTATCAGGCAACTTATCTTCCTTAAATTGGATCATATCATCAAAGTCAAATGAATATCTAATGCCCTGTCCTCTCATCATTTCTTCCATTTTGGACATCTTTTGGGTCAGTACTTTTATCTACTTAAATTCTAGCTGTTGAACTTGCTTAAGTGATTCCCTTTTTGCTTTTTCAACCATGTAGTTCTCAACATCCTCTAGTTTCCTTTTCATAGTAGGTACATCCCTAGCAACACTATCATTGTTGGCAGGTGGTGCTCCCACAACAAGTGGATTAGCTACAACTAGAGGTGCAGTAGTAGGTGGTGGCATTAATCCAGCCAAAGTTTATCTTAGTTCATCTTGCATTATTGCTCTCATATCATCCATCAATGCTCCTTTTATGTCCTCTAGGGTCCAGTTTCCTCTGTCTTGTTTTTCCATTTCTTTAACTTGTTTAGCTAGAGCTTGTGCAGCTTCTAAGTAGAGTGGATTGATAAGACTTCTTTCTAGTCTTCTAAGGATCTCTTTTGCAATTAATTGTGGGCTTGAATCCATTCTCACCAGGCTGCTACCTTTTTGACTCCAAACACAGGAAAACATAAATGAATCTATGATGGCTAAAAAACATAGTGCTAGTATGATGCATGAAATGCATGTATGCATGATGCACATGCCATGCAACTAGTAGCAATAGTAAGTCAAGTCAAGTGTACATATATCCTTCCAACCTTTTTCCTCCCAGACACATATTCAATGGCGAGTCTCTATTCTTAGGATTTTTGGTCTTGGCCTTAATATCAACAAGAGATATAAAGAACTGACATATATGCTAAAATCTCACAAAGCATTAAAACATAGAAACAATATTTCTAGGTATAGAAGATTAGCCTAATCTTTATTAACCCAAATTGGCTTTTAAAGTATAGGCTTAGGCCTTTATAGATTGAAGTACCTCATGGTAACAAACGCAAGCAATTTGGGTAACCCTAAGGGGAAGTTATTGAGCCATTACATGAACTAAGTTCGATGAAAAGGTAAAAGTTCCCTTAGTAAGATGCCCTCCTTTAAGACTTAAGTTCCAGGCCCAGTTTAGAGGGGCTGACATCCTTTGCAAACTCGAGAGAAGACTGCTACCCTTTAGGACTTAGGTTACAGACTCTGGTCAAATGAGCTCGGTAATCTCTCTTGAACTGAGTTAAGGCCAAGAGTGATGGTTAGCCTATTTACAATCCCAAGAAGCTAGTGGAATCATGGAACCATAAACCAATGCCATAGGTTTATAAGGACATGCAAAATCAAATAATAATTAATAAAGTAATCTTAAAGAACACAAGTAATATCAATATCTCTTATCCTTAGTGGAGTCGCCACTGTAGATGGTGGGGTTTAGCACGTGCCTAAGATTTTAGCAACCGCGACACTATTTGAGCTCAAGGCTCTAGAGAACACACTAACCACTGTCATAAAGACATGGCATAGAGGTAAGGAGTCGCCACCTAGGGTAATAAGTGGGACAAATAGAAAATGGTGGTAGTCGATTCTCTAAAAGAAAGCTAGCACCACAACCAGGAGATTCTAGATACGGAATACTAACTTCTTTCAGTCTTGTGTTAATTTAGAATTACTTTATGAATTACTATCTTATTATCTATTTACATGCAATTTCATAAGAAACCTTATTTAAACAATTAACTCTAGGTAAACTAGTCATGAAAAGTACAAGTAAATAATGCATTCATTTAAGTTTATAATCCCTAAGTTAGTATAATCTACATTGATTTTAATTAAATGGGCTAAATCTACATGTTTTAATTTACAAGTGACTTTAAAGACTAATAGGCCTAATTCCCATTCAATTTTAATTAAACAAACCTAAGTCCATTTATTTTAATTTTAAAAATAGGCCCACATCTACAAATTATGAAGTATTTAAATTAGTGGGCCTAGTTCAACATATTTTAATTCTAAGGTGAACTTAAATCTATAAGTTATGGGAAACGCTTTAAGTTAATAGGCTATGTCTAATTAATTTCAATTATATTAAGGTGTGTCTAGGTCTAAATTAGCTAAATAAGATTAAATCATTTCTAACCTAATTTCTAATTAATTATGGGCCTAAAATCAATTTTAATTAATTAAACCTAAACCTAATTAAATTTGTAAATCTATTAAAGGGAAGGTGAATCTAAAACCTAAATTTATTTAAATAGGTTAGAGGCTAATATGGGCATAAAGCCCAAAACACATAAAAGAAATAAACAAACCCAAAACATAAAAAAAATCAAGACAATAAAATAAAAGATCAAACAATCAATTAAATTTATTTCTAAACCTAATTTAGTTAAAGTGATCTTAAATGAAAAATTATTACTAAATAAAATAATTAACAAGCAACCCTAATTTTATCCACTTAAATCTAATTTAATTATCTCTATAGCCATCAATTTTAATTAATCACCCAATTAAAACCCTAATCTTACTACACAATTAATTAAAATAAACACACAACCACGAACACACATGATTTCATTATTTCCACTATTGCGGCTATTATAATGATCTACTCAAAATAATAAGAAAAAAAATTAATACAACCTCAAATAAAAAAAATAAAGCAACCAAAAAAATAATAAATAAATAAATAAAAACATAGAAACTATATTTGGCTACAAAATTCAATCCATGGCATTCCATGGATCTTCATGGATTTTGTTCTCTAAGTGAACTCATTATTTAACTCTCTCCATAATCATCAACACAAACATAAAAATAAATTATGGTTAGTGAATAAATAAAATAATAATAATAATAATTAAATAAAGTTAAAATTTAATAGAACCAAAATAATCAAATAAAAAATATAAGAAAATAGGAGAGGAGATGGTATGGATGCAGTAATGATTTTCCCCTTAAACTAGTATAAATCACTGCTGCTTTTCTAAATAGATCTTTAATACTTGTTGTTCTCCTTTCAAAAGCCTCATGCTTCTTGCTCAAAGAACAAATACTTCACAAGAAAATATTTTTTGAACACTATGTAAGAAAAGTGAAAGCTTCCAAAAGAGGTCCAAGAAAAGGGAGAGAGGTAAGGAAGTTGTCCCCAGCAAAAAGCCCCCTTTCAAGGAGAGTTTAAGCTGGGTTTATATAGAAGAAAACCTAGCTAAAAGCCATATCATACTATGAATTTTCTCTCTTCATAGTGATGGAGTTTTGATTTTAAAAGGAGTTTTGATTTCCTGAAAAATTTAGATAAATCATAGAAAAAGGATTTATCAAATTATTTGACTAATAAAAAATCAGAATTTTTTTATGTACTGTAAAATAAAAAAATAGACATAACATGTATAGTCCTGATTGGGATTATGTAATTTTGATTGAAATTACATAATCCTTATTGGTTTTATGTAATTCCGATTGAAATTATGTAATGCTAATAGTTTTTTAACTTTTAATTTTAAAAAAGACCGCTGAAAGAATTTAAACTTTTCAGTTATGTCCTTAAATAAAACCTTACGATTAAGTCCTTTAAAAAAACCAATTAAACTCTTTTGGAAACACATTTAGACTTTTGAGGTTTCAATCTTAAAGTTTTGAAGACCTATTTACAATATTTTCATCATTGGAGTCTTTTATTGCACCTAAAGTCAACTGTCCTGAAATTGGGTGCTTAGAACTATAGTTAACAAAAAAGGTCCAAGTTCATGTCCCCACATCGATATTTGATAGGTTTACCAAAAGGCATGAAAGTGTTGTTTGATAGTTTACAATTTGATTTTTTCAACACAAATGTCTGT
Organism: Mallotus nudiflorus; assembly: GCA_947683625.1. Taxonomy (NCBI): domain Eukaryota; kingdom Viridiplantae; phylum Streptophyta; class Magnoliopsida; order Malpighiales; family Euphorbiaceae; genus Mallotus; species Mallotus nudiflorus. The sequence goes on from CANTUR010000024.1 coordinate 2,545,290, forward strand.
AATCTAGTTTGTGTGCGAAATCCGTAAGCATATAGAATCATGCAAGTAGTAAATTAATATCATCCTAAAGAGATTACAAATTGAGTATTGTAATACTATATGTACATGTTTATTTAAATAATGAAATTAGTTTTTGAATTCAATTAAAACTAAACAAAGAAAATATGAATTAATTAACAATCAATTTTAAAACTAGGGTTCTTATTACCAATTCAACCATTTGTTAAGATTAATTAACATTTAAGCCAAGACTATTCTTAATCCATTTTGAAGGCATCTAAGGAATCCTAGGTTTTCCTCTTGGATAAACCTATAATTAACCAAGTAAATTAATACCAAGTTTTATAGCTCTTACTAACTAAGTGTTTTTTAAACTCAGTTTTAAGCTTTAGCCATTAATAAATATTAGTCAATTTAATGTCTCTCAACTAAGAAAGCATCTAATAGGTTATTGCTTGATTCCAATGCAACCTCTCTCTCAATCAAGTTTTGTTGTGTAAATTTAACCAAAGGGTGATTGTAAGTACACAATTTCAGGATGCAATTGTGCACAATTATGACATAAGCCCTTATGATGAAATTTATTCAAAAATTGAACTTGGTTGTCAGTTTTCTGGACTTTAGGGACTAAATTGCAATGTTTTTAGGATTTGATTGCAAAAAATAAGTTTTCAAGGGTCTTTTAGTAATTAAAATTTTAAAAAATTTTGAAGATCGGCATCATTAATGTTAATCGGAATTGTGTAATGTCGACTAGCATTACACAATGTCGATGTGTGAAAAATCCTATTTTTTGATTTATTTCGTCAATTTTTCTTTTTTTTATTGGTTAAAAATGTATTTTATTTATTTTTTTATTAGTAAATAATGTGATAAAAACTCATAAAAAAATTTTGAAAATAAAAAGCATAGAGAGTCTATTTCCTGGAATGAAGGAAGTTCAGCTCACAAGTCTCTGCTTTTAAAAGGTAGAGACTGCATGAGTGAAGGAGAACAACATGAAAAAAACCTACTGCAAAAAAACCCTAGAATTGTGAAAAAACCAAAGACGCTATTGAGAAGAAAACCTACACAACGCTCAAAATATTCATTTCTTTTATTTCTCAAAACCCTAGTTTCTTGATACTATTCTTCAAAGGCTTTGAAAATAATGATTTGTGTCTTTGAATGCAATCAGTCCTTGTCCAGAATCAAACAATGAGTTAAAAAATGGTGAAAATTCCAATCTGAGGGGCCATCCAAGAGTATATGCACAACATCTTATTTCCATTTTCTCCTGTCCTTTGATTTTCTTTTTAATTTAATTCCTTTAATTGTTATTTTGTTATTCTACTCATTTGGCTAATGTGATTTCTATGATTTTTTTGTTTTCCTTTTGGAATCCAATTGGGGATTAATGAGGTCACTGCTAGATATTCAGAAATCAAATAGAAGATCCATGGAATGCCATGGATTCTAAAATGTGATTATATTTTAGGGTTTGACGTTTATACATTTATTATTTTTCTATGTTTTGTGTGTTAATTAATTTGGGTTTGTAATTAATTTTAATTTCTAGTATGAAGAATATTGTAATAACCCCAGTAGTGGGAATAGTAAAATTTTACTTTTATGCTTTTAAAATGAATTAGTAATTTAGGTTCAATTGGGTAAAAATTACTTAAAATTAATAATGGGTGTAGATTAATTTAGGGTTGCAAGTAAATTGATTTAGGTTTTTTAGAAAATCATTAAAATGTATGTTTGAATTTTTTTTTTGTGTTTTATTTGTTTTGGGCTTGTTTTTTTTTTTTTATGTTTCTATCTTTTTGGGTCCTAAGCCCACGATAGGATCAAATCCACTAAATAAAATAGGCTTAAAATGGTTATGTTAATTGATTAAAATCAATTTAGGCCCATTAGGTTAATTTAGACTTAGGCTCTTTTTTTAACTAAACTTAATTTAAACTTAACTTAGCCCATTTAATTTCATTTCCTTTAAAATAAATAGACTTAGGCCCACATTTCACTTAAAATAAAATCAAGTTAGACTAGGCCTACTTATAAAAGCCAATTTCTTTAAAACTTATAAATTTAGGCCCACCTTTAAATAATTAAAATCAATAGACTTAAACCCATTAACTAATAACAATGTAGGTCCACCTTTAGTTCATTTTCATTTATAAATAAAAATTATAAATCTATATAACTTTCAATAAAATTAACCTAGTTTAAACTTAAGGACGATGTGCTTGAATACATTTTTTATGTGTGATTTTATTGACTAGATGCCTTAGGGTTAGATGGAAGTTCAAATAGGGTTTAATAAAATTGCATGTAATTAAAGAACGAACTAATAATTTATAAAGTAATTCTAAATGAACATGAGACTAAAAGAAGTTAGTTTTCCATTCGCAGAATCTCCTGGTTGTGGTGCTAGCTTTCTTTTAGAGAATCGAGTACCACCTTTCGATTTGTCCCAGTTATTACCCTTAGTGGCGACTCCTCATCTCCACACTATGTCTTTATGACAATGGTTAGTGTGTTCTTTATGGCCCTGAGCCCAAACAGTGTTGCGTTTGCTAAAATCTTGGACACATTCTAAACCCCGCCATCTACAGTGATCAATCCTATGATGACATTAAGTTCCATTAATAACCAATGAATTAAGATTATAAACTTAGATTTAATTCCAATATTCACATGGTTGAATTGAAATAAGAACCCTAATGAACTACTTAGTTACTCATGTTGATAATAAGGGAAGAAGAAGAGAAATAGAAGAAAAATAAAATCATTATTAATCAAAATATAAATGAACAATAACAAAGTAATGAGAAAAACCCCTTTCTCTACTTAACAAGCTAAAAATGGAAGGTTCTAAATAACATAATTATTAATCAAAATAGAAATGAACAATAACAATGCAATAAGAAGAACCACCCTTCTTTACTTAACCAGTTGAAAATGGAAGGTTTTATGTTATTCAAGCCTTTTTAAAGCTTAATTTTTAACTTAATATGAACAAGATAGCCCAAGAGTAGAATGAGACTAGTTTTGATTCTTAGAAAAAAAAAAAGTAAAAATAATAACATGTTCTTGTTTCTTTAGTGGCTCTCCACATAAAACCTTAGCCTCTCTAAGTTACCATTCAAAAATAATCAAATCCCCCTAAATCAACAAATCAAATTTCAAATTTCAAAAGTTGGCAGTAGGGCACATGGCTTTGTGAATGTTGGCACATGACCTTTCGCATAGCCGTGTGCCTAGTCTTAACTTAAATAATCAAAGTAGGCATGGCCATGTGCATGGGTGCATATGGTTATGTGTCCATTCTTCAATCAAGCATAGCAATGTGCATTTATGTGCATGGTCATGTGCCTTCTATAAGCATTAAAGTTTTTTGAATTTGCCTTGCATGCCCTTTAGTTACCTTTACAGCATGCAGAAGTCTTGTGCATCATTTCCTCACTATTCTTTGAATACCTATATGAACAAAAATAATCAAAAGTAAACCAAAATACTTAAAAATAAGAAAAAACTTAAATCATACAACATAAACGCTTAAACTAAAGAAGAATTTAACAAAAGATTATAAATGCATCTAAAATAACACCTAATCCTAACACATTGAGTGCTTAAAAATAATGCATTTCTTACACTCATCAAATTCTCCTGAACTTGAATGTTTTCTTGTCCTCAAACAAAGCTTAAACACACCTTATGCACTTAAAGAATCATACTTATCATCTAACTTTGACTTGACTAACTACCTTAATCTTCCTTTAATAAAAAGCTTAAAAAGTCAAAATTAAATCAATAATCTGAGGTCAAGAATACATTATTATTGTGTGAAAAGCACAAATTTTTATTGAAGTCATGAAAGCAAATAATTGGCACACAAGAAAAATAGAAGTAAGTAGGAATCATTTTAACAAATAAGAAGTTAAAAATTCAACACGTGTAAGGTTCCAAAATTTTTATTTAATCAAAGTCTTCCCAATCTCAATATTCCTTACCTTTCCTATACTACTCAGTGTGGGTACCTCCAAAAACGGTCCTTTGGATACTCTTTCCTACACTACTCATTGTGGATACCTCCAAAAAGGGCCCTTTGGATACTCTTACTCTGAAAAGAGCATTAGAGAATAAGGAGCATTTAAAAATGTTCTTTTCAAAATTAGCTCCTAATGAGTGCAATTTATGCTCCATCTCATTTTTTTAGAAGAAAAATACCAAGATACATGAGAACTTCACCGTACTAAAGTTAGATTCAAATTCCTATTTACAAATAGTTTTCTTAAGCATCAAGCACCTAAATTCATTTGTTCAATAAAAAAGTAAGCATTAAGTTCATTAAAATTTAGAAATTCTTAATCATAATTTACTCTCCTAATTTAAAAGTCCAAACTAATTTTTAGAAGAAGATTAATATATTTCTTCAAGAAAAGTAAACTTAATGAATAAGACTCTTCATATGAATAAGTTACAAAAATTCAAGTGTAACAATAATGCATGAACAACATACAATTTAAAGTAAAACATGCATGACATTTAAAGAAAAATAATTAAATAAACTTAAAAAGAAAATAAAGCAAAATAAAACTTAAACTAAAGAACAGTGTACTTCCCTCATTTTAATGCACTTGGAAGGGAAGTGAATGGAGCAACAATGAAATCTCTTGCTACATCATTGACCATTTTAGATCTTTTACTTTAAGTGAGATGTTGAAATATTTCATTTAGTTAAGCTTGCAACCTTTCCGCCCTTACTTCATAACACCTCTTGAATTTCTCCAACTCATGAGACAAATCGATTATCATATTCCTAATCTTGTTGTCATAAATATCCATTAACTCTTTGATCTTCTTCATGATTTCATCACTCTAAATTTTAGTGTTCCCTCTCTTCCTTAATTAGGCTTCATTCCCATAAGCTTCTTCCTTTACTATGGTAAGAGGTAAGGGGATTTCACCATGTTGCATTGCCATTTGGTATAGCAAATAGCATCTTCTTAAAGTGACATCAAGGCTCATTGTTATTGGAGACATTATCCACATAATATAAACCTTGTATTAAATAACCCATGCCTACCATTTCATTTCCAAAGTAAATATTACAAACATCTCTTTTGAAATGAGATTCATTACCCTTTCTAGTCAAACTAGAAATAGAGACAATGTTCTGATAGGCATTAGGTACATATAATACATCATCCAACAACAAAATAAGATTATATGGATCAATAAAAGTGGATCCTATAGCTTTGGCCACAACAGTTGCTCCATTTCCAAGCTTTAAGGCCACTTCATTAAGCTTTAACCTTCTCTCATTTGCTAGATCCTGCAACGATGAACAAATGTGAGAACTAGCAGTAGTATTAAATAACTATGCATTAAATGAGCACTTAGAACATTTAGAATCAAATAAATTAGTGAAAGTCTCACATTCTCCTTGCTTGCCCTTTCCTTTTGTCTTGAGAGAATCTAGGAACTTAGGATAATTCCTCTATTATTGTCCTTTACCTTGGCAATAGAAACACTTTCCTTTGCCTTAGCCTTCCCTTACAATTGACTTGCTCTTATTCTTGGCTAAGCCACCAGTAGGCTTGAAAACACTTGTCTTGCCTTTCCTTTTCTTATTTCTTTTCTTTATAGTCCAACTACAAGAAGCATTAAGTGCCACTTCCTTTTCCTTATTTCCTTGGATATCCTTTTGGGCCATCACAAGCATGTTCATAATATTCATAAGAGTACACTTTATTTTTTTCATATGGAAATTTTCACTGGTTTGCCCAAAAGGTTCGGGAAGGGATTAAAGGATCAAATCCAGTTAAAGGTGGAAGTCCATAGAGAAATCTAGACTTTTTAGTTCCTTTATTACTCTAATCATAGAGTTTACATAGGCTCTCACATCCTCACCCTCCTTCATATTAGTACAAAAGAGCCATTTTGATATCTCATATCTAGTAATCCTACTATGTTCACTAAATAACTCTTAAAGGTGAAGTAGGATCTCTTTTGCATTTGTGTACTTCTCATATTACTGATGGATTTCAGTATTCATAAAAGCCCATATTATGCAATGTGCTTGCAAATCATCTTCTTTCCATTTTTCTAAAGTGCCATGCTCTTCTTATAAATCATTTTTATAAAGTAGACCAGGTGGGCTTTGTTCTAGTACATATAGTATCTTTTTGGAAGTTAAAACAACTTTTAGGTTCCTTAGCCAATCAATAAAATTAGGGCCAGTGAGCCTATGTTGTTTGAGTATGATTGAAAGTGGGTTTAATTATCTCATATTATCAAGTTTCTATCAATGTAACAAGATTAATTAGTTATATGACATTTGTTATTTTACTATTAAAATTGGTCTTTAATCGTAATGGCCTCCCACTAACTTGGTGAATCCTACACTTCAAAAGTAGGAAATGAAAATCCCTTATTGGATGGATTTTTAGTGGGTGATAGAGTTCTTAATGAGTCACTAATATCCCTTAAGTACACACTACTATTCTTGGAATATTAGTTCTCATTAAGTGATAACTCTTGCCATTACATCTTATATAAGGTTCTATCAATCTGATTCCTAATGGTATGGACCTCAGGTACACATTACCATTCTTAGCCCTTGGCATTAGTTAGGTGCACACCATTAGATCAGTGTAATGTATGGATTTGAATACTATGAACCTTAGGTACTCCTATGTGCCATTCTTGGCCTATAGTGTATCCATACATCAATAATATCTCATGCTTCACAATAACACTACATGAATCTCTTAGGTCCTTGTGTACACACCTATGTATTCATAGTCAATGCACATAATCCTAAAACCATATAAGTTAATACTCTAATAGAGAGCCTAGACTTAAATTTAGTTTAGAAGATTTTTGGGTCTCTAATTAAGGTCCCACTTTGCACATCAGACAATTTATATACATATCACATACATATATAGCATTGCATCATTATATATGCACTTAATATGTTATAACATATATATTACATATATACATAGAACACACATGATGGATGCACATATATGGAGTGATCATGGGCCTTTCCTAATTTTATTCTAACTCTTAGAATATATTATGGGCTTAGACTCCATGGGATTTGTGATCATGGTCTTTGCCACCATGGGCCTCATCATCTTGGGCTTTTTCTCCATCTCCAAGGATCTCCAACTTAAACTCTTGAAGCTCTAAATCATAACCCTTGTGTATTATAATTAATCCTTGGCATACCAAGGTGAATATTACATCCTAATTCTATGTAATTAATATTTAATTACATACCAAATAATAAAATTAATTATTATTACAAAACCAAGGATGTAAACTAAGTCCATGATCTTTCCATGCAAGTATAATAACCATAAGACATGTAAAATACAACTATTACATGTTAGGGTTGATATGCTAAGCATATAAGCATGAAAACTCTTGTTTTGAGGAAAGCCAAAAGATGGATGAAATGGGTCATGCTGACTCATCACAACTCTGTTGACCCATTATAGAGGCTAGTAGTGCCAACTCATCATATGTGTGCCAACTCAACACACTCTACATCCTAACTTTGAACCCATTTTAGGCTAATATCACACATCTTAACCCATAAAAATTTTAATTAACATCAAGTATAATCACAATACTTGCAATTATCAATCAATTTAGCACATGTAAAGTGAAAAAAGATGCTTTAATACCACTTAAAGGATTCAGGTGGGGTGATCAAATCACCTGTATGGACTCGGTCTCATCACATGAGGTGACATCCACATACACCTATCAAAGCACGCAACACTTATGCTCCTAGGCAGAGAGCCATGCTTTATCAGACGATCACACGTGAGAGTTCCCAAGAATTAGATAGTCCATGCATCTTTATGCACCACATCACCATGCATTACTATCCTTTGCTCTGATACCACTTAAAGGAAACAATTATGCAACTATGATGTGTGGTGAGCATAAGCCTTAGATAGGGTGACATTTTAAAAATTTCACTTGCATAACCGTTCATCATATGAATATTTCCACTCCCATAGATCCATTTTGCATTTTACATATAACTAAATAATAGTCAACACATACAAACATGAACCTATGAATTCCAATTTTAAAAATACTTAAAAACTCCTAAGTTTAATGTAAACCACAAGTATTCTATAAGCTTTGGATTCTTTGGTTCAACTCTTAAATCAAATGCTTAGCCTCCCAAGTGTAAGGCCTTTAGTTTGAAATATCAAAGCTTCACCAATCACCTTCTTGCTTGGATTTGGTTAAATGCAAGATGCCCTGTTAATAAACCCTCACAAACTTGCACTAATTAAATCTCTTGCAAGAATAGTTAGGGTTTATATTGAGTGTATGTTGTTTCTCTCCTTTGTGTTTCTCTTCACACACTCTCTTAATTCTCTAACCTTAAGAACATTTCTTAAGATATGTATTTATATTGTAGAGAAAGCAAAATCCTAATAAGATCATGTCTTACATTACATGTAGACAACTTATTATGATAAGTGTACAACTTATATTGAATGTAGAAAATACATCCCATATATTTGTCTACATTCATTCTCTACACTAAATTATGTAACCTAATCTCTTCTTTTGCTTAAGTCAAATTTATACATATATAAGATATTGCATGCCTAGCATGACAAATATGACCATGTCATGTTCATATTGATTTGGGCTTTGTAATTGGGCCAACACTTAGGCTTATCTCATCTTGTGGACTTAGGCTTGGTCATTAGGCCAACACTTAGCCCAAGCCCAATCCATTAAACCAAAAGGGCCTAGATAAGGTTTATGGGCTTTCTCTACATCTTGGACTAATCTTTTTTCCAAACTCTTTTAGGCCTAGGCCCATACAACTTAGGCCATTAATCCAAGTCCAATCAGAAACAACATTTATTATTAATTTAATACTTCAATTAATATCTCATATTAATTAAGTATTAATTAATAATTAGACCATTAATTGAATTAAATTTCATGATATGCTAGACTAGTTGCTTAAAGCATAAATCTAATTATATTAATCTAAATTAATTGATTAAACTCATTAATCAATAATTAGATTAATGTTAATGGTGATTTGGTAAAGCTCTTTTAAGTGTGACTTACTATATTCATGTCTAATTATCAATGAGAAGATAATATCAACAGTTGATATTATTTAAAACACTTTCAGGTCTAAATGTGAAAATGTTAATTATACATATTTAGTTCTCATAAGTTGTGAGTAACTCCTAGAATTTATATCACAACTACCTAACTAGAAATGAATGCATGTATTGATTCACATGAACCCTTCGGTCATAATTACCACGCACTAAAATATATTTATTAGAAGATCTCGATATAACCTAGAGTCATGGTTTAGTCAAACTCTAACAGCTTTATTATATGACCTCATCTTAACTTCTATTCTTGATAAAATATAATAAATACTAGAAACACCTTTCTAGCATTGAAACTCCTTTAGAATATTATGTTTGTCATAGCCAGGAACTTATTCATCAAGAACAAACTTAGATAACATGTGATCTTAACCCATCTCACTCTAAGTAATGAATCCCATCTTGGTCAACCACTCATCTCGACATTTAACTAACTACAGCCACTATATGCCATATAACCATTTGTGATTAACATAACTATATAAGTAGTAACAAAACCTAAACACTTAAATATGGATGACCATATTGCCTCGAGTCAAAGGACTATGTGCACCATTATAACCTAAATTGGCAGTGTTGACTATAAGTGAATATCCATACAATCACAAATCTAACGCCATGTTTAATCCAACCATAATATGAGTATCCACATTCTATTCTAATATCTTATATAAAGTAGCATGAGACTCACTACCTCCCCATACTAATCAAGGAAAATAGACAGAGGTGATAGTCAAATTAGTATTACCCAAATATTAATTTATAGACTATGAACACTTTTATAGCATATGTACTAAATAAATTTATAGCTTTTATTATCAACTCCTGATAATAAATTTATTTAACACTATATTAATGGATGAATACTCAAATAAACAAACACTTTACTTAAATGAATGTTTATTTCCATTTGGGATGATTTATAATGTCAAAATATGTTATTAGCCTCTAAAGCATATCACTTTTACTAATAATATATATATATATATATATATATATATATATATATATATATATATATATATATATATATTCCACAGAGCTTTATTAGGCTTAGTAAACCCATATTCATTTTGGGCTTGTTGTAAGTGTGTGACCCTCTAGGTTCACATTATGTTGGCAGTGGGCCTGAAATCCTTAGTTAGGCCTACAAGTCATAAGTCGCCTCTAGCAAGATATTATAACTACCCAAGTCACGTGAAGGTCGATATTTCAACATAACCTAATTTACTATGAATATATATATACATACACACACACACACTCCGTAGGGCTTTATTAGGCTTTATAAACCCATATTCATTTTGGGCCTATTCTAAGTGTATGACCCTGTACATTCACTTGACATTAGTAATGGGCCTGGAATCCCTATTTAGGCCTACAAGTCAAGAGTGGCCTCTAGAAAGACATTATGACTACCCAAGTCATGTGAAGGTCGATAATTTGACATAACCTGATTTATAGTGAATATTGTAGTCCTTTTATCATAGGATATCTTGATTGAATATAAGGCATAGCTTATGTCATCATTATACAATTCAATCATATTATTTATTGATTCCAAGTAGACTAAGAATGATAACTCTTTATTATAATTCACATTAGCATGACCATGTATTTTCCTTAGTCTATCTTATCAAGGGGCCCATAGATATCTTACTCAGATTAAATGAGGGACAAATTCTTTCTCAATCACTCATATTCCTCAAAAACTCATTTCATATCCAACAACAATCTAATTTATCATTCGATTAAAGATAATGTTAGATTATGTCAAAATAGAAAATAGTTACATAAAAATCTATAGTAATTTCAAAGTCAGAGGACTAAATCAATATTACTGTGATGTGAATTACTTATGACAATTATCTATGTAGTATTCTTATGATGGGTCAATCTAGTACATTATTTCTCAAATAAGTACCTATGAGTTGACTTAATATCTCATATTCATGATTAGTAAAACATAATCATCAGTCAACACAATACTAGCCTTAATACATTAATATGACTACGAATAATTTGAATAGAACTCATATTTAATATAATGGTTTTACTATCAAGTCACATACTTAATGACCTGAGGAAGAATTGACTATTCAAGTAATTATCATAACAGAAAGTGATAATGAAAATGCCTCTTTATTAATAAAATGATAAAGTCAAAACATGGTCATACATGATTGACCTAGTGCATATCACTAACATTTCAAATTCATGCAATAGATGAACCTATCTAATAAGACTTTGTTTGGAATCTTTCTTGTTCATAAATTCTACATGATCTGTATACACAACAACCTTAAAGCCAAGAAGATAGGATCTGAATTTATCAAAAGCAAAATGATTGCCAACATCTTCTTCTCTATGGTAGTATAATTCGATTGTGTATCTGTCAATGTTTGGCTTGCATAATAGATCACATGTAGTTTTTTCTCCTTTCTTTGACCAAGTACAACTCCTATTACAAGATCACTTGCATCACACATTAATTCGAATGATAAATTCCACTTTGGGGCCATCACTATAGGAGCTAAACTAAGGGGTTCCTATAACCGATTAAAAGCTAATTTGCAATCATTAGTAAAATTAAATGGTGAATCTTTTCAAGTAACTTACATAGGGGTTTAGAGATTTTTGAAAAATCCTTGATAAACCGCTTATAGAAGCCTGTATGTCTGAGAAAGCTTCTAACACCCTTCACATTTATGGGATATTATAGCTTCCCAATTTTCTCCACCTTTACTTTATTAAATTCAATGCCTTAAGCTAAAATCTTATGTCCTAGAACAATTCCCTCATCTAACATGAAATGACACTTTTCTTAATTCATCACCATGTTCATTTCCTCATAATGTTCAAGAACTTGCTCTAAGTTCTTCAAACATCCCTCAAATGAGTTCCTATAAATTGAAAAATCATCCATGATCTCCTCTACCAAATCTGCAAAAATGGCCATCATACATCTTTGAAATTTTGTAGAAGCATTACATAATCCAAATGGGATCCTCCTATATGCAAATATGCAATAAGGACATGTAAAATTGGTTTTCTCATGATCTTTTGGAGCTATTGCAATCTAATTATAACTTAAGTACCCATCCAAAAAATAATAAAAAGCATGTCTTGTGATCCACTCTAACATTTGATCAATGGAAGGTAATGGGAAGTGGTATTTTCTTATGGATGAATTCAACTTTTTGTAATCAATGCACACCCTCCATCCACTTATAACTCTTATAGGAATTAGCTTCCTTTCCTTAATTTTCACAATGGTTATTCCACCTTTCTTTAGTACACACTGAATTAGGGTTACCCATACACTGTCTGAGATTAGATAAATGATTCCTGCATCAAGAAGCTTGAACACTTCTTTCTACACTACTTCTTGTATATTTGGGTTGAGCCTACTTTGCCTTTCAATGGTTGGCTTATGTCCTTCCTCCATCAAGATCTTGTGCATGCTATAAGAAAGACTTATGCCTCTGATGTTAAAAATCTACCAAGGATAGTATTACCTCAGGTCAAAGGACTGTATGCACCATTATGTCCAAGATAGTGATTGTTAACTAAAATGCATTTCCATGCAATAACTTATCTTATTTCACTATTTGATCTACCCATCACAAGAGTATCCACATGTCGATTTTAATATCTTATATCAAGTAGCATGAGACTCACTACCTCCCATTATCAATATCATATACCAATCAAGGAAAATAAATAGAGGTGATATTCTATGGATTAATACTACCCATTTATTAATCTTATGACTATGAACATTTTATAACAAATGTACTAAAAGAATTTGTTCCTCATATTATCAACTCTTGATAATAAACTCTTTTAATATAATGCTAAATGGAAAATAATTTAATAAATAAACACTTTATATAAATGAATATTATATTGCCATAGGGATTAAAAAAATACAATGTCATTTATGACATTTCTTTGGGGGGGGTGAATAAGGAAAATAAAGGATTTTAGAAAAATTAAAATGAATTTAAGGAATGAACAATAATTAAAAGAGAATAGAATATGAAGAATAATGAACACAAGAATAATAATCTTACATCTCCACCTAACTTATCCCCAAGTTAGGATTTTTCAATACCCACATTCTTATTCAAAAGATTGAGATTACAAGAGTTTGAGGCTTACTCTTCAAACCTTACAAAAATAAGAGTTTTAAGGCTAACTCTTCAACTAAACAAATAAGAGTTTTTAGGCTCACTCTTAAGCCAATTCCTAAGTGTTTTAATGGCTAAACACTCAAACTGATTCCACTAGAAATATACCTCATTTCCCTTCTAATCTATCCCAACAATTATATAAAGATGAAGTCCTATTTCTATCACATAACTAACTCTCATAAGAGTTAATCAATACAAAGAATATCGATACAAAAAAAATGAAGCTTAATGAATGCTTAGAGATTTTTTGATAATCAAAGAGCAATGTAATATGTATTCTTGTTATCATAACTCAATAGGTTATGAATATATGTTACGCTTCAAAAATATGGTTATTGAAGCTAATAATTATGTCTCCAATGTCTCTTTTTAAAAAAAATTCAAAAATATGTCCATTGAATATTTTTGAAGTTTGTTGTCACTATGGAAGCAAGGCTTTAGTTTCATACTACTATTGAGACAAGCTTTTTATCATCATGGCAGCCTTGCTTCAGTTGCAGCCTACTATTCACATTATGTCTCCAATGCCTCTTTTTTTAATTTAAATAATATATCCATTGGGTCATTACTATATAAGCAGAGCTTCAATCACAGCCTACTATTGAGCTTGTCTTTCTATCACTATCATAGACCTACTTTAGCGACAACTTACTATTGAGCTTACCATGGCAGCCTTGCTTCAGTTGTAGCCTACTATTGATCTTGACTTTTTTCACTATAGCAACCTTGCTTCAGTTATAGCTCACTATTGAGCTAAAACTTGACTTGGCTTTCTTTGAGAGTAATTTTGTACCTATACTTATAATCACACTCAAATAAAATATATTAAATACTCAAAATTAAGTTTGTTAATATCAAAATTAAGATTTGTTGACCATTTGCATGATCAAACTCCTAATTTTGGACTTTGATAAAAAAAATTTATACTAATAATTTCAACTAAGTGTGTAGGGAATTATATACTAAACATATACCAAGCATATACACTTTTGGATGAATAGTGACTTTTCAGACTGATTGAACCTCTGAGATTGAAGAAGACTTTTAACATCTTTAGAACTCTTAAATGAGAAAATGATAATCTTCACTTTTTAAGTAGACATTTTAAGATTTCCAAATTGAGCTTGCTTGTCAAAATCCAAGTTCATTTGGATATGAAAATATTTAGTCGATGTCAGCATATGTAGCTTGCATTTAGTTTGCATAACTCTTGGTATTTCAGTAATATCTTGAGGTACAGATGTCCAATTAAGGTGATTAAAATTTTTATGGAAACATAAGACAATTATATACAACTTTTATTAAGAACATTTTGGCTAAATAGATCATCTTCAATCCTGTTCATGAGCATCTTTTGAGGTGGTCACGGGCTATCCTTGAATGGAGCATATTGAGCACGTTTTTGCCAAAAAATGGTTGTACCCCTCATGAGCGTTCCTCACAAGCATGAGTTCTTATGATTTGCTCATGAGCAAACCTCTGATAGCATCCAATATGAAAATTTGAATGCAATAAATATATTTTTCCTCCTCACGAGCACTGTTCACTCGTGAGTCACCATGAGCATGCTTTGAGTTGCCAAAAATCCAATAATTGATTCAAAATCAATTATAAACATTGGAGACATTATTGATACATCCAAAAACTATATTTTTAAGTGTTTTTCTATATAAACACAACTTAGAATTCAATTGAAAGGTAAAGAAAACTTGTTTATTATTCATTATTTTCTTAAACATTCAATTGAGCTCTTAAACTTTCCTTTAAACAATTCTTTGTATATAAATCTTGTAAGAGTTAGTGAGTGATTAGAATAGACATTCTTATTCTTCTATTTTCTAGGTTTAGAAAATGGGAAGTGAGATTCTATTCTAAAGGAATTGGTTTAAGTGTTTAGCCATTAAAACACTTAAGAATTTGGTTTTTGAGTGACCCTTGAAAACTCAAGTTGTAAGGTTGCAAGAGTGAGTCATAAAAATTTTTTGTATTCTCAATCTTGTGAATAACATTGTGGGTGATTAAAAATTCTAACTTGGGATTAAGTTAGGTGGAGATGTAGGATTATTGTTGAATCTGAACTCCTTAAATATTTATGTTCTTCATTCTTCCTTCTTAACTCTTACTCAATTCTTTCAAAGAATTCCTTTAATTTTATATTTTTTTGGATAGTCCTATTCACCCCCCTCTAGGACACTTTCAAGATTGATTATTACTAAGGTCAACAATCTCCCCCTTTTTTATCATGATAAACTTATTTTGAGTTTGAAAAGGATAATATAAAATGAAGAGTGTGTTGATTTAAATCCTAATAAAGTATGTGAATTATATGTTAGTGATATGTCCTAGCCAATTATGTAATGGCCATACTTTGACATTGTCATATTTCTATTTTAATAATAAATAGACATTTTTATTATTACTAGCAAATTCTAGTATTATCCTTGATTAGTTAATTCTAATAAGATCATTAAGTATGTGACTTGATTGTAAAACTCTTAGATGATACTTGAATTCTAATCTATATATCCCTAGTTGATTATTTTTGTGGGAATAACAATGAATAAAGACTAGTATAAGGTTGATTAATGATTAAGTTCTACTAATAATGTATATAAGATATTAATTCAAACTCATAGGTATATATTTAGGGAAATGATGTACTAGATAAACCAACTATAAGAATACCATATGGATTATTATCATAGGTAATTCTCATCATAGTAGTAGTATTATTTAAGTCCTCTGACCTGAGATCACCATGGTTTCTTGCATGATAAGTTTTGTATTTTGACACATCTATACACCATACTTTAACTGGATGGTAAAACAGGTTATCATAGGATATAGAATGAGTTGTGTGAGGAATGTGAGTGGTTAAGATGGAATTTGTCCCTCAGTTATTTTGAGAAGATAAAAGTTGGGCCCCTGGATGAGTTAGACTGAAGAGAAATACATGGTCATGCTATAATGATAAAGAGTTATCAATGTCAGTCTACTTGGGATTGAGAAATAATATGATTGAATAATATAAGGATGACATAATCCATGGCTGATGTTCAATCAGGATATAATATGAATAAAGGACTACAACACACTCTGTGTATTAGGTTATGATGAATTATCGATCTTCACACAACTTAGGTAGGTATAATGTCTTGCTAGAAACTAATTATGAGTTATGGACTAAAAGGGGATTTTAGGCCCATTACAAACATTGTGTGAACCTATAGGGTCGCTGTAAATGGTGGAGTTTAGCATGCATTTAAAATTTTAGCAACCATGACATTGTTTAAGGTTAGGGCTCTAAAGAACACGCTACTATATCACAAAGACACAGTGTGGAGATAAGGAGTCACCACCCAGGGTAACAACTGGAATAAATCAATGGTGGTAATAACTCAATTTTCTAAAAGAAAGTTAGAGCCATAACCAAGAGATTTTGGATACATAATACCAACATCCTTCAGTCTCGTGTTAGTTTATAATTACTTTATTAATTACTTAGTAATTCTCTATTTGCATATAATTTCATTTAAACCCTATTTAGAATCCACCTAACTCCAAGGCAACTATTCATGAAAGAGTAGATAAAAAATGCATCCATATAACGCAACATCCCTAAATTAGTCTAGTATAAATTGATTTTAATTCAAAGTTACCTAAGTCTACATATTTTACAAAATGTAATTGAAACTAAAGGTGGGCCAACATTTTAATTGGATTAGTGAGTCTATGTCTATTATTTTTAATTCTAAAAAAAAGATGCGCTTAAATTTATTAAATTTAATTTAAATGGGCCTAAATGTATTTTAAATTTAATTAAATCTAAAAAATTAAAGTCTATTATTAGTGAGTTAGAACGTAAATGTGGACTTGAGGCTCAAAAAAATAAAAATAAGGAAAAACCCAAAAAAAAATTAAAAAAAATACCAAAACAATCGAACAAAAGATCAAACAAGAAATTAAAACTATTTCTTCTAAAAAACTTAATTTGGTTTCATGCAACTTAAAAATTAATCTATTACCGCCATTGATTTTATTAATTTTTACCAAATGAACCTAATTTAATAATCAATTTTAGAAAAATGTAGAAAATTAAATATTTCACTATATCCCACTACTGGGCTATTACAATCTACATAAAAAATAAAATTAATTACAACCCATTAAGCCAGAAATAAGAAAAACATATAGAAGAAAATTAAAACATAGAACCTAAAATAACATAGAATAATAAAAAGAATCTAAACTCTAACAACTACAAGCTTAAATTCATGGCATTCCAAGGACCTTTGATTGATTTTAAATGTATAATCACATCTCTTCACGTTTTACTAATCACCAAAGCCATAATAAACATAAAAAAATAAAATAAATAATTGATTAGAAAAATGAGTGAATAATAAAATAAATTAAAGAAACAAAGAAATAAAAGAGAGAGAGGAAAGGAATGTGATGCAAATGTTGTTTGATTGCTCCTCAAAGTGGAGATTTGATCACCGTTTGACATAGAATCTGAGGAACTTTGTATTTCTTTTTCAAGGCTCACTATGTTTTTTTAAAGAACATGAAAAGGACTTTTCTTTTTTAAGCTTTCTATGTATTTCTTTTTTTTTGTCTCTAAAAAAATCTTTTTTTTTCAAAGCTTCCCCTGTCTTTTATAAAACCTCCCTTCCTTTTTTAAAATTCAAAATCTGATCGATCTTTCATAAGAGATTTTTCTATTCTACCTTTATCTCCAAAAGATCACAAAGAAAAAAAGTTTTCAAAACAAAAGTAAGATAAATGCAATTTAATTTTTCAAACCAATATTTATCTTTCCTTTCTTATTTAATTAATTATTTATTTATTTTAAACCAATGAAAATTTAGTAAAATATATTTAAAAATCAGAAAATAAGTGTCAGAGAACAATTGGAGGTGTACAATTTTGATCAGAATTATACATTTTCCAAATTTTGATCGGAGATGTGGAATTGCGATCAGAATTCTAATATTCTATATTTCCGATCGGAGATGTACAATTTCAATTGGTATTCTATATTTTTTATCGAAAATGTACAATTATGATCGATATTCTATATTTTCAATTGGAAATGTAGAATTCCTATTAGAATTATACAATTTTGATTCAGGATTTTGCACTCCGATCCCTCTTGAATCTTTTATTTGGAAGTTGACCCATAGAAAAATAAAAATTTTATAATTAAATCCTTTAAAACTTTGCAATTTAGCCTTAAATTTTGAAATTCAAAGTTCTAAAGACCTATTTATAATGAATTGTTTTCACCGGATCCTTTGTCGTATCTGCATATCAATGCATCTTAAAATTGGATGCTTACAGTTGGCCCTCTTTATCACCATTTTCTTGACAAATTGTGGCAAAGAAAATAAGCCTACAATTTTAAAACAAAGATTTAGGATACTTACCCATGTTCTTTGGAACTGTTTATAGTGATTGATTGTAGACTTAGGAACACTAGAATTCTTATGGAATTTCTAGTTGTGATGCTATCACTGTGTTTAGTGAATAGCAGTTGACATTGTGTTAAGTGAATTTTGAAAATAGACTATGGTTCATGTGGAACATATAGTAGTGATGTTGTCATTGTATTCAATGAATAGTAGTTAACACTATATTAAGTGCATTTTGAAAATAGGCTATAGTTTTAGTGGAACATATAGTGATAATGAAATTGCTGTGTTCAGTGAATAGTGATTGACATTGCATTCAGTGTATTTTGAAAACATGCTATAGTTTATGCAGTACATATAGTGGTGTTGTTATCACTATGTTCAATGAATAGTGGTTAATACTGCGTTCAATGCATTTTGAAAACAGGCTATAGTTCTGGTGGAACATATAATAGTGATGTTATCACTATGTTCAGTGAATAGTAATTGACACTATGCTTAGTGTATTTTTCCATATTCCTCATGGGACATTAGCGAGTGATAAGTTTCTATTATATTCTCTATAGGACGTATAACAAGTAATTGTGATTTTCACTATATTCCCTATAGGACATTTATTAATGTGATATTCACTATATTCCTTATGGGACGTATTGTTATTTTACCTATATTCCATATGGGACATTTAGTGATATGATTTTCACTATATTCCCTATGGGACATCTAGTGATTATGATTTTTACTATATTCCCTATGGGATGTCTATTGTTTATGATTTTCACTATATTTCCTATGGGACATCTAGTGATCATGATTTTTACTATATTCCCTATGGGATGTCTAGTGATTATGATTTTCATTATATTCCTTATGGGATGTCTAGTGATTATGATTTTCACTATATTCCTTATGGGATGTCTAGTGATTGTGATTTTCACTATGTTCCATATGGGATGTCTAGTGATTATGATTTTCACTATGTTCCATATAGGATGTCTAGTTATTATGATTTTCACTATATTCCTTGTGGGACATCTAGTGATCGTGATTTTCACTATATTCCCTATGGGATGTCTAGTGAAAATATGTTATAACTATTATGTAATGTCTAGCTAATTGTACTATAGTTCTTATGGAATGTCTAGTAAGTGTGATTGAAAGTTTTGCTATATTTCATGTGGAACATTTAGCAAAAATATACTATAACTACTATATAGTGTCTAGCTAATCATGATCATGCTATAGGTCCTATGGAATGTTTAACAAAAAGAGTAAACATGATATAAGTCCTATAGAGCATTTAGCAAGTTAGATTTTAAAACATTTTATACATCTTGTAGAGCATCTATCAAGTTATGATTTGAAAGCATGATATAGGTCTTATGGAGTGTCTAGTAACTTGTACTATAACTACTTTATAATGTCTAGCTAAATTGATTTGATAATGCACTATAAATATTGTGTAGTGTCTAGCAAATTGGATCAAAAGTGTGTTATACGTTTATGCCATATAGCTATTATGAGCATTAAATGATTAATAATGCCACTATGGGGAGAACATTATATAGTCAATTATGGGCTTTGCTTGATATAATTCTTGGTGATGTTAATGTTGATTCCATAATGAAGACTTTGTGCTAGTGCTATCTCACATGTTAGGTGTATCTTCTTCTGCATTCAAAATTCCTAAAGATTTATTGACGTTAGCTTCAACATGATTATTGTATATAAAAAAGGCATTATATTTGAGCAAATTCATCAATTTATCATAAGGTAATGTGCATCTAACGAATCTCACTAATCTTGATTTTTAAGACTATCATTTATTTACCATTTGCAAGGTTAGAGGTATCGTTAACCATATTATACTAAGAGCATATTTTTTACTAAGTGAAGAGCTTACTTACACACCTAATTTTAGTGAGAATTTTCTAAACAAAAAGCATAAACATATTAAATTCTAAGTATCAACATAGTCTTTGAGTTATTTTTGTGCTTTTCTTCCTTATCCGAGTATTCCTCCATCTTTATGATATTACTCAGTATGGATTCCATTGGAAAGGTCCTTCGAATACTCAAACTCTTTCTAGAGCATTGGAGTAAAAAGAGTAGCTTTTGACATGGTCCTCAATTAGTATTCACTCGCCTTTCTCATATTACTTAATGTGGATACCGCTAGAGGTTTCACATTGATACTCTTACTCATTTTTTAGCAGTTGAGTAAATTATGCTTGCTCTTATTTTGATTCTCCTCTTAGTATTCCCATGCCTTTCTCATATTACTCAGCATGGATACCATCAAGGGATTTTGTACTCATACTCATTTATGAGCATTGGAGTAGATTAGATGGACATTTATTATTCAAAAGACTGAAATAATACTCTGAGATTTAAGTAATTTATACTGCAAGTTCATAGATTTTGGTTTTTCCATATTCTTCTCCTCATTTGGATGCAAAGCAAGCATTAGATTGATTATAGTTTTAGAAACCCTCAATATAGAGTTGTTAACTGATCATATGAATTTTGGGAGGCTAATAAAAGAAAGCCACTAAGATGAAAGTTCATGAGATAAATTTTTGCACATAATCTCATGAAATGGATGAATTTCTTTTCCATTTATAGATTTGAAATTTTACTTTATTTCAAAAAGTAAAGATATAGAGTTGTATTACTTCCCTTTATTATTTTTCATGGTATTTGCTATGTAGAGTAATATTCTAATAAGTGATTGGCATTTGCTATCTTACTCATTCTTATTGTTGTACTGGTTCCTTTCTCCTTCTTCATTCCTTTTTATTTTCCCTACATAAAATTCCATAATTTAGTCATGTCTATTTACAAGCAGGTGAAGAAATTTTATCAAAATGTAATGTTGTTCTTTTGCACTCCCTTTTGATTATGGTTATGATGTTTCTGATCACAAAGGTCATGATACTCCACCATTGAGGTCATGGCCTAGGGTTAAATTTGTCTTTTTATCATCCCTATTAATGTTATGATAAAAGGTCTCATTCCTCCTCCCGATATCCCTGTAAAAAGGTTTAGAAATTAAAGGTCTCATTTTATATTCAAAGAAATTTTCAAAGTTCATTCATCTCAAGTTTCAACTGTATTCTTCCTTTTTTAAGGTTGACGTGTATACTACTAACATGTTGGACCTTCTCATCACCATATTCCATACCCTGTATTAGTTTCAATGTTGTGGAGTTCTACTCTTACTAGTTAAGAGTTGAGAGAAGCTCTCTAAGGATTCGATGTTTCATCCTCTTTTGAACTTTCTTGTAGCCATCAAAGGTGCATTTAGGACTATCTTTTGCTTTCCTAATTTGGGGGAGTAGATTGATTTTCCTCTTGTTGAGGCTACAAGTGATATTCAAAATGATGCTTTGTATAAAGCTATAAGGATAGATGTTGAGCATGTGGAATATGAACATCCAATCTAGCCTCTTGAGCTTACCAGGATGAAGCTTTTACAAGTTCCACTATTGGTGATATCTCCTTGTTGGATGGACCCATGATTTATTAGGCTCCCATAGTCTAGAGTCCCGTTGAGCATTATTTCACCTTAATAGTATTGCTCTTTTTCCTTCAGATGCTTCATATGTGAATGGTCTGACTATTTTCCTACATTTTCATAACACTAATTTTGAATGTTAGTAGCATAGCATTTATACAATCTTGTCTAGGTGCAAAGACTTTTATTATGTAAAGTAAGTATTTCATAACAGATGTATGCAAGTGTATGCATGCTATGTATGATATGCATAATCCTAATAAGTCTTATATTTTAAGTAGAGCTATATTGCTAATCTTAAAGTATGAAAATGAGGTGCTTTGTCAATAACTTGCAGATTTGAGCATTAGATGCTCTGACATTATTATTTCTAATGTTAAAGCTTCAAATGTAGTTTATCAAATAGATGATCGGGTTGTATTGTATTAATGAGTTATTGGTGGTTGCTTATAATTTACTTCTTTTTAGCCCTGAACTCTTTTATTGACTCCTATGCTTTAATGTTCCATTTTCAATCCTTGAATATAGATTTCCTATTTTCCCCTCAAATTGCCTCGAGAGCTATATTTTGCCCCCTAGTTTTTTATAATTTTCCTCTATGGAGATGGTGACATTACAATCATCACCATTCTTAGAGAATAGAGTTAGTCTCATGCCAATCATTTTGATTAGATTTATCAATGTTATTTTGGTAGTCCTCTTTTCTTTATGTATGCAAGAAACTCAGTTTGTCCACTACTTCTATTGACCATTTATCTTACTAACCCCATTAGTTATAATCTCATGTATTGAAGATGCAGAGGAGTGAGTGAGTTCTTGATACTCAACTAGACTTGTTCCTATTAAAAGTTGAAACATAGTAATCATTAACTTATGTAATCATTGTGTTCTCTTGTTTTGGTTACATGCTTCAACCTTCTTTTTATATCATATCTACATTATTAGTATGGTCATCCCTAATCCATTATCACTGTTATTATTGATTTCGAGGGCTATCCCTTAAGACAAGATTTTTTGGACAAGATGAAAAATCTATAGCTTCAAAGGATTTTTTAGCAAAACATAAGGGGCTTGATGCTAATGCCATAGTTAATAATAGTTACAAGACAAGAGTTGTAATGTAAATGACTAAGCCACCTAAATTATTAACGTACAATAGGACACTAGACTTACAAACAAAATCACAAAGGGGTGGCAAAAAGAGAAAACATAACTACACTAGTGATCTCATAGCTCTGATTTTCGCTTTCATTATTTTTTATCTTTCCATTCAAATACTTATGCAGTATGATAAAGATGAATATGCGATATTTTAACATAAATTTTATATTTAATTTTGCTCATTCATTAGGGAAAAAATGAGTACAATCATTACATCACAGATATAACTCATGTCATCAGTTAGTCCTTTTAGATTTTCTTACTAATTATTTCTCTCTCACTTTTGTTTCCTTATTTTTCTTTTCCTTTCCTTTTTTGTTCAAATTTTCTCTTTAGAAGTTATATCATGTGATATATGAGTGTTCTTTAAATTTGCATTTATGGCCATACTTAATGAATATACTTGAATTGAATTTAGGTAAAACATGCAAATGCGATCAATATCACTATGCACGGTACCATTAGCATGTACATTGTATAAGTAAGCATGATCAAAATTCATATCATCGATCAATTAAATAAAAGTTATAAATAAACCAATGTGGTGATAGGGATGCTAAAAAACTAAAGTGGTGCTATTCTAAATGCTAAGGATGCTAAGTCTCAAAGTGGCTAACATAGTGGCTATTCTTGCATCTTCTCGCCAACTGTCTCCATGACTTTATCTTTTTATACCTCAAATGTGCATGTTTCTTTCTTGTCTAGCAGCTTCTCATCATCAAACTCATCACCCCATCCATGTAAGCACAATTGACTCGAAGGGTCTATCAAAAGAAGGTAGTTTAGTGTAAAACACCTTATAATCAAACTTACCTGAGGGTTGTCCTAACAAATCCTTAACTCTTTCCACATATATGGGGACATTAGGAGATTTCTTACTAGTTTTGAGGTTTATGTTCTCAAAGGAGTTTCGTACTTCTTCCTTACTAACTCCCGAGTTGATCATCATTGTGGTTGGGGGTGGAACATTTTGGTAGTTTAGGAAAGGATTATTTTTTGTGCTTGGGTTTTAGGGTCTGTGATTTTTCTAGAATCTATAAGGTTTTTAATTTTGTATTTGAGATGGGTACATGTGTCTATGGAATGGCCAGTAACTTGGTGGAATTTTCAATAACTATTCAGATCATATCCTAGGACATTTGGGTTTGGCGATTTATAAGAGGTTAAAGGTCAAAGTAAGCCTTTTTGTATTAGGTGGTTTAGGACTTTTGATAGGGGTTGGTTAAAATTGGAGAATCTCCTTGGTTGTTGAACAACATGCACTTCAACAACCCAACTATTGCTTCCTTGTTATGTGGTCCCAGTTAGGTTGTTCCTTGCCCCAATGGTTCTAGAGCTCTTCTTTTTCTCACTCTTAATTTACTCAACTTGCAATCCATCATCATAAAGGTCCACAAATGTTTTCTCCCTATTATTATTCCATCTCTTCTATTTGAGTTGGTGTAGCTTTTAGGTAAAGCTGGTTGATAGGGCTCTTTTCTAAATTGTAAAGGATCTCTTTAGCTATTTATTTTGGACTCAAATTAGTTATCACTAATGTTCCACTACTCCATTTCTAAACATAAGAAGACCTGAATGAATATATAATGGATAAAAAATAAAGTGTTAGTATGATGCATGAAATGCATATGTGCATATATGCATGATGCATATGTTATGCACTAAGTAGCAAGTCAAGTCAAGTATACAAGTAACAAGTCAAGTGTACATCGTTCCAACCTTATTCTTCCCAAACACATATTCAATGAAGAGTCTTTCTTCCTAGGATTTTTTATCTTGGCCTTAATATCAACAAGGGATATCAAGAACCAACACGTATGCCATATCTCTTAAAGCAATAGAGGCATAGAAATAGTATTTCTAGGCATAAAATATTAGCCTACCCATATGGGCCTTAAAAGTATGGGCATGAGCCTTTATAGATATAAATACCTTATGGTAATAAACATAAGTAATTTAGGTAATTCTTGGGGGAAGTAACTAGGCCACTACATGAGCTGAGCTTGGTGGAAAAGTTAAGGCCCTCTTAGCAAGATGCCCTCCTTTAAGACTTAAGTTATAGGCTAAGGTCAGAGGGGCCTGACATCCTTTGGAAACTAGAGACAAGACTACCCCCCCCCCCCCCCATTTAGGACTTAGGTTACAGACCCTGGTCAGATGAGCCTAGTAATCTCTCTTAAATTGAGTTAAGCCTAAGAGTGATGGTTAACCAATCTATAATCCATGAAGCTAGAGGAATCATGGAACCATAAACCAACACCATAAATTTATAGGGACATGCAAAATGAATGTAAGAATAAAATAATAATTAATAAAATGATTCTAAAGAACACAAGTAGAATCAACATCTTTTATCCCTAGAATCAACATCTTTTATCCCAAGTGGAGTCACCACTATAAACGGCGGGGTTTATCACGCTTCCAAGATTTTAGCAACTGCGACACTCTTTAAGATCAGTGCTATAGAGAACACACTACTATATCACAAAGACATAGCATGGAGATAAGGAGTCACCACCCAAGGTAATAACTGGACAAATCAATGGTGGTGATAACTTGATTCTCTAAAAGAAAGTTAGCACCACAACCAGGAGATTCTAGATACGGAATGCCAACTTCTTTCAGTCTCATGTTAGTTTAGAATTACTTTATTGATTACTAAGTTATTCCCTATTTACATACAATTTCATTTAAACCCTATTTAGCACCCATCTAACTCCAAGGTAACTAGTTATGAAAGAATACATAAAAAATGCATCCATATAATGCAAGATCCCTAAATTAGTCTAGTCTAAATTGATTTTAATTAAAACTTAGCAAAGTTTACATATTTTACAAAATGTAATTGAAACTAAAGGTGGGCCAACATTTTAATTAGATTAGTGAGCCTAATTTTATTATTTTTAATTTTAAAGAAAGATGGGCTGAAGTTTATTAAATTTAATTTAAATGGGACTAAATGTATTTTAAAGTTATATAAATCTAAAATCAATTTTTGAAGCCTGTTATTAGTGAGTTAGAAATTAAAATTAAAATTATTAAAATTATTTGTTTTGAAGCCCAAAACAAATAAAAATAAGGAAATGCCTAATAAAATTTTAAAAAATACTAAAATAATCAAACAAAAGATAAAATTATTTCTTCTCAAAAACTTAATTTGATTTCATGCAACCTAAAAATTAATTTATTGCCACTATTGATTTTATTAATTTTTACCATATGAACCTAATTTACTAATCAATTTTAAAAAAACACAGAAAATTATATATTTCACTATATCCCAGTACCGAGGCTATTACAATCTACGTAAAAAAATAAAATTAATTACAACCCATTAAGCCATAAATAAGCAAAACACATAAAAGAAAATGAAAAATATAACCTAAAATAACACAAAACAATAAAAAGAATCTAAAATCTAATAACTACATGCTTAAATCCATGGCATCCTATGAATGTTCTACTGATTTCAAATGTAGAGTCACATCTCTTCACATTTTACTAATCATCAAAGCCATAATAAACACATAAAAAATGATTAGAAAAATGAACAAATAATAAATTAAATTGAAGAAACAAAGAAATAAAAGAAAAAGAAAGGAATGTGATGCAAATGTTGCTTGACTACTCCTCATAGTGGAGATTTGATTACAGTTTGATATAGAATTTGAGGAACTTATTGTTTCTTTTTCTAGGCTCACTTCGTTTTTTGTTTAAAGAACATAAAAAGGACTTTTCTTGTTTAAGTTTTCTTTGTGTTTCTTTTCTTTTTATCTGCATCTTCCACAAAAAATCCTTTTTTTTTTCAAAGCTTCCCATGCCTTTTATAAACCTATTCAAAAGAGATTTTTCCATTCTGCCTTTATCTCCAAAAGATCATAAAAAAAATTAAAAACAAAAAGTAAGATAAATGTAATTTAATTTTTCAAACCAACATTTATCTTTCCATTTTTCATTTAATTATTATTTTTAAATTAATTTTAAACCAATGAAAATTTAGAAAAATATATTTAAAAATCAAAAAATAAGTGTCAGAGTACAATTGGAGGGATACAATTCCGATCTAAATTATACATTTCCATCCGCATTCTACATTTTCTATCAGAAATATAGAATTCCTATTAGTATTGATTTTGATCAAAATTCTATATTTCCTATCAAAAATGTAGAATTCTTATTCAGAATTTTGCACTCCGATCCCTCTTAAATCTTTTATTTAGAAGTTACCTACATAAAATTAAAAAAAATTTACAATTAAGTCCTTTAAAACTTTGCAATTAACCCTGAAATTTGAAATTTGAAGTTCTAAAGACCTATTTATAATTAATTGTTCCTCTGTCGCATTTACTTATCAATACATCTCGAAATTGGGTGCTTACAGTCGCGCACATAGAATAGACCCAATGCAAACTTAGGTTAATTAGCCTAACAATTATCTTTATGGAAGATTAAATTAATAAGTATATATATATATATATATATATATATATACATATATCAGTAGTTATTTATTTATGTATGTCCTAATTTATTTTAAGTAAGAGTTATGTAAAATAAATAGGAAATAATTATAATTTAAAATTAGAATCGAAGTAGAAAAGGAAGCTTAATCTTACCAAAACTATTTTAGCTATAAAAACTCTAGACATGATGTATATATAAACATCTCTTTCTCTAGGGTTTAAAAAAGTGATATTATGATTCTTCCTTTACTACTTCTTGTGAGAAAAACACATAGAGAGAAAACGTGTTGTGAGATAAGAAAGGTTTTAGCAAATATACTTTTCTTTGGATCATCTTATTCATATGGATACCATAGAGGGCATGATCTTTGGATGACATCTTAATCCAATAAGAAGGCATGAAAAGCTTAAGGTAGGGTCTCACCAGAATAAACCCCTCTCTTCCTTCCAACTATCTTACCATTAAATCATGTTAACAAGTGTTTGGAAACTCTCTCAATTAATCGAAGTCAAATTACATGGATCTGGGTTATGGGTTTTATGGTTAACATTTTTGTTTTCTGCTGCGTTATGTATCGTAAAACCCAACAGTGGTATCAGAGCCACTTGTAATTTGATTAGATTGATTTTTGATATATGTGATATATATGTGAAAATTGAAAATAAGTTTTGAAATATATGTGATATATTTCATTTTGTAAAGTGTTTTCAAAATTTCTTTTTATCATTTTTATATGATGATTAAAATAATCCATTTTGAAAACAATTATGTACATTATTTAGATTAATGTCTATGGTTTTTTAATACAATTAAACACCATTTATAGTATGAATTTTTCGGTGAATACACGCTATTTTTTGAAGGTAGAAATTCAACTAGGCATTAAGGCACACGACCATGCCTATCTACAAATTTGTAAAGTGCAGATGGAAAGACTAAGTGTTGAACAAAATTGACATGTTCTAAACTTATAGATTAATTTAATATGATTACAATGGTTTAAGGTTTGGAAACTACTCATTCAAAGAGTTTGGATTCACCAAATAAATCATTCTCATAATAATAATTAATTTTAATGAAAATTAGTCTATTATGCTCTTTGTGTTTAGTGTAAAAACGCATGGTGCATGACATGGCCCTTAATACAAATGTGATTGGACTTTTATTATTCATTTTATGGGTTATAATTTATTAAATACAGCCTGTGATTCATTCTTCATTTGTTGTAATTTTATTTTATTAAGTAGTATTAGAATAGCATTAATTACGACTTGTAACGTAATGTAAATGAAGACCCGACATGGACAGGCAAAAGGAGGCCAAGATGGAAACTCATAGTGGAAATCCAAGGTGAAAGGCTCAAAATGGAGGAAGTCTTATTACCTAGGATTGAACATTGATCTTCATATTAGCTTATGAAGATCAATATAGATTTGGGCCATGCTATATCACGTTTACTTTATTGCTTCATTATTATGTTATCTATGAGATGTTATGCATGTGATGTATGTCTACAACATAATAATAGCCAAATAAATGGGAGCCCTCATTCAATATTAAGTCACTATAATGCCTCCCATATGCTCAAACACTTATCAAGCCTTATATTATTATATATGGGTCTGCCACAATAAGGTGTATTAAATCATCCGAGGAAGGAAAGTTGGAAAAGAGTGATTTCCAAACGTTTATTATGGTTTGTCTTAACTAGGTCATTAAAAAGGTTTTGCACCTAGGGCATCAAATGGGATTTTTAATAAGGACATGTGATGTCAAATTCCATACTCTTTTAAGAGTTATATGAGATGTAATTGGTAAGAGTTACCTACCTAAATAACCATATCTTTAGGAAATGAGCCAAAGCTCATTTAGAGTATGGTGAATTATGGATCTTGGCCTACTAAAATTTACAAGTTCACTTGAGGGTTATTAATTTAAATAAATTTTTATGGGATTTATAATTATGCCTTATTAAAATAACTTGGTAAAATATTGAATACATTGCATATATATTTGTTTAGATAATGGCATCAAACACCACATCTAATTTATCACTATAATCGATCTTTAAGAAGGATAAGCTTAATGGGACTAGCTTCCTTGACTGGTATAGAAACTTAAGAATTGTTCTTAAGTAAAAAAGAAAGGAATATATCCTTAATAAACCTTTCCCTAATGAACGAGCTGTTAATGCTCCTAAAGGTTAAAAGGATGCTCATAGTAAGCATCTTAATAACTTTATTAATGTCACTTGCCTCATGCTTAGATGTATGGAATCAAAACTATAAAAGCAATTGGTGGAAATGGATGCTTATACCATGATAGGCCATATCAAAGAAATGTTCTAAGAGAAAGCTAGAATTGAAACGTTTATCACCATAAAAGCATTGCTTTCATACAAGTTAACTACTGGTAGCTTCATAGGTCCTTATGTTCTTAAAATGAAAGGTCATCTTGAAGATATGGATAGACTTGGTTTTAAGATAGAGCAAGAATTGGCCATTGATATAATTCTCCAATCTTTGCAAGAAACATATGATGGTTTTGTTTTGAACCACAATATGCATGGCATCTAAATTATATAGGATGCTTAAGACTGCTGAGAAGAATATCAAGACTACCTAGGATTTCTAATAGTTAATAAAAGGAAGGGTATGAAAAGGATGTGAAAGGGTAAAGGCAAAATTAAGTCTTCCAAAGGCTTTCAGAAGCTCAAGCCTAAACCTAAACCTGCACTCCAAGCAAAACCACTTAAGGAAGAAACATACTTTTTATATAATGAGTCGGGCCTTTGGAAAAGAAATTTCAAACTCTTTATAGATGATTTGAAGAAGAATAAGGGTAGTGCGACTATATCTTCAGGTATTCATGTTATAAAAGTCAATTTATCTACTTCTAATTCTTAGGTATTAGATACTAACTCTGAATTTCATATTTGTACTAATGTGTAGGGCCTAAAAAATAGTAGATTCTTGCCTACTAGACTTGTTTTGAGTTTGGAAAACTGTTATTATATACCTACTTTGAGTAGGAATATCATTTTGTTTCTTATTTGGACATGAATGGTTTTCAATTTATTATTAGGAATAATAAATGCTTTATTTATCATGATAACATTTTCTATGGATGTGCTCCATAAAATCATGGTCTTTACATTTTAAACATTGAAGACACTAATGAAAAGTCCATTTATAACATTGATACAAAGAAATTTAATTTAAACTCAACCTATCTTTGGCATTGTCGTTTAGGCCATATAAATGAGAAACACATATCAAAGTTCCACCAATATAGACTTTTGAAGTCATTTGATTTTGAATCATTTGAAATATGTGAATCTTTTTTATTAGGAAAAATGACTAAAACGCCCTTTACTAGACACAATAAGAGGGCTAATGACTTATTAGGCCTTATGCATTCTTATGTATGTAGTCCAATAAGTTCCACTGCTAAAGGAGGTTATCAGTACTTCATTACTTTCATAGATGATTTTAGTAAATATGGACATATCTATTTAATGAAGTGCAAATATGAATTTTTAGAATGTTCAAAATTTTAAAAAATGAAGTACAAAATCTACTTGGTAAGAATATTAAAGCATTAAAATCTGATTGAGGTGGTGAATATTTAAGCCAAGAATTTATTGATCATCTTATAGATTGTAGAATAGTGTCACAATTGACTCCATCATGAACACTATAATGGAATGGTGTATCTGAATGGAGAAATCAAGCTTTATTAGATATGGTTCAATATATGATGAGTCAATCAGATCTTTTAATCTCCTTTTCAGGTTATGCTCTAGAAACTACTGCATTCCTTTTGAATAGTATTTCATCAAAAGCAATTGAAAAGACACCGTATGAGATATGGAATGGGAAAACTCCCAGTTTATCTTTTCTTAAGATTTGGGGATGTCAGTCTCTAATAACATAAGATGAGCGAGATTACATGAGTAAAATTCCATATGCTTCTGTTATTGGATTCATTTATATGCCATGTTATGCTCTCAACTAGATGTCTCATATGCTTTAAGCATAATGAGCATATACCAGTTAGACTTAAGTGAAAGTCACTGGATAATAGTTAAGAATATCCTTAAGTACTTGAGAAGGACTAAGGATGCATTTTCACTGCATGGTAGGCAGGAAGATGAGCTACTTGTAAATGGTTACACAGATGCTAGCTTATAATCTAACAAAGATTACTACTTATCACAGTCAAGTTATATGTTTTATTTAAATGGAGGTATAGTGAGCTGGAGAAGTTTAAAGCAAGACACCGCTGTCGATTCTATAACAAAATCTGAATATATAGCTACCTTGGAGGCAGCCAAGGAAGCTGTTTGGATTAAGAAGTTCATAAATGGATTAAGAGTTATTCCTAGTATATCAAATCCAGTGGACTTGCATTGTGATAACAATAGAGCCATAATGCATGCTATGGAGCCCAAATTATATCAATGATCCAAACATATACTCAGGTGTTATCATCTCATTAGAGAGATCATTAAGAAAGGAGATATGAAGATATGTAGAGCACCAATAAATGACAATGTTGCTTATTCACTAACTAAGCCTTTCCATAGGCCAAGCATGAGAGTCATATTAAGTCATTGGGTATAAGATACAATGTTGATTGGGCCAAGTGCAAGTGGGAGATTGTTAGTGATATGCTCTAGGCTAATTATGTAATGGTCATACTTTGACATTGTCATATTTCCATTTTAATAATAAAGAGACATTTTTATTATCATTATCTAATTCTAGTATTATCCTTGATTAGTTAATTCTACTAAGATCATTAAGCATGTGATTTGATAGTAAAACTCTTAGGTGATACTTGAATTCTAATCTAAATATCCCTAATCAATTATTGTTATGGGAATAACAATGAATAAAAGACTAGTATAAGGTTGACCGATAATTAAGTTTTACTGATCATGTATATAAGCTATTAAGTCGAACTCAAAGGTACAAATTTAGGAAAATGATGTACTAGATCAACCCATTATGAGAATATCACATGGATTATTGTTATAGGTAATTATCATTATAGTAGTATTATTTGAGTCCTCTGACCTGAGATCACCATGGTTTCTTGCATGATAAGTTTTTTCTTTTGACACATCCTTTCACCATACTTTAACTGGATGGTAAAATAGGTTATGATTGGATATAAAATGAGTTGTGTGAGGAATGTGAGTGGTTATAATGGAATTTTTTCCTCAATTATTTTAAGAAGATATTTATTAGGCACTCAATGAGTTAGACTGAAGAGTTATCAATGTCAGACTACTTAGGATCGAGAAACAATATGATTTAATAAGATGAGGATGACATAATCCATGCCTTATGTTCAATCAGGATATCATGTGACAAAAGAACTATAGTACATATTGTGTACTAGGTTATGACAGATTATTGATCTTCATACAATTTGGGTAGTCATAATGTCTTGCTAGAGACCAATTATGATTTGTGAACTAAAATGCGATTTATAGGTCCATTACCAACGTTGTGTGAACCTACAAGACCCCACACTTAAAACAAGCCCAAAGAAGACTTGGGTTAATTAGCCCAATAATTATCTTAATGGAAGATTAAATAAATAAGTATATATATATATATATATATATATATATATATATATATATATATATATATATATATATATGTATATATATTTCTTAATTTATTTTAGGTAAGAGTTATATAAAATAAATAGGAAATGACTCTAATTTAGAATTAGAATTAAAGTGGAAAAGGAAGTCTAATCATACTAAAACTATTTTAGTAAGGGAAACCCTAGATATTGTGTATATATAAACATCTCTTTCTCTAGGGTTTAAAAAAAGTGATATTTTGATTCTTCCTCTGCTGCTTCTTTTAAGAAAACACATAAAGAGAAAATGTGTTATGAGACAATAAAGGTTCTAACATACCTACTTTGTTTTAGACCATCTTATTCGTATGGATACCATAGAGGGCGTGATATTTTGGTGACATCTTAATCTGATAAGAAGGAATGAAAAGCTCGAGGTAGGGTGTCATCGAAGTGAACCTCCTCTCTTCCTTCCAACTATCTTGCCATTAGATCATTTTGGTGATTGTTTAGAAACTCTCTGAATTAATCTAAGTCAAATTACATGGATTTAAGTTATGGGTTTTAAGGTTAAAACTTTTATTTTCTGCTTCGTTATGTATCCCAAAACCCAAAATTATACTCCATTTTAATTTATGCATATTATAAAAATAATGAATTTAAGGAGTAAGAAATTCAAACAATGAAGAATATCATTGGAATGAGAATGATACCAATTTTAAAATAGTGAAATTTTAAGAATCTCCTCCTTTGTGCTGTACAAATATCAATTTAGCAACTCTTAAAATACATTTCAATTGAAAATGATACCAATTGAAATATTTAATATATTTCTTTATTACTCTTCTTTTTAAATATGATAAGAAATATAAATTTATAAATCATCTCCCTTAACAAAAATAGAAATAACATAAAATATAACATGAGGGACATAAAAACATGGTCTACATGACAAATGTGTTAAAAACATTAAAAAAACATGATAATATGATCATTTAAATATATGCTAGGCAATATGAAGGAAATAATTTCCAACATATTAAAATATATAAAACTAGTAGCACTTACAATGCATGTAGTACTACTTAACACATCACAAACATAGTACATATAGCATTTATGTTGAAGCTTGACAAACTTAACTATCACATGGTCATGTAGAGCTTAGTTCTAAAGGAAACAAAAGACCAGGAACCAAGGCAATGAAAACAAAAATAAACCAAATCTTAAAAAAAAAATTATGTCCATCTAGTCAAGTATCACATATATACACATATAAACAAAATAAGCAAAACAAGGCTTTTAATCACATATAAAAATGTAACAAAACTATCCACACTTACAATGTTACTATGCATGCATAAACAAAATTATGTAAAATAAATTCAAACAACTATGCATAAAAATTTTAAATAACTATGCATAATAATTTTAATTCAAGCTCAAATATTTCTCCCCCTTTGCCAATATGCAAAAGGAAATTATAATAAAAAATTGCATCAATGAAAAGGATAGAGTTACAATGATATTAAAATATCAAATGTTAACAAGACATAAAACTAATAGCTCATGGCTTATATAAAAAAAAAATGAACTTAAACTGACACAAAATAACCATAAAAATAAACTAACAACTCAAAGCTTAGATATGAAAATATATTGAAAATAAACCAAACAAAAACTGACGAAAACAAATAAAATAAAACATAAAAATCTAGTCTTGTTGAGGAGGAGGTGGAATTTAAAAATTTTTAATGCATATTTAAACAAATATAAATGCATGACAATTAAAAATATGCTAGATTTGAATAATTATTTTATTGAAATAATTTCAATAATAAATTATTAAATATCAAAAAAAATTTTAATTTTTAAGATCAAAATCAAAATAACTAATAATCAAAGTAATCAATAAGCATAACATGATTTCACATGAAAACAGTCCAATCATTAATTAAGCATAAAATCAAGACAAAATAAAACCATCAATCACGCCAGTTCATGCTTAATGAAATTCAATCTCTCTTCATTAAGAGGTTTGGTGAAGATATTTGCAAGTTGATTATTTGTATCAACAAATTCAAGTGAGATATCACCATTTTACATATGGTCACGTAAGAAATGATGTCTAATGTCTATATGCTTGTTTCTTGAATGTTGAATGGGATTTTTGCTAAGGTTAAAAGCACGTGTATTGTCACATTTGATTATAATGTGATCAAGTTTTATACCATAGTCCAATAATTGTTGTTATTACTGTAAGACTTGTGAATAATAAATACTTGCTACAATGTATTCAACTTCAACAATGGACAACGCAACCAAAACTTGTTTCTTACTAAACTAAGAAACTCAACATTGTCCTAGAAATTGACAAGATCTAGAAGTGCTATTTCTATCTAGAAGACTACAAGCAAAGTCCACATCTGAATAGCTAATCAAGTCAAAGGAGGAACTCTTAGGACACCAAAGTCCTAAATGCATTATTCCATAAAGACATTTGAAAATTCTTTTGATTGCATTCAAATGAGACTCTTTAGGACTTGATTGAAATCTAACACACAAGAAAGTAGCAAGCATGATATTCGATCTGCTTGTAGTTAAATAAAGAAGGGATCCGATCATACCTCTAAAATACATTTCATCAACTGGTTTACCATTCTCATTTTTATTGAGTTTGGTGGTGGTACTTGACAAAGCCCTAGAGGGGGGGTGAATAAGGCTATTAAATAAAAATAAAAATAAAAAATAATTCTTTGTAAGAATTAAAAGAATGTTGAAAAGGAAAAATGAAGAACACAATGATTTAAAGAGTTATGATTTCATAACAATCCTACATATCCACCTAACTTATCTACAAGTTAGGATTTTCAATCACCCATAATCTTATTCATGTGATTGAGATTACACAAGAGTTTTATGGCTCACTCTTACAACCTTACAACATGAGTTTTCAAGGCTCACTTAAAAAACCAAATCATAAGTATTGCAATGGACAACACTTAAACCAATTCCTTTAGAAATAAATTTCACTTCCTTACTAATCTATCGCAAGATTTAAGAAGAAGATAAATTATATTTTTAAAACACAACCAACTCTCACAAGAGTTATAAATAAAGAGTGAATACTTGAGAATTTGAGAGCTTTAATGAATATTAAGATAGAGAATGATAATAAGCAAAAAATGTCTTAACTTTCACTCAGCTTTAGAGGTGTTTATATAGATAAACACTCAAAAATATAGTTTTTGGATGTGCATATAATGTTTCCAATGTCTACATTTTGAATCCAACATTTATAATTTTAAATTTTTGAAAGTAATGCTATCAAACTGTTGTGCATGGATTAGAGCCATGATTGGCTATTAAAGAAGTTCAAATTTTCCCACTCTTTCCTAAAAAATTTTATAGATATTTGAATTATATTTCCATATAATTTTGAATCACATCAATTAACTTCTTTAGCTTAAGATATGTCTAAAATACTAAGAGTTATACAATCTAAAATGCAGACTACTCTCAGACAGCTATGCATAAGTTTAAATTATAATTTTCAATTGGAGACATTGGAATTTGCCCACACTTACTTCATAAAATTTATAGTATTTGACTTATCTTTCCATATCATTTTGAATTACCTCAATTTAACTTATATAGCTCAAAACATGTTTAAAATACTAAGAGTTGTACAATCTAAAATACAGACTACTATTAGACAGCTATGCACAAGTTGAAACCGTGATTTTCTATTAGAGACATTGAATTTCCCATAATTTCTTCATCAAAGTTTTAGATATTTGACTTAGCTTTCCATATCATTTTGAATCACCTTAATTGGAATTTTGTAGCTTAAGATATGTCCAAAATACTAAGAGTTGTGTAATCTGTAATGGTTGCTATATACGTTGATTTTGACTCAATATTTGCATACCTGAATGAACTTGGATTTTGACAAGTCAAATTTAAAAAGCTCAAGATGTCTACTTTAAATGTGAAGAAATAACTTTCTCATTATAAAGCTCTAAGGATCTCAAAAGCCTCCTTGAATCTTAGAGGTTAAAAATCAGCCCAAGATATTCATACTTCATCTTAACTTCCAATAGAGTCCTAACTTATACACACTTAAACAAACAAATTAAATGCTTAAAATTAAGTTTGTTAAGATCAAAATTAAGATTGATTATTGCTAAGGTCAACAATCTCCCCCTTTTGATTTTGACAAACTTATTTTGAGTTTGATAAAAAAAAATAATACAAAGTAAAGTGTGTGATAATAATGATACCAAATGAAATAAAATATATTTCTTTTTTTCTCCCCCTAAGAATATGGACATGATAAGAAATATAAATTTATAGATTATTCCCCTTGACAGAAAAATAAAAACAACATAAAATATAGCAAGAAGAATAAAAATATGGCATTTTTATTACGAATGTATTAAAAACATAAAATATGATAACATGATCATTTAAATAAATGTTAGGAAATGTGAGGAAATAATTTCAAACATATATACATATGGTGCCACTAAAATGCATCATAAAAATAGTACATATAATAATAATGTTGATTCTAGACGAGGTTAACTATCATATGATCATATAGAGCTTAGCCAGCTAATCAATCAAGTAGCACTTAGCATATAAAAAAATAAACACAAATTATCCATAACATATTTTTCTCTCTTTATACAAAGGCAAAAGGAAAAGAGAGAGATATAAGGGGAAATGAGCCTAAAGGAACCAAAATTCCTATAGGAACAAAGCAAAGATACACAAAATTTTGTAAAAATATTTATGCCTTATCAAATATAAAAACAATTCCTAAGAAGATATTCATGCCTTATCAAAGATCAAAACAATTCCTAAGAAAAAATTATACATGAATTATGCATGTACAAATATAATAATAAAATATTATACATATGTATAGTAACAAATAACAAACTCAAATATATTTCTCTCCCTTTGTCAAAAGAAAAAAGAAAAAGAGAGATATAAAGGGACATTGAAAACAAATATACGTAAAATATTTATAAAATTTATGTCATACATAAATAAAATAAGCAAAACAAGGCCTTTTTTCACATATGATGTACAAAAAAATTAGTCATACTTACAATGTTAATATGCATGCAAAAATTTAAACAAATTTTCTCCCCCTATATCAAACAAAAATATAATATGTCATTAACATAAACATATTTTTTAAGGGAGTTTTAAAATTTAAAAAAAAAAAGAGTACACATGTTAAAAAAATTAACTAGGTACACATGCAAACTTAAATTATTTCTCCTCCTTTGACAAAATGCAAAAGGAAATTTAAAAAGATAAACCAAATATAAACTGATGACTATAAAAAAAATTTAAAATCAAAATCAAAACATTTATTAATCAAAGTAATCAATAAGCACAACATGATTTCACATGAAAATAGTTCAACCATCAATTAAACATAAAATCAAGATAAACTAAAACCATCAATCATGTCAAGTTCATGCTTAATGAAATTTAATCTCTCTTCATTGAGAGGTTTGGTGAAGATATCTGCAATTTGATTATTTGTATCAAAAAAATTGAAGTGAGATATCACTAATTTGAATATGATCATACAAGAAATGATGTCTAATGTCTATATACATAGTTCTAGAATGCCAAATGGGATTTTTGCTAAGGTTGATTGCACTTGTATTGTCACATTTATTGGAATGTGATCAAGTTTTACACTATAGTCTAACAACTGTTGTTTTTGTAATAAAACTTATGAACAACAAAGACTTGCTGCAATATATTTAGCTTTAGTAGTGGACAAGGCAACTGAAACTTGTTTCTTGCTAAACCAAGAAACTAAACATTGTCATCAAAATTGACAAGTTCTAGAAGTGCTTTTTCTATCTAGTAAAGGATGAACTCCTAGGATACTAAAGTCCTAATTGCATTATGCCAAAAAAGATATTTGAAAATTCTTTTGATAGCATTCAAATGAGGCTCTCTAGGACTAAATTAAAATCTAGCACACAAGTAAGTAGCAAACATAATATCAGGTCTACTAGCAGTTAAATAAAGAAGGGATCTAATCATACCTCTGACTTGCTTTTCATCAACCGATTTTCCATATCATCTTTATTAAGTTTGGTTATGGTGCTGATTGGATTTTTACTTAACTTAGCTCCATCCATGCCAAACTTCTTGAGAACATCTCTTGCATACTTGGTTTGATTGACAAAAATCTCATTTTTACATTACTTGATTTGTAGTCTAAGAAGGAATTTGAGTTCACCCATCATACTCATCTCAAATTCTCCTTGAATTAAATTAGAAAATTCCTCACATAAGCAACGGTTAGTAGCACCGAATATAATGTCATCAACATATATTTGAACAATTAATAAATCATGCTTGGTTTCTTTATGAAAAGAGTTGTATCAACTTTTCCTTGAGAGAAACCTTTCTTTAATAAAAAGTTACTCAATCTTTCATACCAAGCTCTAGGAGCTTGTTTGAATCCATATAATGCTTTGGAAAGTTTAAATACATGATTTGGAAAATCAAAGCTTTCAAAACCTGGAGGTTGTTCAACATACACTCTTCTTCAATAAAAACCATTTAAAAATGCACTTTTAACATCCATTTGATACATTTTGAAATCCATGAATGATGCAAATGAAAGTAGCATTCTAATAGCTTCTAACCTTGCAATAGGGGCATAGGTTTCATCATAATCAATGCCTTCCTCTTGATTATAACCTTTAGCTACTAGTCTAGCTTTATTCCTAGTTATGGACACATTGTTCATTCATCTTATTTATAAACACCCATTTGGCACCTATAATAGTACGATGTTTCTATCTAGGAACCAAGGTCCAAAACTTGTTACTATCAAATTGATTTAACTCTTCTTGCATAACAAGGAGCTAAAATTCATCACATAAAGCAACATCTATATTTTTGGGTCCAATTTGAGAAATGAAGGCTAAATTAATAATAAAATTTAATTGAGATCTAGTAGTTACCCCTTTTGTAGTGTCACCTCTAATGATGTCTTGAGGATGAGCTTTCTTGAATTGTCAATCCTTTGGAAGTTCATCCGTCAAGGTAGGTTAAGATGTTTCCTTATTATCCTTCTTACTTGGACCTTTAAGTTCTAAAGGCTTACTAGCACTTTCTTCTTGAGTTTCCACAATCTCATCATTACCTACAAGATCATTAACACTACAAATATCCTTTCTAGGATCAAGTGAGTTTAATTCATCAAATACAACATGCATTGACTCTTTAATTACTAGAGTTCTTTTATTAAAAACTCTATATGCTTTACTAGAAATAGAATAGCCTAGGAAAATTCCTTCATCGACTTTGGAATCAAATTTTTCAAGATTGTCCTTGGTGTTTAATATAAGGCACTTACATCCAAATACTCTTATATATGAGATTTTCGGTTTTCTATTGTTCCATAGCTCAAAGAATTTTTATTCACAATTGGTCTTTTGAAAACTCTATTTGAAATGTAGCAAGACATGTTAATGGCTTCTAGCCAAAAGTATAGAGGCAAATTATACTCATGAAGCATTATTTTAGCCATTTCCATAAGAGTTCTATTTTTCCTTTCAACTACCCCCATTTTGTTGAGGAGTTATAAAAGAAGAGAATGTGTGTGAAATACCATTTTTATGATAAAAGGTTTTGAAAAATTCATTTTCAAACTCAGTTCCATAATCACTTCTAATAGAAGAAATACAAAAACCTTTTTTTTCTTTTTGAACTCTTTTTGTAAACTTTTCAAAAGATTTAAATGCATCATTCTTATGAGCAAGGAAACATACCTAAGTAAATCTAGAGTAATCATCAACCAATACATATGCATAGCGCATACCACCGAGAATAGTAACACTAGTTGGTCTAAACAAATCCATATGTATAAGTTCAAGTGGCCCAGAAGTGGACACTACATTTTTTTAGCTTAAATGAGGACTTGGATTGTTTTCCCTTTTAGCAAGCATCACAAGGTTTATTTTTAGTAAATTCAAGCTTAGGTAAACCAATCACAAGTTCATGTTTACAAAGATCATTCAATAACTTAAAATTTGCATATCCTAACCTTTTATGCCATGTCCATGTATCATGGGAAATTGACATCAAGCATTTAATACCTTTGTTATCAATCTTATTCAAATCAATAACATAAACATTATCAACTCCTTCACCATTAAAAATTACTTTGTCTTCATTAAGACTACTAACAAAGCAATTCTTAGGATAGAAAGTGATCTTATTTCCTATATCACATAATTAACTTTTACTAAGCAAGTTATGTTTAAAACCATCAACAAGCAACACATAATGTATAGTTAGAAAATGAGAATTATCAATTTCTCTAATGCCAATAATCTTTTCTTTTGCATTGTCCCAAAAAGTAACATGTCCTCCATCCTTAGCATCAAGCTTATTGAATTG
Source organism: Mallotus nudiflorus (assembly GCA_947683625.1). NCBI lineage: Eukaryota > Viridiplantae > Streptophyta > Magnoliopsida > Malpighiales > Euphorbiaceae > Mallotus > Mallotus nudiflorus. The sequence goes on from CANTUR010000024.1 coordinate 2,587,273, forward strand.
CTCCTTATCTCCCATCTTATGCCTTGAGCATCCACTATCAAGATACCATTTACTTTTTTATCTTATGGACTTCAAGCATACCTACAAAAGAAAATTTAAGCATTCTTTTAAACTCAAACCTTTTTTAGTCTAGGTTGGTCAGTTTCAAGATAATCCATAGGAAGTAAGTTAATGTGTAGTCTTCTATAGAAGCACACATTATTGGTATGTCCTTGATCATGCAATATGAGCATTCAAAATTTACAAACATATTTCTCCTAGGAGGATATGCATTCCTAATGTGTGAAGCATCCCTTTGTTAATGTTGTGGTGTGTGTCTCTTAAAGCTATTTTGAGTCATAGTGTGAGATATGCATTGGCAATGACAATATGTATTTTGATAGGTTTGTGCAATATGTCTAGGTGCATTATGTTGTGCAACATGCTTATGAGTATTGTGTCTATTGTATATGTAAGCATGTTTAGGTTGTGTTGTCCTGGCATGATGCTTACCTCTTTGTGTGATATAAGGTTAAGTCTTATAAGACATTCCTTGAGTGTTTGACACATAAGATCTTTTAGATTTGAAGGCTTGAGTCTTATTTTATTTTAAAGTAGAAGGAGTATAACTATTTAAGGATTTAATAAAAATAATATATGATGATGATGAGGAAGCTATTCCATTGGTATATCCAATTCCATTTATATCTCTGTGGAATTTTTTAAAGTCAAGAATTCAAAGATTCTTTTCCCTTTATGAGTTTCTCAATGGAATTTTTGAATTTAAAGTTTTCATATCATTAAACAATTTATCATTTGATTTAACTAGATTAGAAAATTAATTTTTCAATTTTTCAAATTCCTTGGTTAGGCTAGATAATTCATGCTTATAAGTTTTTACATTTAAGCAAGAGTTTCCTTACCATAGAGCTTTCGATATCATCATCATCATCATCACAATAATCATCATCACAGGAAGAATTAGACATATATAGTACCTCTTTTTCACTTTCAAGAGCCATGAAACAAAGTTTGGCTACTTCTTGTTGTTCCTTTTCCCTTTTTGATTAGGAAGAGTCATCCCAAGTTTCCTTATAAGCCCTCCTTTTCTCTTTTGTTCCTTTGCTCTTGTTTTTTAGTTTAGGACACTCACTTTGGATGTAACCCGATCTCTTACATTCATAGCAAGGAAAATCTTTGGTTTCTTTTTACCTTCTTCTTCATATTTCTTATTGAAGTCTATTTTTCTTGATGAATGTTTCTTTTTCAAGAACTTCTTAAAGTTTCTAGTAAGCATGGCAATTTCATCATCTTTATCACTAGAACCTTCAACATTTTCTTCTTCATTATCATTTTGTAAAGCTTTCAAGGCAATGCTCTTCTTTTTCTCTTCCTTTTCTTTTTGCTCTTTACCTCTTTGTTTAATTGTTAGTTCATGTGTTAAGAGCTTTCCAATAAGCACGTCAATAGAGAGAGTTAAGAGGTCTTAAGCTTCCTTAATTATAGTAACCCGAGATTCCTAATCCTTCTTAGGTAGGATTCTTAGAATATTATTGTTTACTTCTTCCTTGGAGAAATGCTTTCCAAGTTTCTTGAGGATCGTAATAAGAGCTTTGAGTTGATTTGTCATCACCATGGTTGATTTATGATGCTTCATTTTGAAAAGTTCATATTCATACATGTGAAGTTGAACCTTCTTGCTTCTAACTTGCACGTTGCCTTTATAATGATTTTCCAAGTTCTTCCACATTTCCTTAGCCGACATGCAATGTTAAAGCTTGCCTCCTTCTTCCGTTGTTATATAAGAGACTAAAGTGATCATTGCCTTTTTATTTTTATGATTTTCTTCCTTTTACTCATTGTTCCATTGAATCCTTGCTAGAGTAGTTACCATACCATCAATGGTAGTTGTAGGTGGTTCCCAACCTTTTGTGACAATATCCCAAAGTTTAATGGAATCACAATCAAGGTATAGCTCCATTTTGAACTTATAATAAGGATAGTCACTACCATCGAGGAATAGTCTAAGTGAAGAAATATTTTATAATTCACTCCCCATGATCTTGTATTCTAGTAATGAAGTTCTTAGAATTCAAGTTTTGATACCAATTGAAAATGCCCTAGAGGGGGGATGAATAGGGCTATTAAATAAAAATTGAAAGTAAAAATAATTCTTTGTAAGAATTGAAAGAATGTTGAGAAGGAAGAATTAAGAACACAATGATTTAAGGAGTTCGGATTCAACAACAATCCTACATCTCCATCTAACTTATATCTAAGTTAGGATTTTCAATCACCCACAATCTCAGTCATAAGATTGAGATTACACATGAGTTTTATGGCTCACTCTTATAACCTTACAACATGAGTTTTCAATTCTCACTCAAAAAACCAAATCAAGTGTTTCAATGGAAAACACTTAAACCAATTCCTTTAGAAATAAATATCACTTCCCTACTGTAGACACCCAATTTCAGGATGATGTGTTATGGATGCAGCAAATGACTCTAGTGATGAAAATGTCTTCGATACTTAATCTTTAGAATTTTAAGGGCTTAAATGTAACTTTTAAAGGAAGGATTTAATGTTTTCAGGGACTAAATTGTAAGGTTTTTCTAGGACCTAATTGCAAAATTTAAATTCTTTCAGGGGCCTTTTTGTAATTAAATGTTAAAAAATATGTCGGAATTCCATAATTTTAATCAGAATTATGCAATTCCAATGTAATTCTAGTTGGAATTACATAATTCTGATGAAAATTATGTAATTTCAATAGGAATTACACAATCCCAGTCAGAATTGAATTCATCCGTCTCTGTTTTCCTATTTTTAATTCAATTGTAATTGGTTTAAAATTCCTAGTTAACTAAGTCCTAGCTGGTTTAAAATTCCTAAATATAATTTTAAATATTAATCTTATACTTTAGGAATTATTATCATATTAGGATTGGGTTAGGCTTCCTAATTCCACTATATAAAGAAGGGGGATGAAGAGGAAAAAGAGAGAAGGAAGAAGAGAAAGAGAAAAAAGGGAGGAAGAAGGAAACATGATTTTCTTTTGAATTTTTTTACAAAAAATTCCTTTTAATTTAACAATTAATTCAAGATTCATGGAGAATTTTTGAAGGGCAAGATTCAAAGATTTATCAAGAACGGTGAACTACCAATCTGAGGAGTACCCTAAATCATTCATAATCATATCATCTTCTTCTATTCTTTATTTATTTGTTTATTTTATATTATTATTCTTTCAAGTTATTATCATAATTTATTCATTAATGATTATTTTATCTTATTTTTATGGTGATTATAGAGGAAAACACATGGTGATCATGTGGGGGATGAATTCATGAGAAGTCCATGGAAGACTATGGATAAAGCCTTGTAGAGATTTAGTTTCTAGGGTTTTATTTTTATTTTTATTATCTTTATTTTATTCTTTATTTTTATTTTATTATTTATTTTATGAATTAATGTAATAGCCCCAATAGTGGGAGTAATAAAATTATATGTGTGGTTGCATGTTTATTTTGATTAAATTGGTTAGTAAAATTAGGTTTTAATTAGGTAATTATTTAAAATCAATGGAGGAAGTAGATTAATTTAGGTTGCATGTTAATAAAATTTAGGGTTTTAGTAAGGAATAATTTAATTATTTGTTTGATCTTATTTAATTTTTTTTAATGTTATTGTTTTTTTTTTTTTGGGATTTATTTATTATTTTTATGTGTTTTGGGCCTTAAGCCCACTTTAGGTCTTGATTTATTTGTTTAAGTTTAGGTAATTCTTTTAGCCTATCTCATTGAATAATTAATTAAGTTTAATTAATTAAAATATACCTTTAGGCCCATAATTAATTAGATTTTAAATTAGAAATATCCTTAGGCCCACTTAGTTAATTAGACATAGGCTCACCTAATTTAATTTAATTAATTTAGACTTAGCCCTTTTAATTTAAGCCCTTTTCTTCACAATTTGTAGATTTAGGCCCATTTTTAGAATTAAAATACATAGACGTAGGTTCATTTATTTAAAATCAAAAGGAATTAGGTATTTAAGTTCACTTATAATTTAAAATATGTAGACTTTAGCTCATTTATTTAAAATCCATGTAGATTAGACTAACTTAGGGATTATGTGATTTATTGAATGCAATATTTACTTGTATATTTCATGACTAGTTTGCCTTGGAGTTGATGATTTTAGGGTTTATATGAAATTGCATGTGAATAGAGAATAAGATAATAATTCATAAAGTAATTCTAAATGAACACAATAGGAATCACTTGAGCAAGTTCAGGAGCTGGAATCTAGACAGATGAAGGCATTAACTCAAAAGATATCTAAGATGGAGGAGTTAATGAGGGACAAGGCCTAGGATACCCTTTTGACTTTGATGATGTGATGTAATTTGAGGAAGACAGGCTACCTAACAAATTTAAAATGCCATAGTTGCAGAAGTTTGATGGTACTGGGGACCCAAGGATACATCTTAGTTAATACACAACTATATGAGTACCACTAAGACTTCTTTGGTCGTGGTTACTAAGCTGTTTTTGCTGTCCTTGGAAGGTGTGGCCATTAACTAGTATCATGGGTTAGAGAAGTCTATCTGAGGAGATTGGAGGGAGTTGTGCATTGCTTTTCTAAAGAAATATGACTATAATACTAGGCTTGAGGTGTCTATAAGAGATTTGGAACTAACCAAGCAGAAGCCCAATGCATCATTTTCAAATTTTCTGACTAGGTTCATGAATAAGGCGGGAATAATGAAGAATAAATTGGCAGAGAAGGACCAAGTTAGAATGATAGTCTGAAATGTGTCACCTAACCTAGTGGAGAGGTTACAAATGATGAACCCCAAGACATTCATGGACCTTTATGATGATGGCTTACAAGCTGAAGAGATTGAAAATGAGAAAAAGAAAGCCACTAGGAACACTAGAGTGAGAAGTTACCCAATTGGGGGCACACAACAAGGAAATACCAGTCGAGTCATAGGAGTTCATGCCATCCAACAACCTAGGAGATTCTCAAATTTCAACCAACCCTTATCTAAAGTCCTAGATCGTCTCATTCAAAAAGGCCTCCTTAGACCCTTAACCCCAACCTGAACCTCCCTGGTTTTGATGAAAACAATTATTGTAAGTTTCATCAAGTTGCTGGCCATTCTACCAACTCTTGTATGCGTCTTAAACATAAAATCCAAAACCTCATAGACTCTGGAAAGATCACAGACCCTGAAAAGTCAAGCCCGATCCTAAACACCCGAAACAATCCTTTCCTAAATTATAGAAACGTGCCACCCCCAACCACCAAGATGATCAACTTAAGAGTAAGCAAAGAAGAAGTGCTAAACTCTTTTGAGGATCTAAACCTTAAAACTACTGAGAAATCTCCTAATTCTCCCAAAGGTGTGGAAGAGGCAAAAGACTTACTGGGTCAGCACTCAAGCAAGTTTGATTATAAGGTGTTTTACTCCAAACCACCTTCTTTTGACATATCAATTGATACAATTGAGCCTATAGGATGGGATGAGGAGTTAGATGATGAAAAGTTGCTAGTCAAGAAGGAAAAATGCATGGTCGAGGTATGGAAAGAAGGGAAGAAAGATCAGACTATAAGGATGATTGATATTTAGTATAATTCTGATGAGGAAGGCATTGAAGGGTATGATGTATAGGAAGATAATCCCAAAGTCAGCCATGTTACTAGAAGTGGGAAGGGTTATAAGCTAGTAGAGAAAGCCATAGAGAGGGAAGAAGTTATTGAAGGAGAAAACTCAAATGAACAAGGTGATGACTTGATTCTCGAATAGCTCAAGAAAGCAAAGGCCAACGTAAGCATTTGGGAGCTCTTGATGCATTCAAGCAGCCATAGAAGAGCTCTGGTTAAGGCCTTAACTAAGATGAATATTGAAACTACATCAACTCCTGATTCAATGGTGGCCAAGGTTATTGAGAAAAAGCACGGGGTCATTACTTTCTCGGATGAGGATTTACTTGTGGAAGGAAGGAACCATAATAAAGCACTATTCATCCCAACAGAAGTAAGAGGAAAGAGGACTAATTATATGATAGTGGATGATGGGTCCGCGATTAATGTTTGTCCACTACAAATCCTACCCAATTTAAGAGCAAACGTGGAGGATTTGGCAAAATCAGACCTTGTAATAAAGGCTTATGATGATAGCATGAGGAGTGTAGAAGGAACCTTTGTGGCTTCTGTGAAGACTGGATCTATAGAAGCAATGATGGAATTCATTGTGCTAGATATTCCTATCACCTATGCCCTTCTTTTGGGTAGACCTTGGTATCATGTCTTGGGAGGAGTGCCTTCGACCGTGCATTAAAAGGTAAAATTCCTACTTGATGGGGAAGTGGTGACTTTAGATGCTACTATGGGCAAGACAGTGTCCATAGTTATTGATAGTCGGAAATAGGTAGTCACTCCCCCAGGTTACTAGGTGGCCATGATTTTAGAAGGAGTCGCAATGGATCCAAGCGTTATGAACATGATCAAGAAGATGAATTACCGACCAGGATAAGGACTAGGGAAAAATGAGCAAGGAAGCCCAGAACTGCCAGATTTCAAAATCCAAGATGACACAAGAGGATTGGGCTATACTGGAGTTGGTTTTGGCAATAAAAGGGTACGAAGAAAGTTTTTCAATGAGAATGGCCTAGGGAATTTATAATCCCTAAAAGGTAACTTTATCGAGCAAAGGAAGGAGAAGTTCTACCAAGATGAAAAGGAGCTTGTCCAAGTAGCTGGTGTGGATGTCCTTAGATTTGAGATTTTTAAGGAACAGATAATTGAAAAGCTGGTGCAAGACAATAAGGACAAGGTGATGAAGACAATTGCCAAAAAGATAAAAACTGAAGACATTGAAGAACTGCTTTGTCTACCACCTAACAAAGAACCACCATAAAAATTAGCTAGTATCATTAATAATAGTTTCACTGATGTTTTTTATGAAGAAACTGATGTAATAACGTTCAATCTGTTTAAGGATGAAAAGTTTGTTTCCTTTATGGTCAATGATATAAATTCTGGTTTAGTTTACTTGTGTGATGTTGATTCTGATGGTCTTGTGCATTTTAATAATGATCGTTCATGCATGTTTGACATTAATTCTATTCAATTAGATTCATTAAACATGGGCACAAATGAACAACCAAAACACATTTCTATATCACATGACTTAACTCCTAAAAAGAGGGAAAATTTTGAGAGAGTATTAATAAAAAGAAAGGTAGTATTTGCTTGGTCCTATGAGGATATGCCAGGGTTAGATAGGGGAATTGCAGAGCATCACATTCTAACATATCCTGAAGCTAAACCTGTTAAGTAGAAACTTCATAGGTTAAGGCCCGAGTGGACAAAAAAGATAAGGGAAGAAGTCACTAAGCAAATCCAGGCTAGTTTTCTAGAAGTTGTGGAATACCCTCAATGGTTGGCAAATACAATACCAGTTCCCAAGAAAGATGGAAAAGTTTGAATGTGTGTAGACTTCAGGGGCCTGAATAAGGCATGTCTAAAGGATGATTTTCCTTTACCCCATATTGATGTGATTGTGGATAGTGAAGCATATAATGCGATGTACTCATTTATGGATGGGTTCTCAGGTTATAATCAGATAATGATGGTAGTTATGGATAGGATCAAAACTGCTTTCATCACGGAATGGGGAATGTACTGCTACAAGGTGATGCCCTTTAGACTAAAGAACGTAGGAGCAACTTATCAAAGATCAACCACTACTTTATTTCATGATATGATGCATAAGGAAATGGAAGTTTATGTAGATGACATGATTGTTAAGTTTGAAACAAGAGAGGGACACTTTGAGGCTTTGGATAAGTTCTTAGCAAGAATAGAAAAATATAACCCAAGGCTTAATCCGAAGAAATGCATCTTTGGGGTAACTTTAGGAAAGTTATTGGGGCACATAATCAGCAATAGAGGAATAGAAGTCATCAAGACAAGATCAAAGCCATCCAAGAGATGCCAACACTAAAAACAGAGAAGGAAGTATGAGGGTTTATCAAAAAACTGCAATACATCAGCAGGTTCATTACGAGACTTACTATGGTCTGTGACTCGATCTTCAAGCTCTTGAGGAAGAATCAGCCCGTGGAGTGGAATGAAGAATGCCAAAAAGCCTTTGATAAGATTAAGGAATACCTTACTAACCCACCTGTATTGAGGCCACCAAAACAAGGTAAGCCTTTAATCTTATATTTGGCTTTAAAAGAAAAGGCGATGGGAGCAATGCTAGCACAAGAAGGGCTCGAAGAGGTGGAGTAAGCTATATATTACCTTGGTAAAAAGTTCCTACAATATGAAGAAAAGTACGATCTTGTAGAAAAGACATGTTTGATAATGATCTGGGCTACAAAGAAGTTAAGGCATTATTTCCAATCCTACAAAGTACAAGAAGAAAAGTACGATCTTGTAGAAAAGACATGTTTAATAATGATCTGGGCTATAAAGAAGTTAAGGCATTATTTCCAGTCCTACAAAGTATAAGCTGTTTCAAGGATAAATCCTTTAAAATACTTGTTCCAAACACTAGCTTTGACTAAAAAGATGTCTAGATGGTTGCTACTTTTAACTGAGTTCGATATAGAATATGTCACTACAAAGGTCATCAAAGGCAGAGCTGTAGCAAAGTTTCTAGCCCAAAATGCAGTCGAAGGAAATGAGCAGTGGAATCTAGAGTTTCCAAATGAGAACCTAGCAGTAATAAAACACTGAGAATGGAAACTTTATTTTGATGGAGCAGTGAATAATAGAGGAATAGGGTTATGAGTAATTCTTGTCACACCAGAAGGAGAAACCATCCCGATGGCCCAAAAATTAGACTTTAGGGTTACAAACAATATGGCTGAGTACAAGGCATGTATATATGGCATGGAAGCAATATTAGCAGTTGAAGTGACAGACGTATTGGTTTATGGAGATTCCATGTTGGTCATCAGTCAGGCTAATGAAGAGTGGGAAGTAAAAGAAGAAAGACTAAAACCTTACATCCATTATTTGAGAAAACTAATAAGGAATTTCACCAAATGTCTCTTTATGCATTTACCAAGAGATGAGATTCCAATGGTAGATGCTTTGGCAACACTTTTTTCAATGTGGGATAAACTAACGGTATCAATGATGAAACCTTTATTGATAATGAAGATGAAAGCTCCATGTTATAGCAAAGAACATGTCGTGAATATTTAGACAGGGCCAGAGGAAAAGCCATGGTTTTATGACATCCAGAGATTTATTGAGGAAAAAGATATCCAGACAAAGCAACTTCCAAAGATAGATATGCTCTTCGTGTTCATGCACGTCATTATGCAAGTCATGATGGATATTATACAGAAGGATGCCGAATGGAATACAACTAAGATATCTCAAGAAAAATGAAGCAGAACAAGCAATGAGAGAGATTTATGCAGGAGTTTATGGATCACATATGAATGGGATAACTCTAGCAAAGAAGATTACTTGGCAAGGGTACTATTGGGGGAGTATGGAAAAGGACTGTATCCGAATAGTGAGAGAATGCCATCAATGTTAAGTACATAGGAACCTCAATCACCTTCCCCCTACAGTTCTAAATACTTTAACATCTCCATGGCCCTTCGTCGCCTGGGGAATAGATATAATAGGGGAAGTAAAACCAACTGATTCAAACGGATATAAATATATAGTAGTCGTAATCGACTACTTTTCAAGATGGAAGTAGAATCCTTTGGCACCTTAAAAGCTAGACAAATGGCAAAGTTCATTAAGAAGAACCTCATTTGCAGGTATGGGATCCCACACTATGTTGTGACAGACAATGGAGTTCAATTTCAGGTGGAAATAGCTGAGTTGTTACAAAGGTACAAGATTGAGCATCATAAGTCCTCACCTTATCGACCTCAGGCTAATGGTGTAGTAGAAGCGACTAATAAGAATATAAAGAAGATTCTCTCTAAGATGGTGAAGACACATAAGGACTGGTCTGAATACCTCCCTTTTGCTTTATAGGGATATAGAACTACAACACGTACTGCTACAAGGCAAACTTCATTCTCATTAGTATATGGTTGTGAAGCAGTTCTACCCATAGAGATAGAAATTAAATCCTTAAGGGTGGTTATGGAAGCAAAAATGCCTGAGAGTGAATGGACGCAAAAAAGGTTTGATTACCTTGGATCTCTGGATGAGAAAAGGATGGATTCTTTATTCCACACTCAGATTTATCAAAGGAGAATAGTAAGAGCGTTCAACAAAAAGGTTAAGCCAGGAAAGATAAAAGCGGGAGATATAGTATTAAAGCACGCAAGGGCAATGGTGTTTGACCCAAGAGGAAAATTCAGACCAAACTATAAAGGACTGTATTTAGTTAAGACAACCTTGCCCAAGGGAGCCGCAAAGATATCAGATCTAGAATGGAATGAATTCACTGAGCCAATCAACCTCGATCGCCTTAAGAAAAACTACCTTTGAAAAAAAAAGAGTCTGCTAACTAGAAAACCTAAAAAGGCTGGTTAGGAAAAAGTTCGGACATTCCCACTATTCAGAAAACTCGAAAAGGGCTGATCAGGCAGAAATTAGGGAAATGAAAATGGGAGGAAAATTTTTCAGTTAGAAAATCTGAAAGGACTAGCTGATAACAGGAGTTATGTCATGTGATGTAATAAATGTACTCATTTTTTCCCTAGTTAATGAAATGAATTGAAAAGAAATTTTTGTTAAATATTGCATCTTCTATCTGTATTACAAGACACAAAGACTTAAAGGAAAAATAAAACATAAGAAACTGGACTCATGAGACAACTACTTATGTTTTTGTTTCTTTCTTGACTCATCTAAAAATATTTGAGTCCTTTTGTATTTAATAAGTTCTGGTGATTCTGTAGATTGTATAGTAACCCAAGTCTTATAGTTGTCATTAGTAGTCATGTCAGCATCCAGGCACATATGGCGTTCCAAAGCTCTACGAGGCCATAAGTTCTTCACCTTGTCCAAGAAATATTGTCTCAGGAGGAAACCTTTGAAGTCAGTTATAACAGCAACAATGAATTAAGGGCGACCATACTGATGGCAAAGGCATAAAGGAGAAAGAAAGGTCGAAAAGTGTAATATGGGAATAGGGACACAATTTTCATACAAGTTGATGGTCATGAATTTTAGTCTCCACCAAGGACAGATCCAAGTAATCTCAGTATAAGCAATGCCTTTCATCCAATCAGTCCATTGATCTATAGTATGCTTATCCTTTATTTTCAAAGGACGAGATTATAGATGATGAGGTTGATAAATCAAAGCATTGGGAGGAGCATTAAGCAGACTCAATTTCTCTTGTAACCAAATCTTAAAAATTAATAATAATAAGCTAAAAACCTGAAAGGATAGCTTAAATAAAAAAAGAGTTACATACCTGAAGGAGAAGCAGACTGCTTGAGAGTCAGTTTTGAACTTTGAAATTATCTAACCCAATGATAGTTTCAGCAAGTATGACAGGCACGGGATTAGCTCTAGTTTCTACCTGTTCTAAGATATTGAAAATCCTTACATCAACATCTCCATGAGAAGACACTAGTAGAAACTGAGCATATAGGCAGAAAGTGATAGTTCTAATCCAAGCAGCATTATTTTGTCTCTAGTTCCACAAAAGGAAATCAAAAAAGGAAGATTGATGGTTTCAACATTATGTGCGTCCGGGGGCATATCAAAGAATGCTATTAATTTGCTAGAAAACTCAATCTCAAGGTCTAGGAGAGTAATGGTAGTAGTCAAACTTAGTGAACATCCTAGAATAGCAATAAATTCCTCGATCAAGGGACACAACTCTTATCTATTGAATCTAAATACGTGATCCTTAGCATCCCAGAAAGTGGCAGCAACATGTAAGAAATTATTGTCTATCTTCAGATGTTAAAAGGACTTTAAGAGTTTGGCATGAAAGGGCAGAATTTTATTCCAATCATCTCCATTAAGGGTCTTGAGAAATTTCTTCATCAATGTAAGCATGGCTTGTGTCATGATGGAGGCGAAGAATGGAATTAATGCAGCGTATTTGTCTTACGGTTCTTATATAGGCCATAAATTAGATACAGAAAGGATTAGGATTGATTTTTGGACCAAATTCACGTCAAAGTAGGGAAAGAAGCAGGATCAGAACCGAGATTTTCGATCAGATATTCAAAATTCTGATCAGAATTCTAGATTTCTAATCAGAAATCCATAATTCTGATCAAAATTCTAGGAAACAGTTATGAAATATCTCAAAGTACAGTCACGCTAATACAATTCCTAAAGAAAGTCAGTCATCCTAAGCTCCAGTGTCTGGCCAGGGGCTCTACTCTCTAGCTAGATCGTCACTTTGATCTGGGGGCATAAAAGTCCCAACATCGTGTCCATCAAAACTAAGGCTAGCAAGCTGTCGCCGAAGCCTCTCATTCTCACGCTCCAAATCCCCAGCAAACTTCTGTTGCATTAGAAAATAGTTAGAATCTTGTATATCATGCATAATATGCATACATTTGCATATTTTTTGTGAATACTAACCCTCCAACTATCAGTAATCTGCATAGTAAATAATCTCTAGGAAGAGGCAATTCCATACAAATACTGACCTATAAAATAAATTTTACTAATTCAGCAATAAGTGCAGGTTTGTGCAGGGTTGGCAAGGGAGCAAATAAAACGTACATGTGAAGCATCAGGGGGTGAGAAGCTAGGAATTTGAGTTGTATCAAAATACATGTGTCGCTCAACAGGAGTCTGTACCATGGAAGCCCAATAATACAATGACCTATCAAATTGGGGATTATCGCCTAGAATGGTACCAGAGGAAGCCTCACTATAAGCAGTCTTACTGTCATGAATAGGCTCGACTTCCTACTCGGTTTCCTCAATATCATGCTTAGTCTCCTCTACAGCAACATTAAGGACTCCTTCAAACTATATAGAGAACCAAATGTCAATAATGATGAGAGAATTGAAGTAAAGTAGTGAGAGAAAGCATACCTCAACCGGGTCTATAGGAACCTGCTCTAAAAGGTTCTCTCAAATATACTCTTGATAATGACGAGAACACTCAAGCATGGTCAAAGCGTCATATCCCTTAATAGCAGCTCTAAACTCAAGGCCAGTCATGCTGCTACTCCATAACATTGAGGGAGGAATAAAAGAGGGGACACACCTCTTATAAGGTCCCATATGCCAGTGATAAACATGCTCACCAAGATACCATATCTAGCAGCCATAACCAGGAAGCAGAACTTCATAGTCTCAAGTCTCATAGCTACAGTCATAAAATCATATCGTTGAATGTCTTCAATACCAGCCAACCAATCTAATCTAACCTCCAAACTCATTCATTAAATTTAAATTTGTTAGACTTTTACAATTAATGAAGTATTAAAAGTCAAAATTTTCTTACCAGGTCCCACTCTAAGGAGTTCAGCTGATCCTAATAAGTCTGCAAATCATACTTGATGCTAGAAAGATGAGAGGAACCCCACCTCTGCATCAGGGGAAGACTCATGTTGGAGCTAATGGCATTAAAACATCAAATCACTCCAGTCTCAATGCCCCAAATCTGAAAAAGGAAAATAAAGGAAATAAGGAGGGGAAGGTGAAAGTAAGTAAAAGTTAAAAAGGGATAAGAAGCATACATGCAAGACATGCTAGAAGCTGCACATAATCATAGTACCTCTACAAATAATATCCAATCTATAGTAGAGAATTGAAAACAAACATAAGAAATTTGCCTCATCTCCAGCTTGAGAACATCTGTGGAGGTGCAAGTGGGTCAAAGGAAATATCTCTTCATCTTGACGAAGTCCCAAATCATTATGAGGAAAATGCAGATGCAAAGCAATGGGATCTAATTGCCTAAAATTTCTCCCATATAGCCTACGCTATGGGTGGGCCATAGGATCAGATAGATCCAAAATCAAACGTCGGATGAGAGAATAATTGAAGGAAGAAAATTTGAAAATCAAGAGAAAATGAAAAGAAAACAGAGAAGAAGAATAGGAAAAAGAGTTAATGAATCGGAAAAGGACGAAAGGAATATATAAAGGAGAAAATATCCACTTTGGTCCTTCAACTTTGGTTTACATTTAAGTCCACTTGATTCTTTGTAATTTAGTCCTAAATTGTAAAGCTTTTTAGTTTAACAATTTAGGGAATTGTTAAAATTGTTGGGAGTATCTTCAATTGATTATACGAGCGAGTATAATCAACATCACAAGACTAAGTGTGATGCCTCTTTTCAAATCAGACTATACAACCGAGTGTAGTCAGCATTGTATGACAGAGTGCAATGTATCTTCAATCGATTATATGACCGAGTATAATCAGCATCACACAACCGACTGTGATGCCTCTTTTCAAATCAAACTATACAATTGAGTGTAGTCAGCATTATACGACCGAGTGCAATGTATCTTCAATTGATTATACGATCGAGTATAATCAGCATCACACGACCGAGTGTGATGCCTCTTTTCAAATCAAATTATACGATCGAGTGTAGTCAGCATTATACGACCGAGTGCAATGTATCTTCAATTGATTATATGACCTAGTATAATCAGCATCACACGATCGAGTGTGATGCCTTTTTTCAAATCAGACTATACGACCGAGTGTAGTCAGCATTGTACGACCGAGTGCAATGTATCTTCAATCGATTATACGACCAAGTGTGATGTTACTTTTCAAAACAAACTATATAACCAAGTGTAGTAGGCATTGTATGATCGAGTGCAATGTATCCTTAATCGATTATACGACCAAGTATAATCGACATCATATGACCGAGTATGATGTAATTTTTCAATTCAATGCTATATGTCTAAGTATAGTCAAACATTGTACGATCGAGTACAATGTATTTCATTCACCTAAGGTTATACGATCGAGTATAATCAATATTATATGACCGAGTATGATATGTCATTTGAAACGCTGTACGTCCGAGTATAACAAATTCATAAGCAGAAGCTTTAAGGAGCAGGTAAGAATCCTAACTTTCAATTTAGAAATTGGGTGCTATTTTGCTTTGCCGCAATTTTTCAAGCAAACAGCAACAAAGGGGGGCAATTGTAGACACCTAATTTCGGGATGACGTGTTATGGATGAAGCAAAGGACTCCAGTGATGAAGCTGTCTTCAATACTTAATCTTTAAATTCTAAGGGCTTAAATGCAGCTTTTAAAGGAAGGATTTAATGTTTTCAGGGACTAAATTGTAAGGTTTTTTAGGACCTAATTGCAAAATTTAAATTCTTCCAGGAGCCTTTTGTAATTAAATGTTAAAAAAATATATCTCGAAATTCCATAATTCTGACCGGAATTATATAATTCCAGTTGGAATTACATAATTTCGATCGGAATTATGTAATTCCGATCGGAATTATGTAACCAATTCCGATCGAAATTGAATTCTTCCATCTCTATTTTCCTATTTTTAATTTAGTTTTAATTGGTTTAAAATTCCTAATTAACTCAGTCCTAACTGGTTTAAAATTCCTAAATATACTTTTAAGTATTAATCTTATACTTTAGGAATTAGAATCATATTAGGATTGGGGTTAGGCTTCCTAATTCCACTATATAAAGAAGCGGGTGAAGAGGAAAAAGAGAGAAGGAAGAAGAGAGAGAAAAAAAGGGAGGAAGAAGGAAACATGATTTTATTTTGAATTTTTTTACAAAAAATTCCTTTTAATTTAACAACTAATTCAAGATTCGTGGAGAATTTTTGAAGGGCAAGATTTAAAGATTTATCAAGAACGGTGAACTACCAATCTAAGGAGTACCCTAAATCATTCATAATCATATCATCTTCTTCTATTATTTATTTATGTATTTATTTGTTTATTTTATATTATTATTTTTATTATTATTCTTTCAAGATATTATCATAATTTATTCATTAATCATTATTTTATCTTATTTTTATGGTGATTATGGAGGAAAACGCATGGTGATCATGTGGGGGATGAATTCATGAGAAGTCTGTGGAAGACTATAGATAAAGCCTTGTAGAGGTTTAGTTTCTAGGATTTTATTTTTATTTTTATTATCTTTATTTTATTCTTTATTTTTATTTTATTAGTTATTTTATGAATTAATGTAATAGCCCCAATAGTGGGAGTAATAAAATTATATGTGTGGTTGCATGTTTATTTTGATTAAATTGGTTAGTAAAATTAGGTTTTAATTAGATAATTATTTAAAATCAATGGAGAAAGTAGATTAATTTAGGTTGCATGTTAATAAAAATTAGGGTTTTAGTAAGGATTAATTGAATTATTTATTTGATCTTATTTAATTGTTTTTTTAATGTTTTTGTTTGTTTTTTGGGATTTATTTATTATTTTTATGTATTTTGGGCCTGAAGCCCACTTTAGGTCTTGATTTATTTGTTTAAGTTTAGGTAATTCTTTTAGCCCATCTTATTGAATAATTAATTAAGTTTAATTAATTAAAATATACCTTTAGGCCTATAATTAATTAGATTTTAGATTAGAAATATCCTTAGGCCCATTTAGTTAATTAGACATAGGCTCACTTAATTTAATTTAATTAATTTAAACTTAGCCCATTTAATTTAAGCCATTTTCTTCATAATTTGTAGATTTAGGCCCATTTTTAGAATTAAAATACATAGATGTAGGTTCATTTAATTAAAATCAAAAGGAATTAGGTTTTTAGGTTCACTTACAATTTAAAATATGTAGACTTTAGCTCATTTATTTAGACTAACTTAGGGATTATGTGATTTATTGAATGCATTATTTACTTGTATATTTCATGACTAGTTTGCCTTGGAGTTGATTGTTTTAGAGTTTATATGAAATTATATGTAAATAGAGAATAAGATAGTAATTCATAAAGTAATTCTAAATGAACACAAGACTGAAAGAAATTAGTATTCCATATCCAGAATCTCCTGGTGTCTTTGTGATAGTGGCTAGTGTGTTCTTTAGAGCCCTGAGCTCAAACAGTGTCGCGGTTGCTAAAATCTTGGACACGCGCTAAACCCCACCATCTACACCTACTAATTTATCACAAGATTTAAGATGAAGAGTAATTCTATTTCTAACACACAACCAACTCTCATAAGAGTTATAAATAAAGAGTGAATATTTGAGAATTTGAGAGCTTTAATGAATGTTAAGATAGAGGATGATAATAAGTAAAAAATGTCTTAACTTCCATTTAGCTCTAGAGGTGTTTATATAGATAAACACTCAAACATATAGCTATTAGAGCTGCAAATAATGTGTTCAACATCTATATTTTGAATCCAATATTTATAATTTTGAATTTTAGAAAGTAATGCTACCAAACTGTTATACATGGATTAAAACCATAATTGGCTACTAGAGATGTTTGAATTTGCCTATACTTTCTTCATAAAATTTGTAGCTATTTAACTTATCTTTTGATATCATTTTAAATCACATCAATTATACTTCTTTAGCTTAAGATATGTCAAAAACACTAAGAGTTGTGCAATCTAAAATGTAGACTACTATTAGATAGTTGTGCACAAATTGAAACTATAATTTTTTATTGGATAATTTTGAATTCACCCAAACTTTCTACATAAACATTGTATATATTTGACTTATATTTTCATATCATTTTAAATCACCTTAATTATACTTTTGTAGCTCAAGATATGTTCAAAATACTAAAGGATGTGCAATCTAAAATGCAAACTATTGTCAAACAACTGTGCAAAAGTTGAAAGCACAATTTTATATTTGAGAAGTTTGAATTTTCCTATACTTTCTTCAAAAAAATTTTGGATATTTGACTTAGCTTTCCATATCATTTTGAATCACCTCAATTAGACTTCTTTAACTCAAGATTATGTCCAAAATACTAAAAGCTATGCAATTTGAAATGGTAGCTACATAAATTGATTTTGACTCAATATTTGCATACCCAAATGAACTCGGATTTTGACAAGTAAGCCCAATTCAGAAATATCAAGATGTCTACTTCAAATTTAAAGTAAATAACTTTGTAATTATAAAGCTCTAAAGATGTCAAAAGCCTCCTTGAATCTCAAAGGTCGAATCAACCCAAGATATTCATACTTCATTTTATCTTCCAATAAAGTCCTAACTTATACACACTTAAACAAACTAACTAAATCCTTCAAATTAATTTTGTTAAGATTAAAATTAATATTGATTATTACTAAATCAACAGTACTTCATAAGAGTTATGCTTGATTTAGCTCCATCCATGTCAAACTTCTTGAGAATGTCCTTAGCATATTTAGTTTGATTGATGAAAATCTCACCTTTCCACTGCTTTATTTTAGGTCTAAGAAAAAATTTGAGCTCACCCATCATGCTCATCTCAAATTCTCCTTGCACCAACTTGGAAAATTTCTCACACAAGCAATGGTCAGTAGCACCAAAAATAATGTCATCAACATAAATTTGCACAATAAGTAAATCATGCTTGGATTTCTTTATGAAAAGAATTTTGTCAACTTTTCCTTTAAAGAAACCTTTCTCTAATTGAATGTTACTCAATCTTTCATACTAAGCTCTTAGAGCTTATTTTAGTCCATATAATGCTTTTGACAATTTAAAAATATGATTTAGGAATCAAAATTTTCAAAACCCAAAGGTTGTTCAACATATACCTCTTATCCAATAAAACCATTTTAAAAAATGTACTTTTAACATCCATTTAAAAAAAGTATAAAATCCATGACTAATGTAAATGTAAGTAGCATTCTAATAGCTTCTAACCTTGCAACGAGGGCAAAGGTTTCATCATAGTTAATGCCTTCCTCTTGATTATAACCTTTAGCTACTAATCTAGCTTTGTTCCTAATTATGATACCTTGTTCATTCATCTTATTTCTAAAAAACTAGTTGGTGCCTATAATAGGATGATGTTTAGGTCTAGTAACCAAGGTTCATACCTTGTTTCTCTCAAATTGATCTAACTCTTCTTGCATAGCAAGGACCCAAAATTCATCACTTAAAGCATCATTAACACTTTTTGGTTCAATTTGAGATATAAAGGCTAAATTAATAATAAACTTAAGTTGAGATCTAATAGTACCCCCTTTATAGTGTCACCTATAATGAGGTCTTAAGGATGTGCTTTCTTGAATTTTCAATCCTTTGGAAGTTCATCCTTCAAGGTAGGTTTAGACATCTCCTCATTGTCCTCCTTGGTTAGTCCTTCAAGTTTCAAAGGCTTACTAGCATTTTCTTCTTGAGTGTTCACATCCACATGCTCATCTACAAAATCATCAACACTACAAACATCTTTTCTAGGATTAAGTGAGTTTCATTTATCAAATACAATTTGCATTAACTCTTTAACTACTAGTGTTCTTTTATTAAAGACTCTATATGGTTTCCTAGTGGTGGCATAGCATAGGAAAATTCCTTTATCGGCTTCAGAATCAAATTTCCCAAGATTATCCTTAGTGTTCAATATAAAGCACTTGCATCCAAATACTCTAAGTTATGAAATTTTATGTTTTCTATTATTCTAAAGCTCATAAAATTTTTTATTTAAAATTGGTCTTTTAAATACTATATTTGCAATGAAACAAGATTTGTTAGCAGCTTTTGCCCAAAAGTATAGAGGTAAATTATAGTCGTGAAGCATTGTTCTAGCCATTTCCATAAGATTTTAATTTTTCCTTTCAACAACTTTGTTTTGTTAAGGTGTTCTAAGAGAAGAAAATGCATGAGAAATACCATTTTGGTTACAAAAGGTTTTGAAAAATTCATTTCAAATTCAGTTCCATGATAACTTCAAATTGTTGAAATACAAAAAACTTTTTATTTTTTAGAAAATTTTTCAAAAGCTTTAAATGCATCATTCTTATGAGAAATAAAACCTACCCAAGTGTATCTAGAGTAATCATGAAAAAAAACATATGCATAATGAATTCCACCGAGACTAGCAACTCTAGTTGGTCTAAATAAATCCATATGTATAAGTTCGAGTGGCCTAGAGGTGGACACTATATTTTTTTAGCTTAAAAGAGGACTTGGTTTGTTTTCCCTTTTGGCAAGCATCACTTCATTTATCCTTAGCAAATTCAAGGTTATGTAAATTAATCATAAGTTTGTGTTTATAAATATCATTCAAAAGCATTTGCATGTCCTAACCTTCTATACAATGTCCATGTGTCATGGGAAATAAATATTAAGAATTTAATGTCTTTGTTATCAAAATTATTCAAGTCAATTACACAGACATTATATACTCTTTCACCACTAAAGATTACTTTATTGTCATCAAGACTACTAACAAAGCAATTTTTAGGATAGAATGTGGCTTTGTTTCCTATATCACATAGTTGACTTATACTAAGCAAATTATGTTTAAGACCATCAATAAGCAACACATGATGTATAGATAAGGATTGTGGATTACTGATTTCTCTAACGTCGACAATCTTTCTTTTGGCATTGTCTCTAAATGTGACATGTCCTCCATCCTTTCCATCAAGCTTATTGAATTTCTCCTTGTCTCCTGTCATATGCCTAAAACATCCACTATCAAGATACCACTTGCTTTTTTTTCTTGTGGATTTTAAGCACTCCTACACAAAACAATTTAAATGTTCTTTTGAAGCCAAACCTTTCTTGGTCTAGGTTGGTTAGTCTCAAGATAATCCAAAGGAAGTAAATTCATGTGTAATCTTCTATAGAAGAACACATTATTTATTTGTCCTTTGATAATGCAATATGAAAATACAACATTGATAATGCAATATGAAAATACAACATTTTCAAATTTATTTCTCCTAAGATGATGTAGTTTCCTAGTATATGAAACATGCCTTTTGTGTTGTGGTGGTGTGTGTCTTATAATATTATTATGAGTTATATTATGAGACATACATTGACAATGACAATATGTATTTTGATAGGTTAGTGCTACATGTTTATGAGAATGATGTTGTATAGCATGCTTAGGAGTGTTGTGTCTAGTGTACATGTAAGTATGTTTGGGTTGTGTTTTCCTAGCATGAAACTTACCTCTTTATGTCATATAGGATTGGGACTTATGAGTCTTTCCTTTAATATTTGACACATAATACTTATTAGCTTTGAAAGCTTAAGTCTCAATTGGTTTAGAGGTAGAAGGAGTGAAATTTTATAATGCTTTAACATAATTGATATGTGATGATGATGAGGAATAAGGCATTCCATTTACATATCCTACTATATAAGTATTTCGATGGAGTTTTTGAGAGTCAAGCAGATTATCTAAACTTTCTTTTCCTCTTTTGAATTTGGAAATACAAATCTTTAGCTCTAATATCTCATTAGAAAGCTTATGATTTTCATCACTTGCTTTCTTGAGTTGCTCTTCCAAGGAATTTGAAGATTTTAAATCATAAGTTTTTCATTTGATTTAACAATCTCAGTAAAATCATTTTTCAAATCTTCAAATTCTTTAGTTAAGCTAGCTAACTCATGTTTATAATGCTTCTTCTTATAAAGTAAGCTTTTTCATTTAAGCAAGAATTTTCACAATATAGCTCTTATCATTATCATCATAATCATAATAATCATCACAAGAAGAGTTAGAAGTATATGGTACCTCATTTTCATCTTTAAGAGCCATGAATCAAAGGTTAGCCACTTCTTGTTGTTCCTCTTCCTCTTCAGATTCAAAGGAGTCATCCTAAGTAGTTTTGAAGGACTTCTTTTTCTCCTTTACTCTTTTGTTCTTGAATTTTAGTTTGGGGCACTCACTTCGAAAGTGACTCAGTTTTTGCATTCATAACAAGTAACTTATTTAGTTTTTTTTTTACCTTCTACTTCAAACTTCTTATTGAAGTACTTTGTTCTTGAAGAATTTTTATTTTTTAAGAATTTTTTGAAATTTCTAGTAAGCATGGCAATATCACCATCTTTATCACTAGAATCTTTAATGCTTTCCTCTTCACTATCTTCTTGAAGAGATTTTAGTGATATGCTCTTTTTCTTCTCTTCCTTCTCTTTTTGTTCTTTACCTTTTTGCTTAGTTATAAGCTAATATGTTAGGAGCTTTCCAATAAGCACATTGGTTGAAAGGGTAAAGACATCTTGAGCTTCCTCAATTGAAGTGACCCGATATTCCCAATCCTTCTTAGGTAGAATTCTTAAAATCTTGTTATTCACATATTCCTTAGAGAAATGCTTTCCAAGTTTCTTAATGGCAGTGAAAAAAGCATTGAGTCAATTAGTCATCTCCATGATTGACTCATAAGGCTTCATCTTGAAGAGTTTATATTCATATATGTGAAGTTGAACTTTCTTACTTCTAACATGCACATTGCCTTCATAATGGTTTTCCAAGGTCTCCCACATTTCCTTGGATGAAATGTAATATTGAAGCTTGCCTCCTTCTTCTCTTGTCATAGAAGAGAGTAGAGTGATCATAGCATTTTTATTCTTGTAGTTTTCTTCCTTTTGTTCATTGCTCTATTCATTTCTTAATAGAATTATTTACACACCATCAATGGTAGCTTTAGGCGGTTGCCAACCTTTAAGAACAACTTCCTAAAGTCTAACAGAATCACAATCTAAATAAAGATCCATTTTGAACTTCCAATATAGGAAATCACCTCCATTAAAGAATGGTCTAAGTGAAGAAATATTTTGAAATTAAGTCCCTATGATCTTATATTCTATTAATTAAGTTCTTATAATTCAAGCTTTGATACCAAATGAAAGTGCCTTAGAGGAGGGTGAATAAGGCAAATGAAGGATTTTAGAAATATTAAAATAAATTTAAGAAAGGAATAATAATTGAAAAATAATATAGTAAGAAGAACAAAGAACATAAAAATTTAAGGAGTTTGAATTCTTAACAATCCTACATCTCCACCTAACTTATCCCCAAGTTAGGATTTTTCAATACCCATTATCTTATTCACAATATTGAGATTATAAGAGTTTGAGGCTCACTTATCAACCTTACATAAATAAGAGTTTTAAAGCTAACTCTTCAGCTAAACAAACAACAGTTTCTAGGCTCACTCTTAAACCAATTCCTTAGTGTTTTAATGGCTAATAACTTAAACAAATTCCACTAGAAATATACCTCAATTCCCTTCTAATCTATGCCAAGAATTAGATGAAGATGAAGTCCTATTTCCACCACATAACCAACTCCCACAAGAGTTAATTAATATAAAGAATATTTATATAAAGAAAAATGAAGCTTGATGAATGCTTAGAGAGTTTTTTGATAATCAAAGAGTAATATAATGTTTGTTCATATTATCACAACTCTAGAGCACATATGTATAGGTTAAGCTTCAAAAATATGGCTATTGGAGCTAATAATTATGTCTCCAATGTCTCTTTTTTTTTCAAAAAATTCAAAAATATATTAGTTGGATATTTTTGAAGTTTGCTATCACCATGGAAGTAAGGCTTTAATCATAGCCTACTGTTGAGACAAGCTTTCTATCACTATGGTAGCCTTACTTCAGTTACTTCAGTTATTCACTATGGAAAGCTTTAGTCATAACCTACTGTTGAGCTTGACTTTCTGTCACCATAGCAGCCTTGCTTTAATGGAAGTTTATAATTAAACTCACCATGGTAACCTTGCTTTATTCGTAGCCTACTACTGAATTTAGCTTTCTATCACCATAGTAACCTTACTTCAGTTATAGCTTACTATTGAGCTGAATTTTGACTTGGCTTTCTTTGAGAGTAATATTGTACCTATGCTTATAATCACACTCAAATAAAATATATTAAACACTCAAAATTAAGTTTGTTAAGGTCAACAATAAGATTGATTATTGCTAAGGTCAATAATTTATATTATAAGAAATGGCACTAAGGCATATCTATACTAACAAAAAAGACATTTCACAAAAGGCATATTGATGTGGAGTTTCTTAAATCTTTCAAAAAATTTTGCAACTCATTGGTCATGCTCATGTCTTTTTAACCTTTGAGGATATGGAACTTCAGGTTTATAAGGCTTCACTGGTGCTGGTGTTGACTACTTATTTTGTCCTCAACTACTTGCTTCTTCTCTTTCACTTTAACTCAATCATTTTCTTGTTCTTTTTCCTCTTCCTTCTTCTTTTCCTTCTTATATTTCATAATTGCTTTTAAGGGTTGGATTTCTATTCCACTTCTTAAGGTAATAGCCTTCAACTGCTCTTTTGGATTCTTCTCATTGTTACTTAGGAATGAACCTTCAATTCTGATTGATAAAGAATTTCCTAATTGTCCCATTTTCACTTCCAAATTATGAATAAAAGAAGAGTGATTTTTGAAAATAAGTTTAGTGTCTTAGTTCATCTGCTCAAATCTACCTTCTAACCTCTTTATAATTTCATCTTGTTGGTTCATTTTTTTTAAGATTACATTTATGAACTTCTTCATCTTGCTCTCTAAAGAAACCCATGTTCATGAACCCTTATCCTACTAAAAATGAGGTTGATGCTACTGAGCATTCTGGCCTCTAAAACCTTATTGTGTTTATGGTCTCCATGGTTGTTTCCTTAATTGCTCTGGGAGAAATTAGGATAATTTTCTCCAACTCAAGTTGTAGGTGTTACTATGTACTTGGTTCTACTACCCCTTGAAGTTATTCATATAGTTTTCATTCTACCTTGAAAATCCCTATATTAGTTGACACTCCATAGTTAGATAACCTCCCCAACACAATTCATAAGAGGAAGACAAGCTAGATGTAAACACTACATTAACATTTCTTTTGTCAATTCTCTTAGGTAGAGTATCCATCTTTGCATTAAACATTATGAAACTATCAACTTAAATTGATCCCCCTCTCTTTAGAATAGTCCTCTCATTATATCAAAGGCTTTGGGTGTTAGCCATGTCCTTAAAAAGTTCTAAAGCATCTTCAGGTGTCTTTGACATGATGGCTCCCCTAGTTTTTGCATATATGTTCACTCTGACTATTGGATTAACTCCTTTATAAAATGACTACACCAAATCCGATGAAGGAATTAACTGAGGTTGACTCTGCCTTTAAAGATCTTTGAATCTGTCGCAACATTCATAGAAGCTTTGATCCTCCCTTTGATAAAAAGAGTCGATTTTCATTTTTGATTTTCAATACTTTAGCTAGTGGGAAGCACTTGTTAAAGAATGTTTGTAGATTTCATGCCAAGTGTTAATGGAGTTGAGTGGCAAGCTGGTGAACCACCTCTTGGCCCTATCCATTAATAAAAAAAGGAAAGAGGATCAATTGTATTACTTTGGATTGCACTACATTAATCTTAAAGTTTGAGTAGTATTCCAAAAATTGGGTCATGTGACCAATGGGATCCTCATGTGGCAACCCATTGAATTATGAATTTTGAATCATCTGGATCATGGCGGGCTTGATTTCAAAGTTATTTGCTATAATTGCTAGATTTAGAATTGGATTTTGATCATCTTGGACATTGGGACTCTTAAAGTCCCTCATAGTTCTCTACCCATTCTTACCATTCTACCCATTTTGAGCTGCTTGTTGTCTAGGAAGTGGATTTCTTTCCTCTTTCCCTTCATTCACCTTATTACTATTTTGTCTCCTTTTTTTTATGAATTATTCTTTTGAGCTCTAAATCAAGTGGTATTAATAGGGCTCTTTGTTTGCTTGCACCACGTGTTAAGTGCATACACTACTCAAATCCCTATAACACCACAAACATAATTACTACGCAAACTAAAAGAAAGTTTAAATCAAATAACACAAAGTTCTTAACGATATGAATTTTGGCAATCCCCGGCAATGGCGCTAAAAACATTATGTGTGAAATCCTCAAGCATACGGAATCATGTAAGCAATAAATTAATGTCGTCCTCTAGAGATTTCAAATTGAGTATTGTAATACTAGATGTACTTATTTGTTTAAACAACAAAATTGGTTTTTAAATTTAATTAAAACTTAATAAAGAAAATATGAATGAATTAATAATTAATTTTAAAACTAGGGTTCTTATGACCAATTCAACCATTTCTTAATATTAATTAACACCTAAGCCAAAACTAATTTTAATCCATTTTAAAGGCATCTAAGGAATCCTAGGTTTTCCCCTCAGATAAACACATAATTAACCAAGTAAATGAACACCAAGTTTTATAGCTCTCACTAACTAAGTGTTTCTTAAACTCAGTTTTAAGCTTCAGCCATTAATCAATATTAGTTACTTTAATGTCTCTTAACTAAAAAAGCATATAATAGCTTGTTGTTTAATTCCAATGCAACCTATCTCTCAATCAAGTTTCATTGTGTAAATTAAACCAAAGGGTGATCAATCTTATAATGACATTAAGTTTAATATATATCTAATGAATTAAGATTATAAACTTAGATTTAATTCCAATATTCACATGGTTGAATTGAAATAACAACCCTAATGAACTACGTAGCTACTCATGTTGATAATAGGGAAGAAGAAGAATAATAAAAGAAAAATGGTATCATTATTAACCAAAATAGAAATGAAAAATAACAAAGTAACAAGAAAAACCTCTTCTCTAATTAACCAGCTAAAAATGGAAGGTTTTATGTTCTTCAATCCTTGTTAAAGCTTAATCTCCAACTCAACATGAACAAGATAGTCCAAAACTAGAATGAGACTAGTTTTAATTCTTATAAAAAAAAGTAAAAATGATAAGATGTTCTTATTTCTCCAATGTCTCTCCATATAAAATCCTATCCTCTAACCTCTCTAAATTGTTACCATTCAAAAATAATCAAATCCCCCTAAATTAGTAAAAGAAATTTCAAATTGCAAAAGCTGACAGCAGGGCAGATGCCTGTGCGCACAAAGGTATACGATTGTGTGCCTAGTCCTTTCTCAAATCCTCAAAGTAGCATAGCCATGTGCGTGGGTGCGTATGGCTGTATGTCCATTCTTCAATCAAGTATGACCATTTACATTTATGTTCACAGCCATTTGCCATCTATGAGCCTTAAAGTCACTTGAATCTGCCTTACATGCCCTTTGATGACCTCTACATCATTTAGAAGTCTTATGCATGATTCCATCACTATTCTTTGAACACTTATATGAACAAAAATACACAAAAGTAAACCAAAACACTTAAAAATAAATAAAAACTTAAATAATACAACACAAACACTTAAACTAAAGAAGAACTAAACAAAAGACTATAAATGCATCTAAAATAACACCTAATCCTAACACATTGAGTGCTTAAAATAATGCATTTCTCACACTTATCACTAGTTGAATTCTTGATCTATTCATTTGATCTAATAAGGACAAATGGATAATATCTCGTAGGTTCCATCATCAAAAGATGTCATTACTTGCTAGTTCTCATAGGCTATTCAAATTGAGGTACATGATTCTTATCATTCCTCATGCATCGGGCTTGTGTGAGGTAAATAAGAATCACTCGATAATGACATCACTCGATAATGACATCACTCGATAATGAAAACTAGGGATGTCATAGCATTTGTGAATGTCAATTCAAATGGATAGCATCAGGGCTACCATGCAAAGCTTGGCGAGATCCTAAAGGAAGTTTCTATTAGTTTATTTACATGGGTTGAGTCAAGGGTATAAGGCTAAAGGCTCCTTTAATGAGAATGCCCCCTATGAATAGGGTTACAAACTCTGATCTGTAAGTCTAGCATTCTTTTGATAACTCGTGAGAGTCGAGGCTAAAGGTGATGAATTTGAATCAGTCACCCCATGACTCAAATGGAACCATGGTGGATTACTTTCCATCATCGTCGGCTGATAAGGACTAGTATTGTACATGTGAAGTGCAGTGAAAAACGTAGTGGTGGAGGGTTCCATATAGTTGAGTATTATGTAATGAGAAATAGCAATTTTTGAATTAATCTCTCTAATTAGCATCCCTAGTGGAGTCACCACTATGAGCAACTGGGTGAGAAGTAAATCTCGAAGGGTTTACGTCTTTAAAATATAAGGACATGGCAATTTTACTAAAAGGGGGATATGTTCTGTAGATAATTTTTAGTCTCGGGAAGATGCGAGATATTTTATGTTTATGGAGTCACCACCCAATTTTTATAAAATTGAGAAAAGATGTAAGGGATGGCATTGGGTCACTCAACAAGTATCATCCCCAATAGAGATTCTACGTTCGGGAGATTGCATATACTTTTTGGCTATTTCTCATCATACAATACTTAATACATAGCTATTGCAACACCCTAGTTTTGATAATGTCAGTTTGTATATGCACCTTCACACATCACAACAAGTAATAATGGAAAGTAAGGAACTTATTTACAATTAGTTACGTGGCTTTCCTAATAAAATACAAAAGAAAAAGGAAAATGTGCCAAAATGTAAATCTAAACCTAGATTTAGAATACACCTGCAAAAAAGAAGTTAGCACAATTATGTGTGATTCCATCAATTCATCCACTAGGACACCAAATGGGCAAGAGATGCTCAGTCAATGAATTATGAATAAGCAAATAAATGCATATAGTTGTGTGCATTTATATGATTATTAAAAATAAAAATGAGATGATTACTAAAATCATAAGATGTTCCTAAATGAAGAGAAAGAAAATAAATAAAGATGCATCATTGCATCATTTAACCATGAAATGAGCTCGAGAATGTGATCTTTCACATTATTTGATGTATTTTAATGCAAAAATGAGAGAAAATACTTATTTTCATATTGGAGAATGGGAAGATGTAATTTTAATTGTGAAGGTGCAAGTTTGATGTAAAGTGTGAATTTTATGTTAAAAATGTAGAATTTACGTTAAAAATGTGATTTTCATGTTGAAAGATGTGAAAACTGTGCAAAATGATAATGTTGACATTTACTGGATGCAAAATGCGAACTTTATATGAAAAATGATGATGTTTCACATAAAGTTGCAAATATGAAGATACTAATTATAATGTTAAATGTTATTTTTTTAACGAAGATGATGTAAAGATGATGAAAATTATAGATTTGATATAAAAATGATATATTTCTTTATGATTTTTCACATTTTAAAGTTAGAGGATGCACAATGACAACTTATTACAAACAAGCAAAGTAGAGAGTATTCAATTAGCCTGTAAAATTGCTAGTCTCATCACACAAATCACAACAATTTCTCAATTGTTAGCCGAAATAAAGTAAAAATGCAATACAAAAAGGTAAACGTGCAAAAATAATTATTTTGGTCCTCAGATTCGATTGAGCTTTTTTTTTAAGTCCTTAAAGCTTTAACTTTATGAGATTTTCATTCCTCATTGAGAGGTTGAAAATGACATGTTGAATGCAAATTTATTTACCTTTGAAGCATTCTTTGAAAATGATGTGGTTGGGTTTGGTTCAAGTTGGTCTAAAAATCCTAAGAAAAATTCAATAAATGAGCTAAAAGTGTGTAAAACATGAGTCATAAGTCTTCAATTCAATAGAGTTTTAACATGTATGTGTAGGCCCCCCCTTAAAATGGGAGGTATAGAACGTTATTTATAGAAAAGGTCAAGTTTTTATGCATGCCTAAGCATATAGGGGCACACATATACGTGATTGTACATGTATTAGAGCGCGTATGCATCTGTTAAGGGCATAACTGCATGTGAGAGTTGATGCATGCTTATTATGTGCACTTACGTGTCCTTATGATGTTTTTACGATGTTTTTTTAAGGTTTTTGGTATCCATTTTATCAAAATCAGCTTCTACTTTCATGAATTTGTGCTTTTGTCTTATGAGATGAACACCGATTTGACAAGTTTGTTGTTTTGAGCAATGATTGCTTGAAATAAGTTACTTATCATTTTAAGAGTTCATATTTTATCAAGTTGAAGCACAACTTAATGATTCAAAGACCAATTTCACACTTTAAAGGCTTGGTTCAAGCATGTTAGGTTCTTTAGACTTTAGAATGCTTCAAAGGCGGTATGAACGAATAGACTCTTGTCATATTAAGGGAGTTATTTTCATCATCAGACCCTTTTTAAGGAAAATCAAAACTTGATGTATGATAATGGTAAATGATGTGGCCACTTTTACTTGCCTTATTGTCCCCTCTCCATATAAGCAACAAGGATTTAAAAGAAGAAAAAACCATAAATTTTGTCCCTCTTATGATATAGTCCCAAAACAATAATGCCTAAAATGAATTTCTTTCAACTGTCTTGAATTCAAACCTCCTAAATCTTCCATCTATAATGTTATTAAATTATAAATCTATATAATTGACAATCAAGATTAATTGATTTAGTATCTACTCAAAGACAATTAAAAAAGCACACTGAATCAAGCAAAAAAGGGAAGAATTGTCACTTTCACAAGATTTTTTATATGAGGAGCAACTCTGCTTGAAGAGAAAGATATGTTTTGCTCAAAATGTGTCTAGTTTGGGCAAATGGGTTCATCCTCTTGTTTTACACTTTTGAGTTTCTAAATGGGGTTGGGGAATGATTTTTTTATTCCTTTGTATTTAATTTAGAATTTTTTTTTATTTCATTGCATGTCTTTTTTTAGGTTGCCATAAGTGAATTTATGAATTTAGTAATACATCACAGTGGTGAATGCGAAAGTTCTAAAAGCATGGTTTATATTGGTGGTGAGGTTTTGCATATAAAGTATATAGATATTGATTATCTCTCAATATTTGAGCTACAAGGTTATGTAAAAGACATGGGCTACATAAATAGTATGTGAATGTGTTTTAAAATATATGGGTTAAGTGGTAATGAAAGCTATGATGAGATAGAGAGTGATCAAAATGTTAGTAATATGCTAGATTACAATCAAGGTTATCATTTTATAGAGGCTTGTTATTAAAGTTGATGAACCTTTAAGTGTTGATTATAGTAGTGGAATGAAAAAGTGGAGTCCAAATATATCAAATGTTATGACTAGCAGTGATCCTAAAAATGATGTTATGATTATGGATTTAGATGATATTGATGTTGTTTTTGAGGGTGGGGGTGTGGATGTGGATGCAGGGGATGGTGAAGGTATGGATAGGCCTATAGAAGTGTGGATAGAGCTATAAGGGGTGGTGAAGCTGTGGATAGAGTTGTAGAGGGTGGTAAAGGTATGGATGGCACTGCATGGGGTTATGAAGTTATGGTTGCATCAAAATGGGCTCATCAGAGTTTGGGTAATGTTAAAGGTAAGGCTACATGTACCAATGAGTGTTTAAATGAGGAGGATTTGTGAAGTAATGACTTAAAAGGTAGCGATTATATTATGAGGGAAGAAAGTTACAGTTCTAGTGAAATGGATGCAGAATGTAGTGAAGCTAGTTGGCTATATAATTATATGGAAGGCAATGAAAAAAATATATTTAGGGAAAATCATGAAAAAGATTAAAGTGCTGATAAAATGGATGGGAAGTCAATTGAAAATGCAGACAAAATGGATGGTTGTCATATGAAAAAAAAAACAAAAAGAAAATAAGGATGTTACCTAAAAGAAGATGATTTCAAGGAGTTTAATAAACATGTAGTTAATGGAGACATAACTAATGTGGATGGTTCATATCATGAAAATTATCCTAAATTTGATAAAGAGAAAGATTTTAAAGATCCTCAACTATGTAAAGGGATGAAATTCACAAATTGTAAAGTGTATAAAAAGGCTTTAAAGGAATGGGTAGTAAAATGAGGGTATAAGTATGAATTTTTAAAGAACAGTTCAAAAAGGATCACTATTATTTGCAAGGACAAATGTGGATTTAGAATAAATGCATCAAAGATGCAACTATCAACCACTTTTTAAATTAATTATATTTAACCAGAGCATACCTTTCCTAGAGTCTCCACTAGTAACCTTATGGATTCAATATATTTGGCTAATAAGTACCTCGAGGACTTTAGATAGAATCCATATTAGAAGGTACTTACAATGTAAAAGAGATTTGAAAGAGAACTTAGAGTAATCTATTTCCCATTGCCATGGTAGTTATTGATATTAAATGCAAAACTTCTTGGATTTGGTTCTTAGGACTATTATTTAAAGATTATATAACTTCACAATAAATAAGGTGGGTGTTTATTGCTTATAAAGTAAAGGTAGAACATTTATAATTATTTATACTAACCAGGTTTAATAAGTTTCCACTCATTTTATGACATGTTTTTTATTTAATTGCCGGGATTAATACAGCTTTTGAACAACTTATACCTAATGCAGAGCACAAATATTATGTTAAACATTTAGATGCCAATTTTAGAAAATTATTTAGAGGTTTAGATTACTAAAAAAAGCTATTGGCTATAGTCGGTGTTGGCACTATAAAGACTTTTGAAGCCCGAATCAAGGAATTGAAAGAATTTAATGAGAAAACTTATGATTGGGTGATGAGTCATGACCTTAAAGTTTAGGCTAGGGCATTTTTCTTACCTTATACAAAGTGTGATGCATTGTAGAATAACACCAATGAATCTTTTAATTCATATTTGCTAGAAGGGAGAGATATACCTACTCTTAGCATGTTTGAGTGGATTCAAAGGAAGTTAATGAAGATAATACATGTTAAATGCACATGCATGCTGATGTACAAAAGGGTGTTATGGCCAAAGATTCAAGAAAAGTTGAAAAAGCTTGAGATTGAAGCTAGGAATTATTTCTGTACATTTGTAGGTGAGAAGAAATATGAAGTTGACATTTACTCAACTCAGCATGGTGTAGACTTAAGTATTAAGATCTTGAAGTAGAGAAAGCTTATAAAATAAGATATATATATATATATATATATATATATTAAAATCTATTGATTCATGCACGAATGTCAAAAATTAATCTTCTACAACACATTGATTCAATAAGAATACTAGAAAATATGTATAAAATATTCATTGATTTTAAAGAATACCAAAATTTGGAGAAGAATTATGTCTCTTAGAGAATTTTACTAAAAACCAAAACACTGACTCACATAACTTTAAGGCTTACATATTTATAGGGTGGCACAAACCTACCAACTCTAATTTTAATTAGGAAATTAATTAAAAAAAACTCCTAACTAAGATAGGAAATCAAATCCCAACCAAAAGGAAAGTCAAAATCCTAGCTAGGAAAGGAAAATTCAAATCAAAGATATAATAATAATAATAATAATAATAATAATAATAATAATAATAATAATAATAATTATTATTATTATTATTATTATTATTATTATTATTATTATTATTATTAATGGAAAATTATGTCTTCTCTACGATGTTCCATAAACACATTCCAAGAACTTAAAGGCTTGTTGTTTTGCATCAGACTTACAGCCATAGAATTTGGGATATATCAAGTATGCCATGTAATCATGCCATCTCTACCATTTATGCCAACAGTGAGAAGCTTGAGAATTATGTGCATGTATATTTTTCAAAGGAAACATAGTTGGTAATGTACAAGCATGTTATTACTCATGCCCTAAGTCAAGAAGAATGGGAACAAACTGAGTTCAATGTCATATATCCTCCTATACCAAGAAAACCAATGGAGAGACTTAAGAAAAAAAAGAAGTAAAGGTCTAAATGAACCAAAAATCCTTTCAAAGTATTATGAGCTGGTCGTCAAGTTGTTTCTGGTAATTGTGATCAAGTTGGACATAATGTCAGAGGGTGCAAAGTTTCCATTACTAGTGAAATAATATAACAAAAATGTATAAGGAAAAAAATCTAAGAGCAATAATTTCCTCCATATGTGGCATCAACCACTACCCAAGTATAATATCACATATTATTATGTTATGAGTGTGGCATCAGCCTATCTTTGTAATGTATTTTATGTATGTTCCATTTGACTTGTAGAATTAACCAAAGAGAAGAAAGGACAAGCAACCAAGGAATATGGAAATTTTGTCCTAATCAACACATACAGTTACACATAGTGAGCAAAGAAGAGCTATAGATATTTATATGTCTCATAGTAAACAAACACCAACAAGAGGACCTAATATAGCACCTGAAATTCCATAAAGACCATCGAGATCTTTTACTAGGCAAGCACATGGTTCCTAATTTGATGTTAAGAATATTGCTAATATTCCTCCACTTAACTTTAAAAACTTTAAAAGAGCCTCTTAACTTGTTGCATTCATGGACTCCATTAGTAAATCAAAGAAGACTATGTGAACCTTAAGTTGTTTTTTCATTTTTACTTTTTGATAGTACTAAGCTTTCAAGTTATTTAAGCAATTAATGTTGGTGGTTAGCTCATACATTAATGTTGAAATATGTTGGTCAGAAAATTATTGTCTTGTTTTTTGTTTATATAACTTGAAACTATTACAAGATTGTGAATTTAATAATTAAACACTTTTGTATATCATATGACTAGTTATATGGACAACATATTCTCATTTTAAAGATGTTTTATATCCATATATTCTTCTCTAGAATTTGTTAACTATTTCTTACATAACCAACACAATTTTCATACAATATTGTATGTAACATTACACAGAACATAAAGGCACTTTCAACACAAATAATCCTTTTTATTAGATAACTATAATTTCATTGATACATTTCATCAAGCACCTCTTATGTAAATGCTTACATAACACTTTTTATATTACATACACATAGTAAACACTAGCCACATCAACACCTAAACAATACAACAAATGCATAAAATAACATTTTTCCACTAGTTTTTTTTTTCACAATTAAAATTCCTTTTAATCTACTAATTTCTTGAACAGTTTCATTTAAATCACCTTCTAAGGAATTTTTAGCAACTCCTAATTCTCTTCCCAACTCAATACCTATAACCCAACATTCAAGTATTTCATCCTCCCAAATTTGCTCATTTGATTTTAATGTTATTTTCTTTTCATTGATCCAGTGAAAAAACTCAGAAGCTACATTTCTTGGAAATAAAGGATAGCCCCTAAATCGTCTTTGCCTGTTTTTTGTAGTAGTCGAAGTCTTGATCATTGTATTTAGTACACAATAACATTTCTTCTCTTTCCTTTGTGATTCTATAACACTTTATGATTGAGAGCTCATTTTAAAGATGAAGTTTGAGAAATTTTAGGAATAAGGTATAAGAAAATTTTCAATTGTTTTGCTCTTTCAATTTTAGATTTTAAAATTTTGTCGAATCATGTAGGTATTTGAGATTTAGAGATTTTAAATTTTAGTGTATAGGATTTTGAATTTGAGCATTATTTTATCGTAATTAAAAGATAAATAAATACAACTTAATTTTTTATTTTTTAATTCTAAAAATAATTTATCATTATTATTTAACTTATATAAGAAATTTAAAAATTATAAGTTTTCTATATTTTAATTTTTATTTATAATTATAGACAACAGGTTCAGTGTGCACAGAAGTATTTGCCAGCCACAACATTATGCAAGCTCAAGGCCCACTCGAGAGATACAATCAAGGCTAAAGCCCAAATCAGAGATGGAATTGTAACCGGGGTGAAATCTAGAACACACATTATGGTGACTAGATCCCATGAAGGTCCCCAACAACTATCCTCATAGACTAAGTTCAAAAATTGGGTGTGAGATTTTGGAATACCCACCCAATCCTACGGTTGGCCTTCATTAGTGTTCCTAGTTTTATTATTTGTAATCACTTAATTATTTCTTTATCACACACAAATTTGCACTTTTCACTAAGAAATTTTTCAAATTTTACAATTAGACCCAAGTTTGTAATTAATCCATTTTCATACAATTAAGCCTAATTCACAACATTTATATTACAATAATTTATTCAATATCAACATAAATAAATAAAATAAATGCACATACAAAGACAGCATGGAGGAGAAACAATTACAACCCCTATTTGCACACAAATAAATATAAATAAAAACTTAATCTAACTAAATTAACACTACTCAATTATCAAATTCTAAAATAAATAAATTAGTCAACCAAATATAAATCCTACAAGAAATAAAGAAGTTAATTTACATAATAAATAATGATATTTAAGCAAAAACACAAATTAAGCAACATAGGAAGACAAAAGTATGCTTGAATCTAAGTTCTAAAACATTATATTATAATTAAAGTAAGACTAATTAAAAAGAAAAAATTCCATTCATTGACTTAATGCAAATCTAAATAGTTTTTTACTACTTTTAGTCAATCAAATTCCAAACTCATAAAAATATAAATTAAAATCAAATAAATGCCCAAAGATAAAACAAAAGCACAAAATTTAAAATAAAATTATAAAAAGCCATCATTAACAACACAAAACAAGTAATTAAAGTATAAAAACAAGAAAAATGAGAAGTGACCAACATGGATTTAAATTATGAATCAAACATCAACTTTGCAATAAAAGGAAAAATGAAATAAAATATAATAATCAATCAAAACTATGTAAAAGCGGCTCATTAATGATAAGGTGTTACCATAATACACTAAGGCAAATTAAACAATCCCTATATGCACTAAGGTGGTGTCTTATTGGTAAGGCATCACCTTAGTGTACTTTGACATTGAATGAAATACAACTTAAAATAATTTTCTAAAAGAAAAGCTTCAACAATCAAAAAATATGCAATTTATTATTCAAATGCCACATAATCAATAACACAAAATCATAAAAAAATTTATGTATTCAAAATTTATGTCAAGATGTGAAAATTTTAGATATATATATATAAGATTAAAGAGGAATATATTGTTTATAACAAAGTTTGGCTTCCCTGTGTTTGGCCCTCAGAGTTTCTCACTAATTTACAACAAGCTCTAGAAGAGTGTAAAGCCAACAGCGTTTCCGTTTGTCATGTATGAATCTCTACTATTTTCTTTTTTTCCCTTATACCATTTTTTTTTTCACATTCTTCTTCTTTTTATCTCTCCAGCTCTCTCCTTTTTGAGTTTTTAACGTACCTTTTTCTTTTTTTGTTTACCGTTGCTTTTTTTCTTTCTTTAATATTTTTTTTCATCCCACCTTCCTTTTTAATTTCCTTTAGTTTTTTCTATTCAAAAAATCTTTCCTACTTCCACGACATTCTCCACCAAGTTAGTAATAACTACATGCGCTAATGGATAAAGAAATTTCATTAAAATGTGGTTTTTTACGTTATTTTAAAAATAACTTAACATCGCTAAGGCATTACCTTAGCTTTAAGGCATTATTTAGCAAAGCCATTTAAGCTACATGCCCATTAGTGGACTAAACTTTGCACTATTTAGACTCATTTTTTGAATTTTCATCTACATTGAGCCTTTGCTCTTAGGTCGAGCCAAGCTATGTATCAATAGTTTGCCCTCTTGCTTATTCAAAAATAAAAATGTAAACTACGAGATAAGATTTATTAAAAAGCTCAAATGCAAATAATTAAAAGGATATAAATTTTCAGAGCCAAATGTCTGAGCAAAGTTTGATGTCAGTAGCTCTATCAACTATGGTGTTCAAATTAAGAGGCTTATAGTCAAAGAAAATAGCCTTGAGTCATCTTTCTTAATATACAAATCATGAGATTAGAGATATTTGCTAGAGTTTTTGTTTGTTATCCTTACAGTTAGCTATTTGAGAGGACCTTTGATTTATTTCTATCAACTTTAATGTCCAAAATGAAGAGATAAATAGTCTCATACTATCCACCTTGATGCACCAATCAGGAGATTTAAAATCATTTTGTCTATCATCTCTAAGGTACAACTCAAGCGATTCGAATAATAAGATATTTTAATTAAAGAAAAATATAAATTTATGTTGTTAGCCTTAGGATGTCACACAAGATAAAATTCTTATAACCACTTACAACATCAAGCAAGATCAACCAAAAATGCACCATATAGCCTCTAGGTGTTGGGTAAGGTTAATGAAAAATGTGTCATATAACCTCTAGGGTATTGGGCAGAGTCAGTTGAAAATGTGTAATATAGCCCTTAGGATATTAGGTGAGGTCAACTCAAAATGCATCGTATAGCCTCTAGGGCTTTAAGTAAGGTCAACTAAAAAAGTGCCATATATCCTCTAGAGGCATTGGGAATTTTTTTAACATAGTTAGGTCTTTCATTTTATCCTTTTATTTATTTTTCCTCTTTTTCCTAGCTCATTCCTTTTTAGGGAGTTTTCAACCTAACTAGGTAGTTTCAAAATCATACTGATGATTAACCAATGTTTTGTCATGCTCGATATCCATGTTGTCACTTTATATGTTGATTACTAGGCATTTGTACCATTTATGCTATTGATGATTTCAAGAAAGTCCATGTTTGACACTCATGGGCTAACACCATATCAAGCATGCCTATTTTATATGATTACTCTTTTGTTATAACTATACACATTATATTATACTTATTATTGATCATCCCTTTATGGGTTTTCTAACTAACTATTTTTTCAACTCACACTTGGTAGGAATTTTATTTTGGAGATAATCTTTCAAAAGGGTAATATATGATCAACTTTTTCAATCATAATGGGTATTTGTAAATAGTGGTAAGGAGTTTCTTCTCTCCTCTTTCTTTTTTTTTCCTTTTTCTCTTTTTCTCCTTTGTCTTTTTCTTTCTTTTTTCTTTTTTTATTTTTTTCTTTTTTTTTCTTTTTGATGGAAATGATAATGGATAATGTCTAAAGGAAAATTACATATTGATTCCTAATCTTCAAGCCCTTAATTCAATGTGACTTTTTTCTTTTTTTTCCTCAATCTCTCACTCATTAAAGCATAACATAATCTACATAATCATAACATATTCATAACCATATAAATCAGGCAATCAAACATCTATTAATAATAAGGAAAAAATGTCACAATAAAATATTATTCTAAATTATTACAACCACCAAAAATTATAACTATTTTAAGCGCTCAAGTTCAAGTCAGCTTCAATTTCTACTCCAAAGCGATACAGTTCTTTGAAGTCCCTTATGCTCATGTTCTTCAATTTGTTAACCAGAGGTGGAATGTAGACTTCTATGGCTATAAGTAGATGATCTTATTATGTAGGTCTGTGCTTTATCTGGGCTAAATTCCATTCCATCTAGTTAAAAAGCTTGTGAAAGGTTCACCTGGTCTTTGTTTTGTGTTCTTTAACTCTTAGAGAGAGACTTTAAATTGTAAATTCAGCACATACTACTTTATGAAGGCTAAACACAACTCATTCTAATCCTGTTGAACATGTACAACTAGATTGTAATACCATTTACCAATAACATTGAGGATTGTTTGACAATTTAAGCCTTAGTCAACCTAGTGGCTTTAATATAGGTGATGTATTGCTTTAAGTGCAGGTAAGGATCATTAGTGCTAGAATACTTCTTCATGTTTTGAAATTTAAACTTTGAGGGTTATGGTTCTTCTTCCTCTAAATCTAGGTCCAGATTGGCAAAGTTATAGTTGAGTCCATTCCTTTTTATTATAGTTTGTAGTTGATCCATTTGCTTTTTTAAGTCTTTTATCCATTTTGGTTCGATTTGATCTTTTATTGCTTTTAGCTTTTCTTTAAGTGTCTTACCAATAATGGTCCTATTTTTAAAGTCTTCTTCATCAATAAGTCTTTTTCTTGCTTTTTTAATAACCATGTTTTTAATCATTTGTTGCATCTTATCCCTAATTTCTTTTGAAAGTTCTTGCCTGAAAGATTCAAGATTAAAATTAGAATGTCCTGACATTTTTCTATCTCATAAAGCAATCTCAATTGATTGATTGAATGCTTGACATTGGTGGGCCAAATTATCTTTGATATGCTTCTAAACAAGAAGAGGCTTATGGCTATGAACAATGCATTTAAAAAAAAAAGAATTACAATTAATGCCATGTATGCATGAAATGTAGATTATTTATATTTATTTACTTACAAACACAATCATATCACATAGCGAAGCCTTTTAAACTTCTTTATCCCACACACTTATTCAATGATAAGTCTCTTATCCTAGGATTTTTAGTTTGAGTTTTGAATATCATCATGAGATAACAAAATCGATGTATGAATATTCTCTCTAGATAATAATAGCAAACAAGTAGCAAATCCTTTAGATAAAACCAAAGTACAATATAATGGGCCATAATAGGTAGGTAAAGCCTAACATAGAAAAGTCCATCAATGATGGGCTCAAACATTAAAAGTATGATTACTATATGGCATCAAACGTATGCATTTTAGGAAAACCTAGGAAAAGTTGCTAAGTCACTACATGGGGTGAGTCTTTAATGCAAGGCTTAGGCTGTTACAACAATATACCTCCATCACATCTCCACACTTAAGAGTCCATGCAACATAATACAAGTACATGCTATAAGTAACAATATCCATATGCCCCAACACTAGGTTTGAGTGAAACATAGGCAGCATAGTAATGACTACTATCATGTTATTTAAGATTGTGTGTACAAGAATATGATAAGTGATGTGAATGCAAAAGAAATAATCAAATAATTAAAAATGATAAAACACAAAACATTATAATCAGTTTCTCTATCCTCAATGGAGTCATCATTGTAGTAGCGAGGTTCAGCATGCGATCAAGTGTTTACTACCATGACACTATGTAGGCATAGAGCCCATTCATGAGATACAATCAATGCTAAAGCCCAAATTGGAGATGGAGTTGCCACTTAGGTGAAATCCATGACACACTTTACAATAACTGAATCACATTGAGGTCCTCAAAAGCCATCATGAGAGACTGGGTTCGGAAACTAGGTATGAGCTTTTGGAAATGCTCACCCAATCATATGATTGGCCTCCATTTGTATTTCATGTTTTATTATTTTTAATCACTTAATTATTTCTTTTTTACATGAAAATTTTCTGTTTTCATGACATATTTTTCACATTTTACAATTAGGTCCAAGTTTATAAATAATCCATTTTCATGAAATTAAGTCTATTTCTCAACATTTATATTACAATCATCTATTCAATATGAGCATAAAGAAATAAAATAAATGCACATACAAAGAAAGGAGGGAAGATAAATTATTACAACCTTTATTTGCACACAAACAAATATGAATAAAAATTTAGTCTTACTAAATTAACACTATCTTATTATTAAATTCTAAATAAATAAATTAGTCCACCTAATGAAAAACCTATAAGAAAATAAAAAAAAGTTGCTTTATAGAATAAATAAAGACAAATTAGCAAAAGCACAAATTAAGCAACATAGGAAGATAAAATTAAACTTGAATCTAAGTTATAAAACATTACATTATAATTAAACTAAGACTAAATAAAAAGAAAAAAAATCCATTTTTTGACTTAATGGAAATATAAATAGTTTTTTACTATTTGTAATCAATTAAACTCCAAACTCATAAAAATATAAATCAAAATCAAATAAATGTTCAAAGTTAAAAATACAAAAAAAAACACAAAATTTAAGATAAGAAGCCAAAGTTAACAACACAAAACAAGTAATTAAAGTATAAAAACAAGAATAATTAGAAACATCCAACATGGATTTAAATTATGATTAAAACATTAATTTTACTAGAAAAGGAAAAATAAAATAATTAATCAAAACCATGTAAAGGTGGCACCTTAGTGATGAAGCATCTCTTTAATGCACTAAAGCGAATTAGACGACACCTTTATGCACTAAAGCGGTGTCTTATCCATAAAGTGTCGCCCTAGTGTACTCTGACACTAAATGAAATACAACCTAAAATAGTTTTCTAAAAGAAAAGCTTCCACAATCAATAAATATGTATTTTATTATTCAAATGACACCTAATCAATAACACACAATTATAAAAAAAATTATTTATTCAAAATTTATGTTAGAATTTGGTGAAATTTTTTTAAATATATAGAAAATATTAAAAATGAATTCACTATTTATAATACAGTTTGGCTTCCATGTCTTTTGCCCTTAGAGTTTCACATCGATTTGTAATAAGCTTTTTAAAAATTGTAAAGGTAATAGCCTTTCCTTCTAGTAAATATGAATCTCTTCAGTTTTCTTCTTTTCTTTTCCACGTCTTTTGTTCATGTTCTTCTTTTTTTCTCTCTCTCCAGCACTCTTTTTTAAAAAATTGTTTAATGTTATTTTTCTTTTTTATGGTTGTCGTTTATTTTTTTCTTTATTTCTTTTTTTTTCCAACCTCCCTTTTTAATTCCCTCTGGTTTTTTTAGTTCAAAAAATCTCTCCTACTTTCCTCACGTTCTCCACCATGTTAGCAATGACTTCCCACGCTAATAGATGGAGAAAATTGCATTAAAATGTGATTTTCTAAGATATTTTAAAACATCTTTGCATCACTAAGGCGTCACATTAGCTAAACCATTTGGGCTATACGCCCATTAAAAGAGAAGATAATTGGACTTTACACTATTCAAACTCATTTTTTGAATTTTCATCATTAAACCTTCGCTCTTAGGCTGGGTCAAGTTATGTGTCAATAACAATATATTTTTTAAATTTAATATTAATTAATAAAAAATAAAAATCTAATTTTAATTTTTATTAAATCATGTCTTGCATATTTTAAAATTTGATAAATTGGATTAGTCGATGAATAAAAGTTTAGGGGTGAATTAATTACAAAAGTTGTTTTGAAACTAATTGGATTTTTCTTTAAAAACTAATATGGACTAATTGACCAAATTAATCAAATTGGTGGGATAATTGACCAAAAGCTTAATTTTTTAATTAATTAGCCATCACATCTAAGTTTAGGGGACAAATTGCTACTTTGGCCCTCTTTCCAAAACCTATCTCAATTAATGTTACAAAATCAAAAACCCTATCTTCACCGACCAAAATCCTTTTACTCTTCAAATTTCTCTCCTTTGCCATTTTCATCATTAGTACCTTTTTACTCACT
Organism: Mallotus nudiflorus; assembly: GCA_947683625.1. NCBI lineage: Eukaryota > Viridiplantae > Streptophyta > Magnoliopsida > Malpighiales > Euphorbiaceae > Mallotus > Mallotus nudiflorus. The sequence goes on from CANTUR010000024.1 coordinate 2,629,985, forward strand.
GCCCACCATGCAATCCACCTTTATTTATCCACACACCACCTCGTACACACTTACCACAAGTCTCCTTTATTGTAATTATGAAGCCAATAGATGAAGAACCTTTTGCACCAATTTGGAACAGAGTACACATTGAGAGGATCTAATGAGTTTGTAGTTACACCTACAACAGTACCAGGAGCATGTTATCACTTTAAGTAGGTAGGTTTCTTTCTTTTCAAGTGCCAATAATAGTCTAAAGCAAGTAAAAAGTCCACCTTTAAGTAATTATCTATTGCTTGGTTCACGCAAATTAACAAAACCAACATAACTAGCAACAATTGTAATATATAGCTAAGATAGTTTACTGCTTGGAAGCAACATGAACAACTTGTGGATTTTTAGCTTCCAAGTGCTATTGCCAAGGTTATAAATCAAAACCCTATGCCTTTTGGTTATGGCTATATGCAATTTTTAGATACGTAAGTATGATAATGGCTTTACCTAGTTTTGCATTTCTTGTTATATTGATTAGTTGTTTATCAAGAAGATAATAACAGTTTTAATTTTTTTGTTTTCAATTTTTTTAGAGTTGTTACTGCTGAAGTTTGTGAAGAACTTTTCACTCATGTTCCACCTCATACTGAGCTTGCTCTTAATCAGGTAGAAGTGTTCTTAAATGTAAGTGGAAGTCACCATCAACTAAGGAAGCTTATCATATGTTTATTGTTTATGTGTTTTAGAGTTGAATTTTAATAAAGTTTAAATAAGGAATAAATTAATTTAAGTAATTTTTGTTCTTAATTAGGAGATTTTTATTAGTTAGTATTTAATTAGGATTCTTATTCTTTATTGTATATTTAATAAGTTTTAGTTTTAATTGATTTTGTCATTTATGTCTAGTGGGCCCTAAGAATCAAAAAGGAGTTAGGCTAAGTATAAATTTTTTGATGTAGCATGGCATACATATGTCATGTGATAAAGAAAAGAATGAGGAGAAGCCATGCACCAAGACATGTGTGAGCCATGAAGAAACTAATTACACTTGAATATCAACATAGCAATGTCATAACATCACCTTGTCGTGTGAGTGAAGATTTCTGACCCATAATGATGCATGGCTAATAAACTTGTCTATGTTAGAAGTCATATAGTGTGCCGAGTAAATTTGCAAATTGCTTTTGGATTAGCATATGGCCATGCCTCATAGCCGTGTCATGAAAGGAAAAATTTCATGTTTTGAAAACAAAAAGGAATTGGAAATTAAAGAGGATTCTTTTCATACCCTAGCATTATATAAGGAATAAAACTCCCTTTTTAAAATGGAATAAAGGGTCACAAAGATAAGAAAGGGGCGGCTAGACTGAAATTAGAGAGGACCATGAGAAAAGACTGAGATTTTATTTTTATTTTCTGTTTCATCTTTTTTTGTCTTCTTGATTATGTTTATGGATTTTGCTATAACCATGTGTGGCTAAATTTTCTTTTAGAATCTTGGTTATGAGTAGCTATTCCTTTACATGATTTGAACATAAGTTTTTATGTTTGATTTGAATTTCAGTTAATTCTTTGTGTTGTGATATTTATCTTGTTATCATTCTAGGCATGCTTGATTGCATGTTTATGGATGATTCCACCAATAAGAGTTAGGGGAATTCATTAGCTTAAGACACTTAGAACTTAGATCACTTAACCACGAAAGTAGGTAAGCTCTTCGAGGAGTCACAATAGTATATTACGGTGAAAAATTAATTGCTAAAAATATTAATGAGCTTGGATTAAATTATTAATCATGAGAGTAGGTTAGATTTTATTCATTGCATGCTTAATTGAACTTAAGAGAGTCTTTAAGTATTTTAGAGCAATTACCCTTAAATGAATTCAGGTTTTCTACTTAATGATGTGTTCGTGATTGGATTGGAATAATGAAACTAAACCTAGGCTCTATGTTTACAAATATTTGATTTTACCTCTAATTAAGTTTCTATTATTTAATTTTTAAACCTTGCTAAATTGCTGAATTTACTAGCTAAGATCATAAGTAAAAATTGTTAGTAATCAATATACAGTATTTGAGGGAATAATATCTATATACTGCAACTACAACCATGTGCTTGCAGGTCTAAAACACAATAGCTTGATCTTCGTCTTCGTTCTTTTATAGGTGCTACTAATGCCCAAGGAGGGTCTACATGTACAATAATCACTAAGGCTATGATGGTGGCAGCCTTTATTTTGGTACATAAATGTTGTTTTAATGTTATAGATGTGGTTTTTCTGTTTAGGACGAGACTCCCCATGAATTCATTAATTAAACATTACAGTTTCTATTCTTGCTTTTGTGGTCTACTATTTATGCCTTTTAATAATTCTGTCTTTATTGAATACTTGGGTATTCTTGCTCATTTTTCTTTGGTTGCAAATGGATGTTCTAGCATTATTGTAAATGGAGAAGTGGTGGCTCAAGGATCATAATTTTCTTTGAAGGATGTTGAGGTTATGATTGCCCAAGTAAATCTAGATGTTGTATGCTATACTACCTTTATATATTGCTTGATAGTTTTTATTAGATTTGATTCATTCACTACTTAAAATTGTCAATGAGTTTTTCTTTACTTGATGAAATTTCATATGGTTTTGAAGGTAACCATTGTTTTATTTTTCATTATATTTTATTATGTATGTGATTATAATCCATCTAGTTTCTTATTTGATGATAGGTTGCTAGCCTATGAGGATCAATAAGTAGTTTTCAAGAGCAATCAAGTTCCAAGACTAGAGTACTATCAATAGTAGTGCCTTACAATCTCTGTCAGCCTTTTGGTATGCAAATGTTACTTTCTAGCCCTATTAAGGTTCATTCTTAATACAATGCACTATTGTACAAAAAATAAATTATAAGTTCATTAGCAAGTTGCCTACTTTCTCATCTTTTTTTTAAAGAAAGAAAAAAAGAAAAAATTATGATTGTTTTCTATTTAATTTAACTTGATAAATTCATATGTGGATTTGAGCAATCACCTATTATATATTACGCAATAAATATATAACATTGTAGGACACGACAAAAAATCTCATATACATTCTTAAAAAAAAACTAAAATAAAAAAATGAATTGGAAACTAAAAATAAACCACAACGATACCAAAAAACTGAATTAGAAACCAAAAATAAACCAAAATGATATAAAAAATGAATCAAAAAATGAAAAAAAAAAACCAAAAACAATTCAAATACAGAAAAAAAAAATGTTTGTTTATATAAAGGATCAAATAGAACCCTAAAAATATCCACAACTTTAATCAAAATATCTCACTAACCATACAGTCTTACTTAATTCCAAAGTAATTCTCTTATTCCATTTTGGATAGTAGACTAGCCCCGAGACACTAAGTCAATCGAGCTCCCGTAGTCTCACTATTAGTGTAATTGGCCCCGAGACACTAGGTAAATTGAGCTCCCGCAATCATATTACTTTCTCATAATCCAAGTAATCAAATTTCACCTCAAATGATTCTCACAATGAAAAATCCTAAATCTAACAAACCGGTACGTACACAGTCATAGTGCGGCCCACTAAGTAGCATGTTCTATTTATATCCTTCAAATAAAATCTATAAATATTGGAAAATAATAAAATGCACAATTAAAATATAATGGCATCCATTGTATAAGAATATATCATTTATATCCTAAATATATACCAAGCATATACTGAAAATATATTAATTGTATACCAGAAATATACTAAATATATACTAACAATGCCACATATGTACCAAAATAAGCCATGAATATACCAAAAACATACAAAGTATATATTAAAAATATATCAAGCATATACATTGCATATATATCGAAATATACCAAAATATACTAAAAGTATATAAAAAATATACTAAATCATTTAATAAAACAATTCATGTTTAAATACATTATGGAAATATGAAAGCGCATATCCATGCATCCTATGTGCAATGCATATATAAAATAATAACTCATTGATTTGCGCTCCTCGAGACAAACTCGACGAGATCTGATCCGATAGGTCTAGATCTCAACGCAACTATAGAAAATAAATAATAATAACCAATATCAAAATAAATTCCTAACTTATACTTCTAGGAATTCTAAAGGAAGACTCGATCTAGACACAACTCAATATAAATAAAAACTCTGGATCGACCCAACTGTTATGTTTTACAAGAATTCTACCGAAAATTCGACAGAGTCTCCTCTATAAAACAGACATCTCTCTACTAAAAGTAGAGTCAATCTTGCAAGCAAACACACTTCTATAAACACAATGTTCAACGTCTCGGGTTGGGACCCTGAACTACACAATTTTCAATCGAGATTCACAATTCACATTAAAATCAATATCAAATAATAAAATAATAAAATTCATTAAAATCCATAAATATCAATAAATAAACCACAATATAATATATATAATTTTCCACAATATTAAAGTCAATTATTTTTCCAAATTAGTTAAAATCTCAAACATTTGTATAATATTAATAAAAATCCAATTTTTCTCAATTATTCAAAATTAAATAGTAAAATCACAATTTATTACTTAAATAGTTTAAATATACAATAAAAATAATTAAAAAGACATTAAATCACAAAAATAGTCAATAAATTTATTATTTGAATATATTTTTGGAAATTAATTTTAATCAGTTAAAAATAGCAAATAATTCATAAAAAAATCATTTCAATACTACTTATTATTCCAAAATTATTTAAAACATATAATTTAACTATAATTTGAATCAAAATACATAATTTACCCATAAATCCAAAAATCACATAATACTAAATATTTTCCAAAAAATTACTCAAAATTACAAAATATATATATATATATATATATATATATATATATATATATATATATATTTTCTCACTTCTAAAATTAATAATTTAAATTAACTATACTAATTAACCTAATTTTCCATAATAAACATATAAAACATATAATTAATAAAAATTCATTTTAATTATAAAAAATACAAAAATTATACATAATTAAAATAAATTCAGAAAAATAAACTAAAAATATATTTGAGAAGCTTAAGATTCATACTTCAACATTTCCAAAAGAAATTAGCATGAAACAATCAAACTCAAGCTTAGAAAAAAATAAAAACCCTAATAGGCATAAACTAAAACTTAGAGATAACTTACAAACGAAAGGATTTAAGCTTAAACCAAGCTTGGAAATGGCTTTCTTAAAGCTCAAGGAGTCTAAAGAACCCAGAATCATGAGCTAAGGTGGCCGGATTCTCACCGGAGCTACTGTAGCTCTTATCGGCAAAATGTGAAATCCAACGATTCCAGGGCATCTAGTGGTGACGGGAAGGTGAGGGGAGGAAGTGGCGAGCTTGGGTGGTGAAGCTCGGACGGTGGTTAGGTCTCGGCAATGGTGGAATAGAGAAGAAGAAGAAGAAGAAAAAAAAAAGAGAACATAGAGAAGACCGAAAAAAATTTTAACTTTTAACCTTTGTATATATATATATATATATATAAACTCACAATATTATAGACATATATATAACTACACTAACACAATACACACACACATATCAATTAACTTTAGACTACATAAAAATATACTACAATATTAAAATATAATAATATACTAAATTTATATTAGTCACAATTTAATAAAAATAATAATAATATTAAACAAATATATAATACTAAACAATAAACTAACTTTTAATTATCAATAAAATAATCATAATAAATTTAAATTTAAAATATTATTAATACTGCATATCTCAATATAATTTTTAATAATTTGAAATATAGGGTCATTACAATATGAGATGTATCATGTATGTTTTTGAATTCTAGAATACTGTAGTAGTAGTAAAGATTAACTATTATGTTATATTTTATGGATTATTACTTGTATTAAAGATTTGTATTAAATGGTGATTATTATATTTCAACAAAGATTGTTTTGGATATTATGTTATTGTGTTATTTATTTTTATTTAAACATTTCATTTTATTATCGTCTATATTTTAAGAGATCCTCTACTATCCTCTTGCTAACATTGCCAAGCTTTTCAAGATTGTCTTTGAACTCTTCAAGGAATGTGCTCTATGCATATACCTGAAATGATTCTTAAACTCTTCTCCTCCCCATTTTTTTGACCAATTGGTGTAAACATGTCGAGCACTCCACTTGTGCTCGGCTTAAGGAAGAATTGTATTCACAGCATCAATCAAACCCTTGCACCAAAGAGAAAATATAACTCAATTATCAAAACACAAAAATAAATCATATATCAAATATAAAAAAAAATGCTTAAACATAAACTTCTTGCAAGAGCTTTGTACCTTTTGCATATATGATATGATAGTAACAAATGATCCATCTTGCCACTCTAGTTCTCTTGACAGCCACATAAAAAACCACCTCCAATTCATCTATTTTCTTTAGTTACTACAACCCATGCAATAAGAAACATTTGATCATTTGCATCCAAACCAATTGTTGCCAATAATTGCCCTTTCCAAACTCCCATCAACTCCTATTAAGGGTCTACAACTAGCTTTCCACCCCTTCTCTATTGCATCAAAACATATAAATATATGCTTGAATACCTTTTTTCCCTCTTTTAGACTATCTTTGCATAAATCAATATGAGCAGTGGTCCCCGAGTTTGTTCTTTTTAAAACTTCAACATATGCTTGCAGATATCCAAACTCCACTTTGTAACTCCCATCTAACTCTGTAATCACCATTTTTTTGCCATTTTACATTTAGCCAAAGACACATTCAACTTCAATTCTTGTTTTGCAGCATCTCTCAACTCCTTGATTTTTATTTCTGGTTTTTTATGATTCACTTTCTAAAAATTTTTGCCAAATATCTTGTACTTGTTTAGTTTGTGCATATAAATTCATATAAACATTCATGTGTTATTGATTGAAAGTTTGTGTGTTATTAAATAAAGATTAAATTGAATGTGAACATGCAATGAATGTATATGAACTTGCAGATATCTTGACTTGTATGTTCACTGAGCATGTAGACTCATTGATTTTAATTTGAAAATTCATTGATTATCATGAACATACAAGTAAAAATTAATGAACATTGTTTTGATCATTTAACCTATTAATTACTACAAGTATAAAGAGATATTAACTAATTAAAATAAAATTTAACATAAAGTTTAACATTTGATCTAATGCACTATCTTTGCATTTTTTTCTTCTCCTTCACAAAATTAAAATCATCACCACACTGGGTTGGATTTTTAGTTTTTCCTTCTTTTTCAATTTGAATTGTATAATCGAGTTGATATGAATAACATTTTTAGTTTTTGCATGCCCATTATTGTCTCTGTAAATGGATAGTAATGATGAAGTGAGTTAAAAATGAAGTTATTATTATTTTTTCGATGTTTACGGTTTTGGCTTTGTAAATAGATATAAATATGTAGGTGAAGATCAATGAATTTTAAGATGAAAATCAATGAACATGTAAATAAAGGTAAATAAACATACTGGAGACTCGTTGATATCCACCCGCAAGTTCATTGAATATGCATATAAAGGTTAATGAATCTGTAAAAAAAAAAAAAAAAAAAAAAAACGTTTGACAAAAAAAAAAAACACATGCATTTTTTATTTCGTATGTGCAATGACTCTTGATTCATATTGTAATATAGATGAGGGTCTATGGTATAACAACTCTCAAACACCAAAATAAAATAAAAAAATAAAAAAGTTCGGAGACCATTTATATACTTATGTCTAATTATAATTATAGATATTTACCTCGAGCAAGTTGAGAGCAAGAGATTACAATAACTAGAGCTTTATTTTTAACAAAAATACCCTGAGCAGGCGTCCAAACGATATTGGAAAAAAAAAAGTGTTGGGAAGCATTCTGCTCAACCCACAAATGCAGAACCGTCACCACCTGCTGCCCCAGTTTTTCTTCTGCTTACGTTACAGGCGGACCAATATGCCCATGGCGAAACTGATCATTTCACCAATGCATCAATAATAATGCAAATTTGTCTTTAGGCGACAAAGTTCCAAGGCAAGGAACAATCTACTTATACAAGCCCTTTGAGTAATATAGTTGGATTAGTGCAAATCAAATGTAGCCCGCAGAGCATTAACATCTATTTCAAGCTTCCAAACCTGATGTGTAGCAATGCCAATAAATCCACCAGGAAAATGACTGCAATATCTGTTTCAATCAATTGCGTTTTTAATTGCAGATATATGCTATTTTCATGCAATAGTATAGAGTTCCAGAGTCTAGAGGATAACGAGCTGACCTGATTACCTACATGTTCTCGTTTTTGCTTCTTAAATTATCTCATATAGACCAAATGCTTCATTCAATACTGCTGCGGTAATTAACCATATATATTGCTATCAAAGTAACAGCAGCCCCAATCAGTTGCAAGGGTGAGAACGTCTCGCCAAGATATAAAAACCTGAAGGCAGAAATCCAATAGCTAAATTAATAAATCAACAAAAGGCCATGGAAGCTGTACAGATAATGCAAATATTATTCGCCATCTACTCATATGTATTTTTCAATTTTTCATATTCAGTCTAAAAAGAAACTGTTGTAAAAGTTGCTGTTTGTTAGTGTTGTTTTGTAGGAAAATCTTACCCAAAAATTGAAGCAAACATCGGAGTTAAAAAAGTTAGAGAACTAAGCTTTGTCAGGCTACCTGAAATAAATTGAATGACAGATCAGTTCCAGAAGCAAAATATAAAATGAAAATTGCTGTTTGCAGATTCATTGCTAATTTAACTTTAATCATTGAAAGCACACCACAAGGAAGACAATAATGAACAACCTAAAACAGAAAAAGATAGAATTTCAGCACAGATTGCAACCTTTTGTTGCACTGTAGAAGAATACACCATAACTGACAGCACTTCCGAAAATAGAGGTATAAAGGAGTGCCAACACATCACTTGACGTAAGGTCCTTCAGACTACCACTAAAGGCAGGATCATGGTTTAGAATAGAGATTGCTGCAAGAGGAAGACCACCAATAACCATGTGCTGCAAGAAAAATTCATACCTTTGTCAATTTCATTTCCTTTTTTTCTACAGTTCATTTTTATTACAGTGAAGATGGACATCACGCAGAACCTGCTGTCCACATAGAAATCCAAATAACCTACCCATCCAGTCGCCATAACAGGATCAGAGTACTTTGTAACCCAACGGACCATTACTGTGCCTACTGCCATGCTCTGAGCAGCAAGTAGCATCCACCACTCCCCACTTCCCCATAAAGAAAAATTACTTGGGTCAAGAGAAAGAGCAGGTACCTAAAAATTAAACCACGTCATCATTCAAATAATAACTATAGTATTTATCAAGCAAATGTTCATGTTAAACTGAGTGCAATCCCCATTCACAACTTCAAAATTGATGGAAGAAAAAGGCTTCAATTGTAATTGATATACGAAAAATAGATCAAAATAACATGTTCAAAGTACTTATAATTTTAACTTTGACCAAATTTGATATCCTTTCCCCCATTAATAACCCTTAAAATAATCTCCTGTTAAGGAATTCATTTAAACCAAACACTATGTTAGTCACTCAGCTTTTTGATGCACAAAGAATGTCAAGTATAGAACTAAAGTGTACACCATAAGAACTGTTTAGAGTTGGATAATTGTTCCACTCAAAACTCGGAGACTAAAATGTCTCATTTGAATAGGATGAATAAAGTGTAAGAAATTTAAGAGTCATGAAGTGTATAATTCAAGCTGAAATAAGTGAGAAACCAACTGTATGTCTTGCCCAAGCTTAGGGTGCTTGCTGTTATCAAGCATTTTCCTTTCTCATGTTCTTGTGTTCAGGAGTAGATTTGGATATATTTGTCTAGTCTTCATCTTACGTGGGCCCTTAATTTCCCAGTCACATCAGTATGCTCAGAAAGTTTGATATGTACTTTGTGAAGTTATAGCTCCACAATCAGTTTGGTTCCAGAACTAAGCAAGAAAACAGCCATATACACGTACTCACTATCCTAGATCAAGACACAATCATTTTCCAAAAACATAAATAATTTTCTTCAGTTATGAATTGCAAGCAAATAGAAAGAAAAAACTCAAGCACAAGATCCCAATTCCAATTCCTATATATATATAATCGTTTTGTAATCAGCTACAGAATGGAAACATATTTTAGGATTTGCATTTCAATTTCAAGTTCAAAAGGAAGAAAATAGGTGTTGTCAACTAGCCAGTTCTTGCTCTGTTGCACTGAAATGTAAACTTCAACATAACCATAAACTTCAAGGCACTTATTATTTTTACCTGGCAATCTTGTTATCTATCCATAATAGTAGAAATACATTACATCAAATCCAATACTTAGAGCTTCACCTAGCACAGGATAGAAACAAAAACCTGGGACCAACTAATCAAGATATCAACTAAGCTGAAGCTGGAACCTAAAACCTTTAGTTTCATGTTTTGACATACTACCGGAAGTGTCGTAATGTTTCTGAAAAGTATAACCAAGTACCATAGCACTTTCTAATATGTAAAACTATGGCACTGTTGCAATAGTGCACTATAACAGAGTAATAACAACATGCGATAAAAACTTTTGTATCTAAAAACAACGTATATTTCTTGAAAGCACTGGTTTGAAAGTATTATCTTGTCCAGACACAGATAGACCTTTTGTAACATAAACTCACGTAAATCAATTTGACTACATCTTTAGGGGAAAAGAAGGAGAAATGAAGAATAAGAAATCATTATACACCCACTACATGCACCAGCATGAAATGCACAACACGTAAATAATAGTTAACAAGAAAACTATTTGTCTTTGAATTTTTTCCCTCCTCTTTGGCTAATTAGATTTTAATATTTCTCAACACAATTTTGAACTGAAAGTGAATTGCTTAGGGATTCTGCAAATTAGCTAATTTGCATATACGCCAAACATCAGATTTATAAAAAGAACAGTTGGGAACCCAAGTGCTCACCTCAAGAAGAAGAAGTCCTACAACACCAAGAACAAGGCCTCCAGCTCCAATCAACCCAATGGATTCACCAAATAACAGGGCTGCAAGTACAGCCACTGTTAGAGGTTGTGAGTCAATTATGACCTGCAGCAATAAAGCTATGAATTATGCCCTCATATGTCCTTGTCAAAGAAGATAACAGAGATAACTTGCAACATAATGTGGAGGAGAAACAAAAACCCTGCCCCTGCTATCAAAAAGAAGCATTTTTGTGATTCATGCCTTTAGCCTTTTGTAGTAATGATTTTGAATTGACCAGGATAACAAAAGGTGGATATTGCATTGAATTATCAACAAGACTAGCTTAATATGGTTAATGGAATAATCCTTCCATTTTGAAAAGCCATCCTCAGCTTTTTCCTTAAAATTTTGAAAGTGTAATCGTGCTCAATATAATATATTATCGTTTAACCAAACATTCAAAGAACACAAATTCCTCAAAGAAGTGAAAAAATAAGATTCCATATGCCCACAGAATAGCTACTTCTTTCCTACTCTACTTTACCCTATGAACATAATTTGTGAAGCAAGAGAGAAGAATGTAAATTTTTGAAGTTGCAACAACAAATTTGAAAGCTAAATTCCATTGCATGCCAGAAGAATTGAACTATTGACAAAGAAAACATACACTGCCTAAACCTGCAGATGTCCTCTGCAATCCTTCAGCAAGAAATCCCTGTTCCACCATTATTATAGATCAGACCCAAGAAAGAACAAGAGGCATTACAAACATAATCTGGTACATGGCTACCTGTAAGCACATAAATTCATAAACATTGATTTGAACCAAGAAAACCATTTGAAATTGGAAATCTTACACGTAAAATTTTAACTCAATTACATATATTCCACCACAAAAATATTTGCATAAAGATGAACAATGGTGTAAATGAGAGGGAAGATAATTATTTAACCTGAAAAAAAGTGGCATCAACAAGTCCAAAGAGAGTAATAGAGATCCAAGCATTGAACCCAGAAGGGAAAGGCCTATCTTTATAAGCAGCAAAAGCAATTAATAACAAACCAGCAGGAATAAGCCGAAAAGTAGCCACAAAGAAAGGACCAGTAAGAGGCAAAACCTCCTTCATTGCCACCATAGCTGTACCCCAAAAGAAGAATGGCGAAACCAACACTCCATACTCCACCACCATTTCCAACAAATCACCCGTTTTCGATTCTCCTTCTTCCACTGCGGCCTCAGTAGATGTTGATGAATAAGATGATGATAACATTGTACCATTGCTGCTGCTGCTATCAGAAGTGGTGGAAGAAGAGACGAGGCACTCCACATCCAGGCCTGTCCCCACACAATCAAGTTCATTAGAATCTGATGCTGTAGATGATAATTCTACGTTTCTGCTGCTAGTGGTGCAGTTGGCAATGAAATTGCATCTTCTTGTTGTTCTTGTTCTGTAACTGATAGTATGAGACGAACTAAAAGATGAGTATTTGAAATGAGGAGTATAAAGCGGTGGAGAGACGTGAAATGAAGAGAATTTGATCGAAAGATTATTGGGTAAGTAAGGAGTGTAATTACAAGAAGGAGCGAGTAGCTTCATGGATTCCTCTGCCACTTTCTGTGGATTTCTTATTTTTATTTTTTCGTTCTTGCGAATGTTTTATTATCAGTAACTACAGTTAGCACCAAAAAGCTCGACTTCATTGATGAGTGGCAAAAATGACGTACACGTCATGCCCAGAGCGTTTGAATGATTGATTCCAACAAAAAAAAGGGTCATCTTGCCCCCTCAACTTGGCTCAAAAGATCAAAGAAGACAGAAACAAAGTTTTTAGACCAAAAGATCCTCCAACTTGCAACCTTTTTGCCCACTTACATTCCAAGTCTTTATATACATATTCAATACATGCTCGTTAAGAAAGTGAGCTAATGAATTACTAACTAGTCTAGTTGTCATTTTATTTTTGTGGTCATTTGTTCATGGGACAGTTTCAGGGATAATGACTCCACAAATCATATAAGTTTCTAGAAATTACAATCAAGTCTTAAAAAGTTTTTTTTTATTATTAAGCCCTAAAGCTTTTAAATGTTATCACATTAGTCCTTTTATGTTAAATCAAACAAAATTCACTTATGTGTTATTTGGACTCTGCCATTTTGAGACACATATACAACCAACTCACACCTCATGTTCCATGTCATTATCCCCATCTTCTTCCTCCTTAAGGTCACCATTTGATCCCATCTTTCTTCTTTATCAAAGAATTCACTTTTGCCCTTGAAGTTGCTCCCACTTTCATTTACACTGCTTTATACCTCATTATCGCTGCTATCACCCTAACTGTCTTTGTTCCATTAGCTATACTATCTAAATCCTTACGATTCTCATTACCATTCTTACCATCAGTTCTAGAGAAGTTCAATGCATCAATTATATCCAAATTCATATATGCAGAAAATAAATCATCCACAAGGGTGGCAGCGAATCAAGTGAAAAAAAGACGATGGTTATGACAAAGATCAGGAATGAGTGGGTTAGGACTAAAGTTCTAAGAACCTATTGAACAATTGCTTGGCTTAAACACTAAGATCTGAGAATAAAGTGAAATGGGTCGGATTTGATTGGGATTGGAAGGCTGTATCCCAACTCTTTTACTAGTATTAGTAGTAAAATTCTATGCAAAGTGAGCAAAATGCCTAGCATGCATTTGGGTTTGATTCACTTAAGGCATTTCAAGTTGGGTCATTGATGAAAAGTTAGTTGTTGTTGGTGTTGTTGTTGTTTAGACACTGAAGAAGAAGAGCATTATGTTATCCTAAATGAAGAATGAAGTATTTACATGATTTCATTATTTCCTTCTCCATACCCATATTTCACTTCACTAATGCCATCACAAAACCTCAATTGAGGATTAACCCACTTTAATTTTTACTAAAACCCAATTAATAAACTTAATCAAACCCTTAAAAATCTAACAAAAAAAAAGCAAAAAAAAAAAAACTACTACTTTAACATCTTTAAATTTAACGTATGACTGGTTGCCTACCTTGTATTCAACTAGAAGTAGCATACATTTAAAGATAAAAGAGTTTTATTTTTTCTTTTTATGATTGTTTGCTGGGAAAAAATGGTGAAGAGGAAGGAGAAGAAGGGAGCAGACAATTAGTCCAATAGGTGGCAAAGGCTTAACAGCAAAAATTGTTCACATTAGTCCATTTTGTTTGATATAACGAAAATGGACTATCGCGATAACATTTGAAAGTTTTTAGGACTCAATTAAAAAAAAAAAAGGATTTGATTGCAATTTTTGAAAACTTATAGGCCTTGTGGAGTCATTATCCTGATAGTTTTATAAAGAGCATATTAAAATATAGAATTTTAGATTTAAAATTTTGTAGTTATTGGTTTATAAAATTTATTTTTACTTAATTTAAGAGGGCAATAATCCTAAATTGTAAAATTCATCAATACATATATCATTAATATAATAATAATACACAAACAATCTAATTCACCCTTTTCTCTAAAAATAATAATCTAATTCATCCTTACCATCCCACTTTGTTTTTGCTTTTTTTCTTCTTTACTACTTGCGGAATCATAAATTTTCCTTATTCCTTTCAATGAAAATTTAGAAATGTTAAATAATAAATATGAACTTCAAAGAAGTTAATATTGAAAGACTAATTTTCCCCAAAAAAAAAAAGAAGAAATTGCTATTTTTAGATTTTTTTTTCTCTTGGCACAATTTTACCTCTCTATAGTATGTTGCAATCCATGAGGTGAGGCGAAATAAGAATTAAGCAAATTACTTGACTTTTCTTAGATTTTTAGTTCCAAAAACAAAAATAATATCTCGATTTCAGCTTTTTGAATATGTGATTGATCACAATTTGCAAAAGGATAATTATTAATTATTATTCAAATCTCAATTTGACTATATTATTATTATTATTATTATTATTATTATTATTATTATTATTTTTATTATTATTATTATTATTATTATTATTATTATTATTTTTATTATTATTATTATTATTATTATTATCTTTTGTTCTCAAGTATTTTTTTGTTAAATTATTAAAAATTAACACTTATATTCCTCAATAAAGTGTCTAATGCACATAATCTAAGTGTTTTCTATAGTTGAAGAATTGTTTACAATTCACCCAAGAAAATGTAGGAAACCTTAAAGAATCATCATAAAGGCAACATTCAAGTGAGATCTAAGAAAGTTCAACTCCATATCTATGAGTATGAACTCTTCAAGATGAAATCTTTGGAGAGCATCATCAATATGACAAACCAATTGAATGCTCTTTTGACCACCTTGAGGAAGTTGGGCAAACACTACTCCAAAGAAGAGGTTAACACCAAATTTTGAGGGTGCTGCCTATGAAGAATTGGGAGTCAATGGTGATTTCAATTGAAGAATCTCATGATCTCTCCAAACTTTCAATTGACATCATTATTAGTAAGCTTATCATTTTTGAGCTTATCTTGAGATAAAGGGAAGAGAAATAAGAAGACAAAGAAAAGGAAGAAAAGCCTTACATTCAAAGTATCACAAGATTCAAGTGATAAAGATGACATTATTGAAGACTCAAGTGAAGATAATGAGGAGATTACATCATTCACTAAGTACTTCATAGAGTACTTGAGAAAGAAAAATTTGAGTAAGCACAAGGAATCCAAGACAGGTGGATTCAAGAAGGCCAAAGAAGTCATATGCTTCAAGTGTAAGAGGTCCAATCACATTTAAAATGAATGTCCCAAACTCAATCACAAGAATGTAAAAAGAGAATAAAAAAGTTTTTAAAGCCACTTAGGATAACTCATTTTAATTCATGATGGAGGAGGAGCAAGAAGAGCCATCAAATCTTTACTTTATAGTCTTGAAGGAAAAATTTAAGGTACCTTTTTTGTCTAATTCTTTTTATTATAATTCTTATAATGATTTATGCTATGATAAGATTAATGATAATAAGTAACTTGATAGTGATAACTTCTTAATAAGAAAACTAGTTTTAAATTATAAAAAATTACTTTATAAAAAAAGGTTTTATAAATGAAAGTTTTTACAAATGTTAGTTCTTCAAATGAAAAATTAACTCTTGATTTGGAAACATCTATTATTTGAAAGAAAATCTTGACAATGTTAAGAAAGAAAATGAGTTGCTTTTAAAAGAGATTTCAAAACTGAACCATTTCCAAAGTTCACAAAGGAAAATAGACTCTTGATAATCTCTTAAATTCACAAAGATTTATAAATGAGAAATTCATAAAGCCTCTACATCATTAAGTCCCTCTAAGTTTATCAAGGCTACTTTTGCTTTATCCCTCAATTCTTGTAAGAACTCTAAAGCTTAAGATTCTAAGATTAAGAATTATGAATTCTAGTGCCATTAGAAAGCCTCTAAAGGCTAATGTTTCTAAGGTTCAAGGTTTCAAAGCTAAAGGCAAAAAACCTTAACCCCAGCATGCATTCATGTATTACAATAAGAGGCACACCTAAATGCACTTTAGACCTTAAAATTTTGTGCATTGTTATGAGTATGAAATGTATACTTATCATATAACTTTTATGTTTAGGAAAGTCAACCATCATAATCATACTAAACTTGAATATGTTGGTAAGCAAAATAGATTTGTAAAAATTAAATATTTTTATTGCATGAAATTAGGACACATTAATAGTGTGTGTTACTATAGAAAACTTCATCTCAACCTTCTACCTATGAACTACTTTAAGAGTCACAAATCTAGAGTAATTAATGTTTGTATTCAAAAGGTTAGTTAATGATTATTTTACTAATTTGTGCTAATTATTGATAAATAGATTTATTTAGCTTATCATTAACATGCACACATTAAAATGTGCAAACACAATTTGACCATTTTCATGATCAAAATGATTCTTATCAATTGCATAACTTTGAAATACCTTTTTCTCATTATTTTTCAATATTTTTCTTTTAGTTTGCCTTATTTGGAATCATTTTTCACTTGGTATGTCTTATTCTCTAAAAATCTCTTTGGACTACATATTAACAATCATGATTGCTATTGCTATGTCTTTGACATATACTTGGCATATGCTTCACTTTTCATGATTGATTTCTCATTTGACTTATCATTGGATATCTTTTGGTAACATTTCCATTCACTTGGTTCATTTGTTTTTCAATTGGTATCCTTTTTTTTTCACTTAGTACCTTTATATTTTTGTTTGCTCCATTTTTCAAGTTAATAAAGGGAAAGATAAATTTGGCATTTTGAATGATAATGATCTTAACTAGCATGGCCAAAAAGGGAGAAACTAAATGTTTGATATGTTTAACTCACCCTTGCATATATTGAGGGGGAGAAAATTTCAAACCCCTTCAAAGAGCATTAAGGACAAATACACACACATGCACTTAGTGATTTTCATTTATCATTCAAACATTAATTGTTAAAGTAAAAAAGGGGGGGGGGAGATTGTTGACCTTTTACATAATTAATATAAAATCAACCTTAGTTTTAACTTCAAAAATCAAGGTTAGTTGTTAAATTTTATATTTAAGTGTGTTTATAAGTTAGGTTCAAAGATGCAAACCAATAGGCATTGAATTAAAGTTCAAACAAGGTCATATGAAGGTTGAATTATCCCTCACGATCTTGTCACAATCATGAGGAAGGTCATGGGCATGAACCTTATGAAAAGTTAAGTGTGAAGAGCTCTGCTCCCCCTCATAGTTTGCCCTTACAATCGTGAGGAGTTTTATGGGCACAAATTGGATCCAAGCATCAAAATCCAAAACCTGTGCTTTCTACCAGCTTAAAGGATCTAACAAGCTCTTCCAAATTTGCACAGCTAGGTTATAGTCATGAAGCATGTGAAGAAGAGTTTCATTAATATTATGACAGAGAGTGCACAAGTCACTTTGAACAAAGCCAACAAAGCCACATTTAACTCTCTCAATATTATTCATGAATTTCCTATGCATAATAAGCTAAAGAATGCCTGATAATGTTGAGGAACTTTAATTCTTCATATCAACTTCCAAACACTATCTTTAGTTTCTCTCATTTCGTGTCTCAATAAAAAATAAGCACTCTTTATAGAGAAAATGTCCGAAGGTGTTAAACCTTACGATAGGCAATCTTTGGTTGCATCATCTGTTTGAAGAATGACTGAAGTAAGTGAAGAAGCATACAATCAGTTTGGCAACATCCCATATAGCAACCTTTAGTATGTCTTACATCCAAAAGGAAACACTAGTAGCCTGATTTAAATTCAAAGTGCAACTACACCTTCCAAAAATGTCTCCAATGGCTAGTCAATATTTATTCCCTAATTAGTGAATAATTTCTTTATTATTAGGTTGCAATCTTGGTTACCATTTGTATCCAAAATCCCTTACTTCCTATTTTATTTCTTTTATTCCTATTTTTCTCTTATGTGTATTTATATATATATAAGAGGATTGTTCTCTATTTGGATTAAGGGAGTCAAATTATATTTTACTATTATCCTCTTCAGTAAGCATAGTTAAAATATCAATAGGCAAAGGATTTTAAAGAGCATCAATATGATAACTATTTGGACCCTAATAGCTGGCAACATTATTATATAAAATATCATAGGAATATTAGTCGTAGCATGCTCATATAAAGGGGAAGCAAGCAACTAAGCATCTTGCTAAAAAGAAGTGGATAATCCATTCTGAACTTTCATTTGCACACTAGAAAATAAAATTAAGGCTACATCAACCATCCTATGATAAAGATTTGAGGCTCCAGAGACTTGTTTGAAAATATCTAAACCTAAACAGTGCTTTTGATACTTAGAATGAAGGACCTGACTCTATAAATTGTTAGGTCCCTAAATAAACTTTAATCTAATTTAGCCAAAGCAACTCTGTTAACTAAGCGTAGAGGTTGTATACTAAGGCCACCATAATCTTTTGGTCTTTCCATAGTTATCCACCTCACCAAATGAACTTTATGGATGGCCTTAAATAAAATTCTAGCATATTTTATCAATTTTGTCACAAAGAGACACAATGAGCTTGGAGGCTTACAAAGAGTAAAAAAGGCGTAGTATTAATCACACTTTGAGCTAATGTAATTTTACCCATTAAAGACAAAGTCTAAGACTTATAACTAACCAACTTCTTTTTCATAGTATTAAGAATATGATGGAAGGTATTCTTAATGACTCTTCCATTAATGGACAACATTCCTAGGTAAAAATGAAGTCATTCGTAGATGGAAAATGGCTACACTAGAAATCTGATAAGCAAGCGTAAAGGAGACAATAGCTCATAAAAGAATTCGGGACTTGTTTAAGCTCACTTTTTAACCTGACCAATCATAAAAATTATTAAAAAATTATTTAATAATAGCCATTTATTCAACCAATGCTTCAATAAAGAGAATAATATTGTTGGCAAAAAATAAATGGGAAAGCCATGGGCCATTATAAGCAATAGTAATCAGCTTCTACTCACCATTAGCGATATCATCATTTATCATATCCGCTTATTTAAAGCCTTACGTCAAGGTAAAAGGATCCAAAGGAGATATATCTTATTGGATTGAGTACAATTCATAATTAAGTTAATCTAAGAAAGAGGGAAGCTAACTTGTAACAAAGTATCTTTTAGAAAATCCCATTGGTGTCTATTATAAGCTTTTTCAAGGTCTAGCTTAATTAATGTCAACCCTTTACCACTTTTAGGACATCGCATCATGTGAATCACCTCCTAAACCACCATAATGTTATATGTAATCTATTAATGGGGAATGAAGCTGCTTTAAGTTGGGGAAATAAGTTGAGGAGCTATTGCTTTCAACCTATTCACAATAATATTAGTAACAAGCTTGTATAAAATTGTACATAAGCTAATAGGGAAAAACTGGCTATTGAGCTTTAGATGGGGGACTTTAAAGATGAGGATTATAATGTTGAATAAACTTTTTTAAGGACCAAAATTGAACTAAAACAATGTTGGACAAAGAGTATCAGTACCTATTGTAAAACATCTCAATTCTTTTGATAGAAAAAGGTTGGAAACCCATTAACACTTAGTGCCTTATGAGGAGCCATGTCAAAAAGAGCATTATGGACATCCTAAATCAAGATTGGACTAGTCACTCTATTCCACTCATCCAATGAAAGTTTAGAAAATGTATTATGAGTATGGGTAATGTTACAAGTGACCCCATGTTAGTAAAGCTTTTTATGAAAATCAAGGGTTAGAGTATGAAAATGTCAACTCCTTATAAATCCACTCCTCGTCCATACCATGTAAACATGAAATTTTATTTTTCTAGCTCCATATAGTAGTAGCACAATGAAAGTATTTAGTGTTTTAGTCCCCTGAGGCTATCTAGTTCACCTAGACTTTTAGAACTATAACAATTCTTAGTGATGAAGAATGGAATTGAACTCAGCCCTAATCTTCTTTTCTAACTTGATGAGATTAGTGGTCACTTTATTATCCATGCAATGTTGAATCCCTTATAATTGGGACCAAGCCCTTCTTTTCTATTTGTGAAGATCACTAAAGACAGATTTACTACAATCCCTTAGTTTTGTAGTAAAAGTAGCTTGCTTGGAAGTTAAATAAGCATTCCCAAAGTCCTAATTCTAATGAATGCAAAAAGTAAACAAAGGGTGAGAATGCCATGCAACTTGAAAGTGGAATTACTTGGAAGTCATTCTATTAGTATTCAACATCAATAGAGAGAGCAGCACCAAACAATGATTAGATTGCATATGAGGTAGGTGAGAGATAAAGGCATAAGAGAATTAAATATGCTAATTTATAGAGCAATGGGCCTTATCCATTCCAGCCTATTTGAAGTTACCCTCTAAATTACATTTAAACCATCTATAAATTGAGCTAGATAACCCTAAATAAACAAGACCAAGATCATCCATAAATAAATTAAAGCAATTATCTCTATTGCTACCCATAAGAGAACCATTACTTTCCTTATAAGGAAATTGCACTATATTGAAGACTCTGATAAGAAGCCAAGGAAATTGAATAAAACTACCCATGTTACAAAGAAGGTCCCAAAGAATATTATAAGAACTTATATTTGGGTTGCCATAAACTGTAGTAAATAACCAACAAGGTCCAAAAAGGTAACTAACCTCACAATGTACAAATCAGATGAAGAATAATAGAGCTCAATTTCCAAAATATTCAAATGCCCCATTGAACCCATATGCAAGACTACCCTTATGCAAGACTTAAAGCCAACTTTAGCACACACACTATTAGCATGCTCCCCACTGATCTTAGTTTCAATCAAGACTAAGATATTTGGTTTATATTGAAAAAGTAATTCCTTTAAAACTCTAAAGGAATCCTAGTTATTTATCCCTTAACAATTCCATGATAGAATCCACATAAATAATAATTTTAAAGAGAGGGTGGGAAGAAACATTCCTAGGCTTATCACCTTCTACCATATCATCTACACTGAGAGAATTATTATCATTATCATTATCTATGGCATTATTAAAATCCTTATAATCTTCACTATTTGATGATGCAACCATATTGTCCTCACCATTAAGGTTAGGTGAAGTAAAGTGGGGAACATATGGATTCTAGTAATGTTGTAAAGATTCCTTATCATTAGACATGTTTCTACTATAGTCATATGCCAACGAAGGAGAATAAGTGATTATAGATAAGTAATGGATTTACCAGTATTGTTACTTTAGACCAATACATGATAGTCTAGAGTTGTTGCCACTTTTAGGCCTAAACCACAACCATGCTACTTTTACCCCTTCTAGATCCTCGTCTATGACCTCGACTATTCCCCTTATTATTACGAAGGTTAACATCGTAAGACATAAAAGTAAAGCTATTCACGTGAGCCCTAGTTTCCTTATCCTTTCTTTTGCTTCCCTTTTCTCTTCTCCTAAATTTTCTCTTGACACACATGCTTTTTATTTTCCATAGAGACCTCAACATTCTTTAATTAAGCTAAATCATTAGTATTACCTTTCAATAATATGTTACTTAAGATATCAAATCTTGACCTTTGACTTCTCTTTCCCTTATTATTGTTATCTTCTTTATAGTGGAGGTGGGCTTGCTATTTTTTCTAGGTATTTTAGAGACTAGCATCCACTTTCCATAAGGTTTCAATACTTCCATATTTAGTTCAGGGATCAGGTGAACCCTTTTCGTATCCTACTATTAAGGCTCCTCTCCCCTTTTTAATTGTTGAACATCCACCATATAGTCTTCCTTCCTATGCCTATGCCTATGCAAACCACATTTGAACCAAACTAAGTGCATGGATTCATATTTAATAATTCTAACCCTTCTTGTTAGTCTAAACTTAGAAAGAAAATGTTTTGAAAATTCCACTTTAACAAACATCCTTAAAAACTTCCTACGCGTGGCTAAAGAGGTAGTTTTATTAACATGCAAGGTTTTACCAATACGACTTCTAATTTTAAATAAAAGCTCATCATCAAAATACTCTAATGAAAGATTTGGGAAATGAACTCAAACAACTATATGTCAAACTGAAAAAATGTCAAGATAAAAATTATGAAACCATTATTAAATTAAAAAATAATGATCTGCTATAATCTAAGGACCCTTATAAAGAGCTCTATCATATTCCTCCATACTAGAAAATGGACTATATAGATGTTATTACTAATATCGATGACATCTATGGTAGCCGTAATAGACTAAAAGGTTTCTAGCCTCCTAATAAGATAGTTATAACCCACAGTATACCCAATAAGTTTGATAATGAGAGACTTCGTATACTTTCCTCATCATTTTTGTTTCTCATCAATTGAAACATGACAATTAGGGCACTCCATATCTTCCTTTGCCCCATCATCGTAATCATCATTAGAGAAATCATCATTCCTAGGATAAAAAAAATAGGTGTAGAACCTTCCATAGTGTTGTTGCCTTCCCCAATGATAGCATCTCAAAATGAGATTTTATGTCATATGGGAGCCCTCCTTTGTTCTCCCTCTTGAGATCTAAGGTCCACATCTAAGAGGGTCTGAGATGAGCCATCCATTTTTTTGACTTTTTTAATTACTGCTAGCCAGTAAATCAACCTCCTTATCATTAGAGAGAGGGCTGGATTTTTTACTACTGTTGCAAGAACCAAAACCATACACTATCTGTAGAATGTGAGTTAGATTTGGGTTCAACTATTATCAAAATTATTAAAATTAGCCATATTTTACGTATTATATATATGAATCATTTAACATTTCTTTTGAGGTGCAACTAACCTAACTCAATTAGCAAAATATAATCATCACCATCTTCTTATCAAGTTGTAAGCTTGTGACTACAATAGTTATTGATACATCATATTATTTTGTTTATAATTAGTTTTTAGGGGAAAGTATGGAAAATCACCTTGTGGTTTCACAGTTTTGCAATTTGAAGTATGTGTCTCATTTATTGACAATTTTGGTCCTATGTTTGTCGCAATTTGACAATTTCTAGTGTATGAGGCTAACACCATTAAATGAGTATGGAACCTTATATGACCTAACTAAAAACAATTAAGGGGAAAGTGCGAAAAACCACCATATGGTTTTAAGATTTTGCAATTTTGAGTATGTGTTTCACTTTTTTTTACAATTTGCATCTTATGTTTGTCGCCATTTGACAATTTTAACTGTACATTTAGGACTCATTTAATGGCGCTAGGCTCATATATTGGAAATTTTCAAACGGCAACAAACACAGGACAAAAATTATCAAAAAAATGAAACACATAATTAAAATTGCAAAATTGTGAAACCACATGATGGTTTTTCATACTTTTCCCTAGTTTCTATTATGTAACTGACTTTTACAAAAGTTGCTACAAAATCTATAGTCAAAATTTTTATTCCTTTATTGAAACATAATTTAACACTAAATTCAAATGCATTAGAACTAACAATGGGAAGTAATTTGACATGCATTCTTTCCTTACATTAAAAGGCATAATATATCAAACATCTTACATTTATACACCATAAATGGATAGCACTATAGAATGCAAATATCAACACATTTTAAATGTTGCTTATGCACTTTGATTTCAAGCTCACTCACTCATAAAATTTTGAACATATTGCATTTTACCTACTGCATATTTGATCAACCATCCTCTATTAAATGTAGCAAATAATACTATATATCAACTTCTTTTATATAAACATCATGTGTTTGATCATCTATGAGTCTTTCATTATTAGTCTTTTGTGTCCACTATTACTCACCAAAGACATAAATTTGATTATAAAGCCATTAAATGTGTATTTCATATTTTTTCCTCTTTTATTAAAAGCTGTCAAGTTTATGATATCAATACTAAATAAATATTTATTTTAAAAGATGTACACTTTATAGAACATATTTTTTTCTTTTGCTCAAACATTCGCCACTTATCTTTCAGATAATATTTTTTTGAATATTAATCATTTTATTGCAGTAATTATTTTTACAAATGTCCTATAATATTAATAAATAGTTCTTATCTTGATTATTCTTTGTTGCCAATCAACTCTAACTCTAATGATCCTACTTATCCTTATTCCTCCTCAAACCTAATAAAAAAATGAACTCGCTCTACTAGACTTTCCATATATCTTAAAGATTATCACCTTACCTTTAAACCACCAACTACTCCTTATACCATTTTTAATATATTTAGTTATAATAAAATTTTTACTTCTTATCAACATTATGTTTCTTAATTTTTACAAGTTATGACACTATTATACATTAAGTTTTGATTATCCCCAAAAAGGGTCCAATGATGAAAATAACTCCTTGAATATGATAAGAGTTTGTTCATTTGTATTGCCTCTGAAGTGTGCTAAAGTCTAAAGAACCTAAAATTCCTAAACCAAGCTTCTAAAGTGTGAAATCGATCATAAAATCATTAAGTTGTGCTTCAATTTCATAAATATGAACCCTTAAAATGATAAGCAGCTCATTTCAAGCAATCATTGCTCAAAATGTGCAATTCGTCAGATCAATGTTCGTCTAGTAAGACTAGAGCTTTACTTCATAAAGGAAAAAGCTGATTTTGATAAAATAGGCATAAAAAAAAGCATTTGAAAGGCCCAAAAACCTTGAAAAACACTATGAAAATTCAAAATAAGGGCCCCAAAAAACCCAAAATGAGGCACGTGAGTGCATGTAATCAAGTGCCTAAGCTCATAACCATGTGCTCCAACATGTAGTTATGTGATCCCTTGTGTGTTTATGCACTCAAGGAATGTATACACATTTCGATAAGTGTATGCGCATGCAAAACCACGCACATAAACACCCCTACATGCACATACATGCATAAAAACCTAACTTTTTCTATAGATAGAGGTATCTACCTCCCCTTTTTAAAAGGGGGCCTACACATTCATACTAAAACTCTATTAAATTGAAGACTCAAGACTCCCAGTTTACACACTTTTAGCTCGTTTCACTTATTTTCACCCAACCCCACCTTTGTTAAAGCACACTTTAAAGGTATATGAACTCACATTCTACACATCATTTTTAACCTCTTGACTAGGGTAGCTTAAAAATCTCATAAAGCTAAAGCTTTAAAGGCTAAAAAACAAGCTCAGTTGAATTTAAGGACCAAATAATTATTTTTTCATGTTTACATTTATGTATTGCATTTTTACTATATTGCCACCAGTATTTGAGAAATTGTTGTGACCTGTGTGATAAGACTGATAATTTTGCATACTAATTGAATAATTTATGCTTTGCTTGTTCATAATAAACTGTCATTTTGCATCCTCTAACTTTGAAATGTGAAAAATCACAAAAACATGATTTTGATATCAAATATGCTTTTTCATCATCTCTACATCGTTTCTGTCATAAAAATAATATTTTTATCATAAATGCTTGTATCTTTATGTGAATTCTACATTTCACGAGTAATAAAAAATATTTTTCACATCAAGCTTTCATTTTTCCCTTAAAAAATACAAAATTCATCATTTTTACATCATTTTTGCATTTTTAGTATGTTTTCTTGATAAAAATAATATTTTCACATTGAAATTAGCATCTTCATATAATTTCTATAGCTTTATGTGAAAAATCATCATTTTTCATATAAAGTTCACATTCTGCATCCAGTAAATGTCAATACTATCATTTTGCATAGTTTTTATATTTTTCAAAATGAAAATCACATTTTGAACATAAATTCTATATTTTCAACATAAAAATTGCACTTTGCATCAGACATGTACCTTTGTAATTAAAATTGCATCTTTCCATTCTCCAACATGAAAATAAGTATTTTCTCTCATTTTTTGCATTAATGCATCAAATAATGTGAAAATTTCACATTCTTGAGCTAGACCTTCTATTTCATAGTCCAATGATGCAATTACACATCTTCATTTATTTTTCTCATCAGTTAGGAATGTCTTATAATTTTAGTAGTCATCTCATTTTCATTTTTAATAATCCTACAAATGCACACAACTATATATGTCTATCTACTTATTCATAAATCATCGATTAAGTATCTCTTACCCATTTACCATCCTAATGGATGAATGGATGGAACTGCACATAGTTGTGCTAACTTCTATTTTGTAGATGTATTCTATATCTAAGACTAGATTTATATTTCTGCAAGTTTTCCCTTTTCTTATGTATTTACTAGGAAAGCCATATACAAACTGTCATTACCAAAACTAGGGTGCTACGGTAGCCATATATTGAGTATTATATAATGAGAAATAGCCAAAAAGTAGGGTTCTTACTTATTCGATGTCTTTTTTTATGGTAGTATGCATTACATTGATAAAAACACTAGCATATTTAACATTCATTCTATATACACTAAACCATTTAATATTGGCGCAAAAAATGAATTGTGCATTTTACATATTTTGATAGACGTACCCTTAAGCAGAGGAGAGAAATTGAAAAAATATTAATAAAACATTCAAAAGTATTTGCTTGGACATACAAAGACATGCCTAACATTGACAGAGACATCACCCAATACTTCATCCCTACCAAAGAAAGATGTAAGCCAATGAAGTAGAAACTTAAAAGACTTAAAATTGAGTAGGCCTAACTAATAAAGGAAGTCATCAAGAAATATATCAAAGCAAAATTCCTAGAGGTGTTTGATTATCCAGAGTTGTTATTTAATGTTGTTCCAGTGCTAAAGAAAGATGGAAGGGTTATAATTTATATCAATTATAGGGATTTGAACTAAGCATGCCCAAAAGATAACTTCCCTTTGCCCTATATAGATGTGCTAATTGATAATGCTGCCACTTATGCAATGTATTCCTTCATGGATAGATTCTTCAAGTACAACCATATCTCAATGGCCATCATCAACAAAGATGACTTTCATAGTATAATGGGGTACTCACTGTGATAGGGCAATGTCTTTTGATTTAAAAATGCAGGTACAACTTACTAAAGAATGGAAACATCTATGTTCCATGATATAATACACAAGGAAGTGGAGGTATATGTAGATGCTATGATGGTTAAGTAAAAAACTGGAGAAGGGCATCTAGTTGCTCTTAAAAAGTTCCTCATAAGAGTCAGAATGTACAGTCTCAAGCTCAATCCAAAAAAATGTGTATTCAGGGTTACCTCAGACAAAATGCTAGGATATGTTGTCAGTCATAATGGAATTAAGGTGTATCTAAATAAAGCAAAAGCAATCTAGGAAATGCCAGTGCCAAAAATAAAGAAAGAAATCAGAGAGTTTCTTTGGAAGCTATAGTTTATCAGTAGACTCATCGCCAAGTTAATAGTAGTGTGTGAACCAATCTTCAAGATACTAAAAAAATATTAGCTAGTCAGATGGAATGAACAATGCTAGTTAGCATTCGATAAGATCCAAAGCTATTTAGCCAACCCAATCAGTCTTAAAACTGCCAAGGTTGGGTATGCCTCTAACCCTATATCTAGCCATTAAAGGGAATGTAATTGGCACAATGTTAGCCCAAGAGGGAGAAGAGAAAGCTGAATATGCAATCTACTACTTGAGTAAGAAGATGCTACCCTATGAGGTAAAGTACACTAAAATTGAACAAATATGCCTAGCGATGGAATAGGTAATGAAGAATCTTGGAAATTATTTTCAATCCTATAGAATTCAAGCTATGTCTAAAATAGATCCGATGAAGCATCTCTACAAAGCTCCTTCCCTGATGAGAAAACTTGCTAAGTGGCTCATATTGTTAATAGAATTTGATGTGTAGTATTTGACTAAAAAGATAATAAAAGTAAGAGCAATCGCTAAGTTCCTAGCCCTTAATCCAATTCCAGATTCAGAAGAAGTTCAACTAGACTTTCCAAATGACTTCAATTCAGCCATTGAGGTGCATGGATGGTGTATCTACTTTGACAAATCAATTAATCAATTCGGTGTAGGAGTCGGGGTCATATTCCCAACACTAGAAGGTGAAGTGGTGCCAATCACTAAGAAGCTAGTACTTAGGGTTACGAATAATGAAGCATATTATGAAACATGTGCACTTGGAATGGAAGCATTGATAGCTCTAAGGGTGTCAAAAGTTAAAATATTTATGGATTCCATGTTAGTAATTAATCAGACAATAGAAGAATAGGAACTAAGAGAACAAAACTTGAAGCCATACTTGAGTCATCTGCAAAAGCTTGCTCTATCCTTCAAAAAATACAAATTCATCGACCTCCTTATAAACCACAATCAAATGGCAGATACACTCGCCTCCTTACATCAATATGGGAAGGACTAATGAAAATTCCCATGAAGCCTTTAATCTTATTCAAGTCAAAGCAATCCTATCATAAATGCCTTATAATTGCCAAAATGAAAATAAATAAGAAACCTTAATTTTACAACATTAAGAAATAACTCACAGAATGGGTTTATCCTCAGAAGGTGAGCAAAAAAGACAAAGCAGTTATCCAATAGTTTGCATCAAAATTCACATCACACGTAGGTGTATTATACAGAAGAACTTCAGATGGGATACAACTCTGACATCTAAATGAGATTGAAGCTACAAGGGAAATGAAATAAGTACACGAGGGTGTCTATGGTTCACACATGAATGAAGTAATCCTAGTTAAGAAGCTAATAAGATAAAGGTTCTTTTGGATGGCAATAATGGAAGACTACTTCAAGTTCATAAGGAAATGCTAGAAATGCCAAATTCATAGGGATATCATCCATTTTCCTTTACAGAACTACACTCCATCTATTCTCCATGGCCCTTCTCAGTATGGCGACTAGATATAATTGGGGCAATTCACCCAACAGCCTTAAACATGCATAAATTCATCATATTAGTAATTAACTACTTCAAAAAATGGGTCAAAGTATAATCATATTCAAAACTTGGGGCACAACAAGTAATGAAGTTCATTAAAAAGAACTTATTATGTTGATATGGAATTCTCCATCACATAATCTCAAACAATTGTATTCAATTCCAAAGGGATGTCAAAGAGTTGCTAAAGAGTTATAAAGTGGAACACCACAATTCTTCACCCTATAGGCCACAAGCAAATGGAGTAGTAGAAGTTGCAAACAAGAGTATTAAGTGGATCTTGTAAAAAATAACTTAGACTCATTGAGATTGGGTAGAAAGACTCCTATATTCTTTATAAAGATACTAAACAATAGTCAAAACTTCAATTGGAGCCACTCATTTCTTACTAGTGTATGTATCTGAAGTAGTACTCTTAGTGGAAATGAAAATCAAATCACTATGAGTAGCAATTGAATTTGAACTGCTTGAAGCATAATGGGCTTGATAGAGGTATGACAACCTTACTCTCCTAGATAGTCAAAGACTCAAAGCATTGCACCATACACAATTGTATTAAGCGTGATTAGTAAGAGCCTCCAACAAAAAAAATGAAACATAAAAGTATAAAAGTAAGCGACTAGGTGTTAAAGTGAGCCAAGCAAAATGTTCTAGACACGAAAGGGAAATTCATACCAAACTAGGAAGGCCAATATTTAGTCAAAACTGTCTTAGCAAAAGGAGCAATCATGCTAATGGATTTTAAAGGGAATGAATTCTCTAAGCCTATCAATGAAGACCGCCTGAAGAAATATTATGTTTAGAGCAAATATGAAAAAAAAAATTTCTTGCTAAGCCAAAAATAAAAAAAGGTGACTCAGGCAAAAGTTAAGGAGCTTTCTAGTAGGTTAAATATCCAAAAGGGCAACCTAAGTAAAAATTAGGGAACTGAGGGAAACTACTTAACTAGAAACCTACAAAGGGTAATTAAGGACAGGGGTAATGTCAAGTCAAAATTTGCAAAAATGTATCTATGCCTTTCTTAAATGTTTTCAATAATTATGTGATTGTTTATTAAATTATGCAAACTGCATTTGAGAAATGTAGTACATTACTATCATCTGAATCCATTGAATATATCAAGTAGAATTTGCATCTTTTTATTACATACTTGTAGTTCTCATTAGTTTCTTCAATTTTCTCTCTAGAGTACATGCTATCATCAAAACCTCAAAAAATAAAAAAAAACCCCCGTTAGGTGTTAAAAGCTTTGAAAGGGGATGCCCTAGTAAAAAAAGGGAAAAGAATGAAACCCAGCTAGGTATGAAAAACTCTAAAAGAAGATGAACTAGGCAAAAAAAGGGACAAATAAAATACAAGAGGTAGATGAAAAAAATAATCATCATCAAATAAATTGATTATACAATAGGCATAAACGTTACAGTCACCATCAAAAAACACAAAAGTTAATTAGTGAAAGGCACAAGAAGTCATAGTAAATACAACACAATCAACATATGTTATAGAGTAAAATATATGGGACTAATGCCCAAAATACACGCCCATAGTCCATAACCTTGGGAAGATGATACAACATCGAGCAACTATAACCAAAGGCCTATACCTAGCCTAAACAATCACATCAGCCATGGTTTCCATCATAGGCAAGAGTTGAATCTACTTAAGCATCGTAGTCACCTGGTTTAGGTGCCTCATCATTTGCCTCCATATGAAAAATGACTAATTCTAACTCTAGTTACTTAATGCTCTTATCAACTAATACTCGTTCCTTCTCCCACTTATGGCTAGCGAGAGTATGCTGACCCTGTATTAGATAAACATCACAAATCATATTCATGCATTCATAAAAGCATATACATTCACATAAGAAATGTATAATAAATGATTGATAAAGAAGGACGTACACTCTATGCACCAGTGTGTTAGTATAGGTGGTATAACCTAAAGGCCAACCACATATTTTAATAATATAAATTATCCCAAATGGCAATAAAATAATATTCTATTATGTAAAATGTTTATTTACCGCTTACATGGTCATCCGCATTTGAGTGGTTAGGGTTTGTTACTACTTACATACTTATGTTAATCACATATGGGTATATGGTATATGATGGCTCTAGTTGATTAAATGTAAGGATGAGTGTTCGACCAAAATGGGATTCATTGCTCGAAGTGAACCGAGATAAGATTTTATGCTCTCTAAGTTTATTCTTGATGAATAAGTTCCTAGCCAAGACAAACATGACATAGCTTGAAAGAGTTTCAGTGCTAGAAAAGTGTTTCTAGTATTTGTTATGTTTTATCAAAAATTATAACTTGAGATGAGGTCATATTATATAGCTATTAGAGTTTGACTAAATCATCACTCTATGTCGTGTTAAGATCTTCTAATGAAGGGATTTTAGTGCACAATAATTATGACCAAAGGGTTTGTATGAATAAATACATGCATTCCTTTCTATTTGGGTAGTTATGATATCGATGCTAAGAGTCACTCACAACTTATGAGAACTAAATGTGTATAATTGGAATTTTTAGATTTAGATTTAAAAGGAGTTTCAAATAATATCAAGTGTTGATATTATCTTCTCATTGCCAATTATACATGAACCTAGTAAGTCACACCTAAAAGAGTTTCACCAAATCATCATTAATATTAGTCTAATTATTGATTAAAGTGTTTAATAGAATAATTAAGATTAATGGAATTGGATTAATGCTTTAAGTAATGATTCTAGCATATCATGAAATCTAATTCAAGTAAAGGTTTAATTATTAATTTATATTTAATTAATATGAGATATTAATTAAGGTATTAAATTAAAATATATATATGTTATTTCTATTTGCACTTGCATTAATAGCCCAAAAGAGTTTTGGACCAAAGATTAATCTAAGATATTAAGAAAGCCTATAAACCTAATCTAGGCCCATTTGTCTAATGGATTGGGCTTGGGTAAAGTGTTGGCCCAATTACCAAGCCCAAGTCTATAGAAAAGGATATGGTCAAATTTCTCATGTTAGGCACATATTATCTTTAATGTGTAAATTGTTGACCATGGTAAATTTAGCATATTAAGCACACATTATCTTTAATGTGTAAATTTTTTACTAAGATAAAAGATAGGGATTAGGTTGCATCAATAAGTGTAGAGAATGAATATGGACATAATACATGAGATGTATTCGCTACATCTTCTTTGTACATTAATGAATCACATATACAACTTGTATAATTATTATGACAAGTTGTAACATGATAAAGAGCATGCTTTCTCTACATATATACATAACCTAATAAATGTTTTAGAAGTTAGAAGTTGTGTTGAGAAAAGTTAGAGACACACTAAAAAAAAATAGAGAAACAATATATATGCAACACAAACCTTAAGTGTTCTTGCAAAAGATTACATTAGTGTAGGATATGTGAGAATTAATTGAGAGGGCACTTACAACTAATCAAATCAAAGCAAAAAAGGTGATTTAGTGGAGATTTGGTGTTTCAAGTTAGATGCCTTACATTTAAGAGGCTAGAGCATTTGATTCAAGTGTTGAACCTAAAGCATCCAAAACTTGTAGATAACTATTATGGCCTACATCATACTAGGAGTTTGTAAGTTTTCTTAGTATTTGAGTTTCCTAGGTTGATGTGTATATATATTGCTTTGTTAATTATTTATGTGTAAAATGAAAAATGGATCCTTGGGAATGAAATTTTTCATGTCATGAAGGGTTATATAAGTGAAAATTTTGAAATTTCACCCTACTTAGGCTTGTGCTCGCCACACTTTTAATTTGCATAATCGATTTAATTCAAGTGGCATTAGAGCCCCTTTTTTTAATTTACACATGCTAAATTGATTGATAATTGCAAGGGTTGTGATTATAATTGATGTTAATTACAAGTTTTGAAACTTAAGATGTGCAAAAAATGGCTTAAAATTGATTTAGGGGTGCTCACAATCGTGAGGAGTTGCCTTGGAGTCGTGAGTAGCTTATAAATGGCTTTTTGTCATTTTTAGCCAAGCCCCTTATGAGCGCTCCTCACAATCATAGGAGCTCATGAGGAGCACTTCTATAACTTATATGCTTTTATGCTTGTATTCTTTGTAAATTAACCCTAACATGCAAGAGTTGCATTTTTACTTGATTTTGCATGTCAGAAATGCTTAGAATGATTATGGACTTAGATTACATCCTAAGATTTGTAATAATAATTAATTTTATTATTTGGTGTGTAATTAAATGTTAATTCTTCAGCATTAGGATGTAATATTTTCTTTGGATGCCAAGGATTAAATGTAAATCACAAGAGTTGTGACATGGAGCTTGAAGTGTTCAAGTTGGACACCCATAGAGATAATGATAAGGAGTTTCATACCTTGAAGATTTTTTCTTAGGCTTAACCATTTTGTAAGTTATTTTAAGAGTTAGAATAAGTTTAGGAAAGGCCATGATCACTCCTTATTTGTGCATCCATTATGCATGTTCTATGTATATATGTGATATATATGTTATAACATGTAATATGCATATATGATATGTATATGTAAAGATGCCATGCAATATATATATATATATATATATATATATATATGTATATATATATATAATGTGCAAAATGAGACCTTAATTAAAGACCTAAAATTTAGGTATAGGCTCTCAATTGGAGCAATAACTTGCATTTTTTTAGGATTGTGTGCATCAACTATGGATACATATGGGTGTACATAAAATACAAGAGATTCATATAGTATTATAGTTAAACATGAGATGTTGTGGATGTATGGATACACTATGGGCCAAGAATGGCACATAGGAGTACCTGAGGGTTGTAGTGTTCAAATCCATACATTTTACTAATCTAATGGTGTAGACCTAACTAATGCCAAAGGCCAAGAATGATAATGTGTACCTGAGGCCCATAACATTAGGAGCTAGATTAATAAAACCTTATATGAGATATGATGGACAAGAGTTTTCCACTCACTGAGAACTAATATTCCAAGAATGGTAATGTGTACCTGAGGGATATTAGTGACCCATTAAAAACTCCATCACCCACTAAAAATCCATCCAACAAGGGATTTTTGTTTCCTACTTTAGAAGTATAGGATTTGCCAAGTTAGTGGGAGGCCATTACGATTAAAGACCAAATCTAATGGCAATAATAACAATGTTATATAACTAATTAATCTTGTTACCTTTGTAGAAACTTGATAATATGAGACCATCAAACTCACTTTCAATCATACTTGACCAGTATAGGCTTATAGACTATAATTTCATAGATTTTCTAAGGAACCTAAAAGTTGTTTAAGCTTTCAAAAAAATATTATATGTATTAGAATAATGCCCACCTGGTTCCCTTCTCAAAAATGGTTCCCAAGAGGAGTGTATGTAGATGTCGGGGTTTAGCGCACATCTAAGATTTTAGCAATCACGACAATGTTTGAGCTCAGGGCTCTAGAGAACACACTAACCACTGTCATAAAGACATGGCGTGGAGATGAGGAGTTACCACCCAAGGTAATAACTGGGACAAATAAAAAAAGGTGGTACTCAATTCCTTAAAAGAAAGCTAGCACCATAATTAGGAGATTCTAGATATGGAATACTAACTTCTTTCTGTCTCATGTTCATTTAGAATTACTTTATGAATTACTATATTATCCTCTATTTATATGCAATTTTATATAAACCCTTATTCTAGCAATTAACTCCAAGGCAAACCAATCATGAAAATACAAGTAAATAATGCATTCAATCAAACATATAATCCCTAAGTTAGTCTAATATACATATATTTTAATTAAATGAGCTAAATCTATATATTTTAATTTCCAAGTGAGCTAAAGACTAATTCCTTTTAATTTTAATTAAATGGACCTAAGTCTATTTACTTTAATTCTAAAAATGGGCTTAAATCTACAAATTATGAAGGTATTTAAATTAATGGGCCTAATTCTGCATGTTTTAATGATAAGGTGATCTTAAATCTACAAATTATGAAAAAGGATTAAATTAAGTGGGCTAAGTCTAAATTAATTAAATTAAATTAAGTGGGCCTATGTCTAATTTACTAAATGGGCCTAAGTTATCTCTAACCTAAAATCTAATTAATTATGGGCATAAAATGCAGTTTAATTAATTAAACCTAAAAAAACCTAAATTTATTTAAGTGGATTAGAATATAATATGGGCTTAAGGCCCAAAACACATAAAAATAAGCAAACAAGCCCAAAAATAAATAAAACATATTAAAACAATTAAATTAAAGATCAAACAACTAATTAAATTAATTCCTTCTAAAAACCCTCATTTTCATTAACAAGCAACCTAAATTAATCTACTCCTACCATTGATTTTAATTAATTACCCAATTGAAACCCTAATTTTACTAACCAATTAACTAACATAAACATGCAATCACACATAATTCCATTATTTCCACTATTGGGGCTATTACAATAATCTATTGAAAATAATAATAAAAATAATTAATACAACCCCAAAAATAAATAAATAAAATAAAGCAATGAAATAAAATAATAATAAAAAAAACCCTATAAACAATATCTCTACAAGGTCTTATCCATGGCATTCCATGGACCTTTTTTGGATTTGATTCTCCAAGTATGATCATTATGTGTTTTCCTCCATAATTACCATAAAAAAGGAATAAAAATTATGATTAGTGAATAAATTATAATAATAATAAAAAATTAAAAATCAATAAAATAAAAAAAAGAAGTAAATAAATCAAAATTTAATGCAATGATTATAGTAGAAACCCCCTTCCACTGATTATAATAGAAACCATTCAAGGTCTAGATGACCTTAAAAAAGGAAGAGTTTGAACTTCACTCGGAGCCCTCTGTTGCTTCAAATATGGCTACAAGAAAAGCTGAGTCTACTTGGCAAACCTACATGGAACTAGATGAGATACCAACCCAGGAATCACCTAGAAAGACACATTAAGGACATTCAAAGGCACTTAGCCTACATCATAGCCCAGGACTGGTTTGAATAAATGAAGGACACAATAGAATATCAAGTAAGATGGATGTGCCCATAATGGAAGCTGGGACATGTGACTCTTTGTATATATGTCAATTGTGTACCAGTCTCAAGATTTAGATCATGCACCCACTATTATCGAGCATTAATGAAGAGACATTTTGGTGAGAAACAACATGTACCTTTTGAGCTTGCAGGTTTCTCTAGCGATAAGATACAATAAAGGTTTATGGATCACTTCAAAGCAACATGGAGGAAGAGAATAATCCACTAATTTACTACTAGTATTAGAGACAGTGTTAATGATGAAGTATACAAGTAGTGGATGATCCAAAGACAGAAACATCTCTCAAACCACTAATCAAGAGAAAGTTTGCTTCTTTAATTTCTATGTCTTTATTTGATAATGATGATAATAAACTCTAAAGTTAATGCAATTAAACCTGATTTTGCTTACTTGTTTGATGTCTTTCCTGATGGTAGTGTGCATTACATTGATCAAAACATTAGCATATTTAACATTCATTCCATATGCATTAAATCATTTAACATTGGCATAGAATCTGAACCATGCATTCTGCATATTTTGAAAGATGTTACCTTTGAAGAGAGGAGAGAAATTGAAAAAATATTATTAAAAAATTCAAAAGTATTTGCCTAAACATAT
Source organism: Mallotus nudiflorus (assembly GCA_947683625.1). Classification (NCBI taxonomy): domain Eukaryota; kingdom Viridiplantae; phylum Streptophyta; class Magnoliopsida; order Malpighiales; family Euphorbiaceae; genus Mallotus; species Mallotus nudiflorus. The sequence goes on from CANTUR010000024.1 coordinate 2,666,993, forward strand.
AATGATACGCCTGGTATTGATAGAGACATTGCTCAACACTTCATTCTTACCAAAGAAGGGTGCAAATCAGTAAAGTAGAAAATGAGAAGGTTTAGACCAGAATGGGCCTAACTAGTGAAAGAGGACATTGAGAAAAAAATTAAGGAAAAGTTCCTATAGGTATTAGACTATCCATAATGGTTAGTAAATATGGTGCCAGTACCAAAGAAAGACATAAGGATTAGAATCTATGTCAACTACAAAAATCTGAACAAGGCCTGCCCAAAGGATGATGTCCCACTACTTCACATAGACATACTGTTTGACAGTGCCGCCATATGTGCAATGTACTCCTTTATGGATGGATTCTCTAGGTACGATCAAATCCTAATGGCCATTGTCGACAAAGTAAATATAGATTTCATAATAAAATGGGATGCTTACTGCTATAGAGTAATGCCTTTTAGACTAAAAAATGTAGGGGTAACCTACTAGAGAATGGCAACTGCAGTATTCCATGACATGATACATAAAGAAGTGGAGGTATATATCAATGACATGATGGTCAAGTTAAGAACCAGGGAAGAGCACCCCTAATATGATCCTTTATAAAGAATTCAAGCTAATTAGCTTAATTTCCTATTTTAAAATTAATTAGCTTGATATGGACGATTTTTGAGTTATTTTCTTATTTTAGAGTTAATAAGGAAGGTTTAAGAAGATTCTAGACAATGTGAGAAGATTCAAGGATATTCCAAGTCAAAGTCAATAAGTCAACAAGTCAAAGTCAAAGTTAAATAGTCAACAAGTCAAATTCAATAGTCAATGGTCAACATATGACATGGCATGTGACATGACATGCTTCAATGCTTTGTTGTCATAAGTTGTCATTTTGCTTAGTTGTCATGAGTTGTAATGAGTTGTCAATTTTGACTTTTCAAAGATGAGTTATCATTAGTTGTCATATTTTGAAGAAAATCTCATTAATTAAGGATTTTGCATCTTTGGGAATAAGGAAGAAAACCTTTTCCTTCAAAGGTTAGGTTGTTTATATGCCTATATAAGGGCTAAACATATTATGGATGAATGTAGGATGTATTTTCACAATTTTAATCAATTAAGTGAGGTTTTCCCTTAATTTTGTTCTTTTGAAACTTTACAAGTTTACTTGAATTGTTTCACATCTACCTTTCATTACAATTGCTAGGTTAGATTAGACTTGGAATTGTGTGATTGTTCATCTTTTAATAGCTAAGTATCTTGCTTCAATTTAATAAGCAAGTGGTTTAGCTCCATCAACACAACTTATCCTTGATGATCCTTGGACAAATATTCAAATTTGGATGCGCATTCTATCTCTGTTATAGGTAAGATTCGTATCAGTTTGGTATCAGAGCCAAACTTCAAGGTTTGGTTAACTATCCTTTTTAATTTTTGTATTATTTCTTTTTCTTCTTCTTAATTCTTCATATATTAAAAAAATTAAAAAAAATTGAGTGAAACACGAGAGCAGTCACATCCTTGAGTGTAAATAAGTAAAGGAGTGCTTTATGAGGAATTTTTTTCTATATCTTTTCAAATGTGATTTTTTTAGTATGGACATACCTTATTTTCTTAGTGGGGATGATCCTTATGTTTACTTGAATTGGTTTCAACAAATAGAAGAGATATTTGATTCTTTTAAAATAATTGATTTCCAAAAGTGCAAACTTGCTTCTCAAAATTTTTTTGGTTGTCTTGCTATATGGTGGAAAGATTTGATGGTTTTATGGAAAGAGAATAGGAATAGTGGGATTAGAAATTGGAAATTAATGAAAAGGTTAATGACTAGACATTTTATTTCTTATGATGTTAGGGATAAATACTATTTTAAATTATAAAGGCTTAAACAAAGTGATGAATTATGTGTTATTGATTATGCTAAAAAGTTTAAGTTTTTTGTAATTGCAAGTGATTTAGGAGATTCTAAAGGGTAGAAAATTGTAAGATTCATAAACAAGCTTAGGAGTGAAATTAGACAAGATTTTATGTTTATGGTACAATTGTAACTTATTTTGTCTTTGAATGATGTAATTTCATTTGCTTTAGATACAAAGAGTTGGAGTAATAAGGTTGATAATCAAAGTGGTGCTAATGTTGAAGTGGTTTTAAGTGATCATGAGAAGAAGCATTAGGATCAATTTTATGATCAAACTAATAAAGTCGAGGAGAGCATTAGTAATAAAGAGTAGTGTAAAAAGGAAGATATCATGTGTGAGGAGATTAAAATAGAATGTGAATCCAAGAATAGTGAAATTATTGGAGTTATTGAAGCTAATAAGGAGTGTTTGCAAAATTTTAAGCAATCTAATGAAGTTGTGCAAGGATTAACTACTCAAGAGGTTAATAAGAGTGCATCTTATGAACATGAAGCATGCATGCATCATGAAGAGGAATATCAAGAAGTTTGTACACAAAAGAAGGAGGAGGATAAAGAGCTGGTTATTCATTATGATTATATTAATAATTTTAATCTTTCTTCTTCTAATGTTTTGAAAGTTGTTTTACAAACTTCAAGAGGGAGGGAATAATATGAACCCTAAAAAGGATCAATAGTGCCTGAATAAGAAGAATTCAAGTTAATTAGCTTAATTTCCTGTTTTGAAATTAATTAGCTTAATATGGGCAAATTTTGAGTTATTTTCTTATTTTGGAGTCAATAAGGAAGATTTAAGAAGATTTTAGAAGATGTGATAAGATTTAAGGATATTCCAAATCAAGTCAATAAGTCAACAAGTCAAAGTCAAAGTCAAATAGTTAACAAGTCAAAGTCAATGGTCAACATGAGACATGGCAGGCTTCAATGCTTAATTGTCATGAGTTATCATGAGTTATCATTTTGCTTAGTTGTTATGAGTTGTAATGTGTTGTCAATTTTGACTTTTCAAATATGAGTTGTCATTAGTTGTCATATTTTGAAAGAAATCTCCTTAATTAAGGATTTTCCTATATAGGCATCTTTCGGAATAATGAAGAAAACATTTTCCTTCAAGGGTTAAGTTGTTTACATGCCTATATAAGGGCTAAACATATTATGGACGAATTTAGAATGTATTTTGATAATTTTAATCAATTAAATAAGGTTTTCTTTTAACTTTGTTCTTTTGAAACTTTACAAGTTTACTTAAACTGTTTCACATATACCTTTCATTACAATTGCTAGGTTAGATTAGACTTAGAATTGTGTGATTGTTCATCTTTTAATGGCTAGGTATCTTGCTTCAATTTAATAAGCAAGGGGTTTAGCTCCATCAAGACAACCTATCCTTGATGATCCTTAGGCTAATATTCAAAGTTGGATGTGCATTCTATCTCTGTTATAGGTAGGGTTTATATCAACCCCTCTGATCTTGAAAAGTTCCTCAAAAGGGTCAAAAAGTACAATTTTAGGCTAAATTCAAAGAAATGCGTATTTGGGGTCACTTCAAGAAAGATGTTGGGGTATGTTATTAGTTAGAATGAGATTAAAATGGATTCAGAAAGAAGAAAAAACCATCAGAGAGATGCCAATGCCAAACATAGAGAAAGAAATCAAAGGGTTTTTAGGGAAACTATAATTCATCAACAGATTCATTGATAAATTGACAACAGTGTGTGAACCAATCTTTAAGCTACTCAAAAAATATCAGTCAGTTGAATGGAACGAACATTGTCAGCTAGTATTTGACAAGATCAGAAGCTACCTAGCCAACCCATCGATTTAGGACCACCTAAACTAAGGATACCTCTAACCTTGTATCTTGCCATCAAAGGGAATGTAATCGATGAATTGTTAGCCCAGGAGGGAGAAATGAAAGCAAAACATGCAGTCTATTACTTGAGCAAGAAGATGCTACCATATGAGGAGAAGTACAGCCAAGTCAAACAGATATGCCTAGCAATGGAATGGGCAATGAATAAACTCAAACACTACTTTCAATCCTACAAAATTTAGGTCATGTGTAAAATGGACCCAATGAAGTACCTCTATGAAGCACCCTCTTTAGTAGGGAAACTTGCCAAGTGGCTCTTATTACTTACAGAACTCGACGTGCAATATCTGACTAAGAAGGTAGTAAAAGGATAAGTAGTAGCTAAATTTCTAGCTCTCAACCCCATTCCCAACTCAGAAGAAACCCAACTAGACTTTTCAGATGACCTCAATTCAGCTATTGACATTCAAGGATGGTGCATATACTTTGAAAACGCAGTCAATCAGTTCGACGTAGGAGTTGGTGTCATACTATAATCTCCAGAATGTGAAGTGGTAAAAAGTTCAAGTTTAGAGTCATAAATAATAAAGTAAAATATGAGGCATGCACACTCAAAATAGAAGCATTGATAGTCCTATATATCATAAAAGTCAAAATCTTTAAAGATTCCATGCTAGAATCAACCATGCCACGGAAGAGTGGGAATTGAAAGAGCAGCACTTAATGCCTTGCTTAGACCATTTGAGGCTACTCACCATGTCCTTTTGAAAGTGCAAATACATTCATCTCCCTAGGAATCATAATCAGATGGTAGATGCACTTGTTTCCCTAGAATCAGTATTTGAAGGACCATAAAAAATGCCCATGAAGCCTCTAATTATACTAAGATTGGGATGAACTTATCGTAAAAACTGTAGAATAATGAAGATAGAAACATCTAAAAAACCCTAGTTCTATGACATTTAGATATATCTAAAGGAACGAGCCTATCTTGATCAAGTAGATGAAAGTGACAAAGTAGTCATTCAATGACTAGCATCAAAATTCACATCACACTAGGGTGTGTTATATAGGAGAACCTCAAATGGTTTACAACTCTAATGTCTAGATGAAACTGAGGATGCAAGAGTAGTATAAGAAGTACATGAGGGTGTTTTATGGTCCACACATGAATGGAGCAGTCCTAGCTAAAAAGCTAATAAGACAAGGGGTTATTCTGGATGATGATGATGGAAAATTGCATCACATTTGTAAAGAAATGACATAAGTGTCAGATTCATGAGAATGTCAACCATCTTTCCCCAACATAACTACACTACATCTCCTCTCCATGGCCCTTCTCTGTATGGGGACTAGACATAATTGGCAAAATCCACTCGACAACCTCAATCGGACACAGGTTCATCCTAGTGGCAGTTGATTACTTTACAAAATGGGTTGAAGCAGAATCATTAGTAACAATAGTAGCCAAGAAAGTGGCTAAGTTCATCAAAAGAAACTTGTTATGTCGATATAGAATCCCTCATCACATCATCTCTAACAATGGTGTCCAATTTGAAGGGGAAGTTAGAGAGCTATTAAGAAGTTATAAAGTGGAACATTATAAATCTTCTCCTTACCAACCATAAGCAAATGGGGCTGTCAAAGCTGCAAATAAGAATATAAAAAAGATCTTGTCAAAGATGACTCATACTTATTGAGATTGGGTAGACAGATTACCACATGCCTTATGAGGGTACTGAACAACAATCAAAATTTTAACAAGAGCAACTCCTTTCTCACTAGTATATGGACCATAAGCAGTTCTTCTAGTCAAAATAGATATCAAGTCTCTTCAGGTAGCAATTGAATATGAATTTTCAAAAGTACAGTGGGCTCAATAGAGGCATGACAATCTCACTCTCTTAGATAGCCAAAGGCTTAAGGCTCTATGTCAACTACGTAAGACCTTTAACAAAAGAGTAAAACACAAGAGTATGAAAGTAAGAGATTGGGTGCTAAAGCAAGCTAGAAAAAATGTTTTAAACCTTAAAAGGAAATTCAGACCGAACTGGGAAGGCCAATACCTTGTCAAACATGTCTTATCAAAAGGAGCAATCAAGCTGATGGATTATAAAGGCAATGAATTCTCTGAACCTATCAATACAGACCACCTGAAGAAGTGCTACGTCTAAGGCATAAAAAAAATCATCTCGCTAAGTTAAAAACCTAAAAATGGAGGCTTAGGAAAAAGTTAGGGACTTCCCACTAAGTTGAAAACTAAAAAATAGCAGCTCGGGCAAAAATTGGGGAAAGAGAGAAAATACTTAACTAGAAAACTTGAGAAGGCTAGTTAAGGACAAGGGTAACCTCAAGATAAAAATTTCTATGAATGCACCTATGATTTTCTTAAATGAATATAGTGAAATGAGAATGGTTGCCAATTTATGCAAAATGTCTTTGAAAAGTGCAACACATTTTATCATCATGAATTGCATCAAGCATGCTTTGCATTTTCCTTCATTACATGACCATGGTTCGCACCATCCTCTCTGAGCTCTCTCTTCGAGATCAGTCACTATCATCAAAGCCAAAAAAAAAAAAGCCCAATTAAGTGTGAAAAGCTCTAAAAGGAGACACGTTGGGCAAAAAAAGGAAGAAAAAGAAAACTCAACTAAATACGAAAATGCTCTAAAAGGGGACGCCTTAAGCAAAAAAGGAAAAAAAGGTAGACAATAGCAATGGCAAACATCATCATCAATGATACACAATAAGAAGCATATACAGTCATCATCATATAAGCATCATACAACATGTGGGAAAAATGCCCAGATACAACACCAAGAGTCTATAACCTCAGGAAAATAATACAACCAAGCAAACTATATGCCAAAAGTCCTACACTTACAACAGCCTCATATAGTAAAATAAATAGCAAAATAGCCAACGAACAAGCTTCAGAAGATAAGGGTAAAGAAGGACCTACCTCGTAATGATGATGCACCCAAGTATGAGTCTCCAAGCTATAAATAATAGGGATCAGATCTCCTCGAGAAAGCTTGGATGGCTGAGAACTCTGAGCACCGAATGTGCTAATCCCTACAGCAGACGTCCTAGCTCTAGTGGCCTCTGTAAAGTCACCCTCAACATCAACATCAACAAAAATTTCCTCTAAACCCTTATGAACGTTAAGGAACTCCATTTTACGCAGAAGAAAATAGAAGTACAAAAGCAAAAATAGAGCAGATAGCACCCAAAACACAAAAAAGGTCAAGAAAAGTTGGAAAACACTCAAAGAAATCCAAACAAAGCCTCCCCAAACCTCCAAAATAGCCATTTAAATAAGCTAAAGAGAAGGAAGAGAGTGACCACATGCCAGGTGCATGGCCACGTGCACAAGCGCTTGACCACGCACCTTTCGTGTGTAATCACTCCCACTTCCCCCTTCCACTCACTCTTCTATAGTTTTATGTGCACTTTGAGACTTTGCACACTCACTTCTATGGTCCTAAATTTCCATTTGAGCGTAAGAAATATGCCAAACTCATATAAAAGTACACTGATGTGGACTCCATCTATCTAAAGACCTACACGTGGACTACCTTTTTTAAAAAATTTAACACCTCACAAAAGAAAAAGAGTAAGGAAAATTCATTGTAAGGACATCTCTCCAAATCATTAAAATTACAACATCACCTCATCGTTACTACATCATCACTGCATTATTACTGCATCATTACTACATCATCACTACATCATCACTACTACCTTATTCATATTGCTTAGAAGCATATTCTTATTGCTTAAAAGCATCTTCATATTGGTTAGAAGCATCCTCTCATTGCTTAGAAGCATCCTCATATTGCTTAGAAGCACTCTCATATTGCTTAGAAGCATTCACATTGCTTAGGAGCATCTTCACACTGCTTAGAAGCATCTTCTCATTGCTTAAAAGCACTTTCACCACTTAAAATCATCCACGCTACTTAGAAGCACTTTCTCATTGCTTAGAAGCATCCTCACATTACTTAGAAGCACTCTCATATTGCTTAGGAGCATCTTCACACTACTTAGGAGCATTCTCATTTTGTGTGACACCTAAGAAGGTTATAATCGCATGTTCATTCGCGTGACACCTAAGAAGGTTATAATCGCACATTCATTCTCATGACACCTAAGAAGGTTATAGTCACATGTTCTTTTGTAAGACACCTTGTAAGAACCCAATTTTAGGATGGCTGAGTGTGGATGCTACCTAGGACTCCAATGATGAAAATATTATAAATAGGTCTTCAACTTTTGAAGTTTGAAATCTCAAAAGCCTAAATGCATTTTTAAAAGAGCTTAATTATTTTTTAAGGAGTTAATTATAATTTTTTAAGGACCTATTTAAAAAATTTAATTTCTTTCAAGGGCTTTTGTATATTAAAAGTTAAAAAAAAAGAAGAAGATATCGAAATTCTATAATTCCAATCAGAATTACATAAAACTGATCATAATTATGTAATTCCGATCATAATTATACATTTCTATCTATTTTTTATTTTTGCAACAAATAAAAATTTTGTCCCTTGAATTTTGGTTAGTCAAAAAATTTCTTAAAATCCTTTTTAGGATTTATTTAAATTTTCAAGAAATAGAATTCCTTTTAAAACTGAAACTATATCACTGTAAGAGGAAGAAAAATTATAAGAGGATACTTCTCTTAGCTAAAGTTATTTTTTTTTCTTTTTTTTTTTATAAAAACCCAGCTCAAACTCTCATAATGGGGGACCTCACTTTTTGGGAGCTCACTTTTCATACTTTTTGGATGGCTCTTTTTTTTTTTATTATTTGCATTTTTAGAGGCTTTTCTTTTTTGTCTTTAGGTAGTATGCAAAGATTTTTCTCTATGATTTATTTATTTTTTTGAGCAAGGGGTAATAGACTTTTGAGAAGAAGAATAAAAAGTTTTTGAAGATCTATTTAGCAAGCAACGATGATTTTTACTAGTCTGAGGGGCTAACTCATACTGCATCCATAATCATGATATTTTTTCCTATCTTCTTCTATTTCTTATTTTATTATTTTGGTTTTATTAAATTTTAATTTTTATTATTATTCACTAATCATGGTTTATTCTTTTGTGGTGGTGATTATGGAGGGGATTATATGATGATCTTACTTAAAGAATAAAATCCATGAAGGTTTATGGAATGCCATAGATTGAACTTTATAGCTAAATATAGCTTATAGGGTTTTTTAAATTATTTGATTATTATCGTTTTTTTTTTTTGCATTTAGTTTTGTAAGATTATATTAATTGTTATTTTCTTATTATTTACAATAGCTCTTTGTAATAGCCCCAATAGTGGGAATAATGAAACAATGTGTGTGTCATTGTTTATCTTATTTTAATCAATCGGTTAGTAAAATTAGGGTTTTGATTGGGTAATTAATTAAAATTAATGTCTATAGAGATAGTTAGAGTTTTTTAATTAAAATTGGATTATATTTAAGTGGATAGAACTAGGCTTGCTTGTTAATTATTTTATTTATTTATTGTTTATGGTTGCTTTAATTAAATTAGGATTTCTAGAAGAAATAAATTTGATTCATTGTTTGATCTTTTATTTTATTTTTTTGATATATTTTTATTATTTTTAGACTTGCTTACTTTTTATGTGTTTTAATGATAGGCTTTAACCCATATAAATAAATCTAAGTCTATATTTTAATTAATTGAAATGCATTTTAGGCCCATAATTAATTAGATTTAGGGTAGAGATAAATTAGGCCCATAATTAATTAGATTTAGGGTAGAGATAACTTAGGCCCATTTAGTTAATTAGATATAGGCCCACTTAGTTTAATTTAATTAATTTAGACTTAGCTCACTAACTTAAAGCCTTTTCCATAGCTTGTAGATTTAAGATCACCTTAGAATTAAAAATGTAGAATTAGGCCCACTAAGTTAAATACTTCATAATCTGTAGATTTAGGCCCATTTTAGAATTAAAATAAATAGACTTAGGTTCATTTAATTAAAATTGAATAGTATTTAGGCCCATTAGTCTTTAGGGCACTTATAAATTAAAACATGTAGATTTAGTCCATTTAATTAAAATCAATGTAGATTAGACTAACTTAGAGATTATGAATTTCAATGAATGCATTGTTTATATGTATTTTTCATGGCTAGTTTACTTGGAGTTGATTGTTTTAATAAGGGTTTATATGAAATTGCATGTAAATATGGGTAATATAGTAATTCAAAAAGTAATTCTAAATGTACACAAGACTGAAAGAAGTTGGTATTCTGTATCCATAATCTCCTTGTTATGGTGCTAGCTTTCTTTTAGAGAATCGAGTACCATCAATTTTTTATTTGTCGCAGTTATTACCCTAGGTGCCGACTCCTTATCTTCATGTCATGTCCTTATGATAGTCATTTGTGTGTTATCTAGATCTTTGAGCTCAAACAATGTTGTGGTTGCTAAGATCTTAGGTGCATGCTAAACCCCATCATCTACACACCTAAGAAGGTTATAATTGCATGATCATTCACATGACACCTAAGAAGGTTATAGTCACATGTTCATTTGCGTGACACCTAAGAAGGTTATAGTAGCATTTTCATTGCTTAATAGCATGTTCATTTGCATGACACCTAAGAAGGTTACGGTCGCATCTCTCTTTGCTTAATAGCATATTCATTTGAGTTACACCTAAGAAGGTTATAGTTGCATTTTCATTGTTTAATAGCATGTTCATTCATGTGACACCTAAAAAGGTTATAGTAGCATCTCTCTTTACTTAGTAGCATGTTCATTTGCATGACACTTACAAAGGTTATAGTCGCATGTTCATTCACGTGACACCTGTTATAGTCATATGTTCATTTGCATGACAACTAAGAAGGTTATAGTCGCATTTTCATTGCTTAATATCATGTTCATTTGCGTGACACCTAAGAAGGTTATAGTCACATCTCTCTTTGCTTAGTAGCATGTTCATTCATATGACACCTAAAAAGGTTATAGTCATATGTTCATTTGCATGACACCTAGAAAGGTTATAGTTGCATTTTCATTACTTAATAGCATGTTCATTTGACACCTAAAAAGGTTATAGTCGTATCTCTCTTTGCTTAGTAGTATGTTCATTTGCATGACAACTAAGAAGGTTATAGTCACATGTTCATTTGCATGACACCTAAGAAGGTTATAGTCACATTTTCATTGCTTAATAGCATGTTCATTTGTATGACACCTAAAAAGGTTATAGTCACCTCTCTTTTTGCTTAGTAGCATCTTTATTTGCATGATGCCTAAGAAGGTTATAGTTGCATAAATCCCAATGCATTTTATATGAATCACAAGCTTGCATATGTCCTGAATAGCACCTTGCATGATGACCAAGTCACAGAACAATAGCAATAAACAAAACATAATAAAAATAATTAAATATTGACAAGACATCTAAAGATAACCCACAAGTAAGTACCTCTCTCCTTACTAAAACATTTTTTTGCATATTTGCATTTACTTCACATGTATTGACACTAGTGCTAGGTGGCTATGCAACGCATGTGAAGTAGGGGGCAACTATCATACCTCAAATTTGACTATCCCCAAAAAAAGGTCCAATGATGAAATGAATCCCTGAGATGACTAGAGTTTGCTCGATCGTAACACCTATAAAGTTTACAACCTTGAAAGAAACCTAACGAACCCCACAAGTGTACAAAATTGATCATCTAGCCATTAAGTTATGCTCCGACTTGGCAAAAATATAAATTATCAAAATAATGAGAGGTTTATTTTGAGAAAACTCCTCTTAGAATACTTAGCTTGTTGGGCCAGTGTGCATTTCATTATATCGAGACCCAGATTCATGAAAAAATGGAAATTGATTTTAATAAAATGAAATTGGAAAACACATCTGAAGGCCCCAAAACCTTTAAAAGTGGTCTCAAAGTAGTCCAACACAACCTAAGGATCAATGTATATTGCTCAAAAGTGCGCATAAATGCCCCTAGGTGTCATGCGCTAAAATTGAGGCTAAATTTGGCAAAATAAATGCATCTAGAAGGCCCAAAAACCCTAGGAACCAACCTCAGAACATCATGCATAAAACCCAGGAAGTGTGCATAAAGTGTCAAAGTGCGTGTGGAAGCGCACGCATGAGTGTGTGACCATGAACCAAGCGTGTGACTACACACACATTGTGCATGACCACCTGTAAAATCCTTGATATACATGCACAACCATGCCCCTACCATCCTATTTTTCATAATTTTTCATGTAAATAGACCCCTTCACACCCCATTTTAGTGGGGGAGCAAGTAGAAACACACACACACTTAAAAATTAGTCCGATCGAAGGTGCTAGAAACCCCTTTCCATATGGTTTTTGCTCTCCCATAGCCTTTCTCTTTGGTTGTTAGATCCCTTTTCCACCAAACCAAGCCTCATCTTTGTCAAAGCATGCTTTAAAGGTATACAATCTAGCATCATTCTATTGTTATTCTGAACCTCTCAATGAGGAAAGCTTGATAATCTCTCGAAGCTAAAGCTTCAAAACCCACACAAGCTCAATCGAGTTTGAGGACCACAAAATTATTTTAGCACGTTTATTTTATTTTATTGCATTTTATTTTACTATCACCAGCATTTAAGAATAATGTTGTGCTTGTATGATGAGACTAGCAAACTTGCATGCTATGTTAATAATATATGCTTTATTATGCTTCTTTTATATCATCATTATGCATCCTCTATTTTTGAAATCATGAAATCACATCATAAATACCAAATAATGCAAAAAGTTCATATCCCAAAATAGAGTCATCATGCTCTCGGTCCAGTGATGATCTCATACATCCTTTATATTATCCTCATCATAGCATAAATAATCACTAAAAGCATGCATGATCGTCCTATTATTCATGAAATTGAGCAAGCTATATGAATGATCATGTTACTCATATAGATCAATCATATCCAAATTAGATTTACTTTCCTGCAATCTTTTCCTTTTATATGTATTTTTATCAAGAAAGTGATTTAATAAATAATTTTTTAGCTTATTATCTTTCACTATTTGATGTACTGTGTGAATGCTATAAAAACTATCATTATCGAAACTAGGGTGTTGCGGTAGTGTAAACGGCGGGGTTTAGCGTGCGTCCAACATTTTAGCAATCGCAATACTATTTAAGCTCAGGGCTCTAGAGAACACACTAACCACTATCACAAAGACATGGCGTGGAGATGAGGAGTCGCCACCCAGGGTAATAACTGGAACAAATCGAAAGGTGGTACTCGATTCCCTAAAATAAAGCTAGCACCACAACTAGGAGATTCTAGATACGGAATACTAACTTCTTTCAGTCTTGTGTTCATTTAGAATTACTTTATGAATTATTATCTTACTCTCTGTTTACATGCAATTTCATATAAACCCAAAACAATAAACTCCAAGGCAAACTAGTCATGAAATATATAAGTAAATAATGCATTCAATAAATCACATAATCCCTAAGTTAGCCTAATCTACATGGATTTTAATTAAATGAGTTAAATCTATATGTTTTAATGTATAAGTGAACCTAAAGACCTAATTCTTTTTTATTTTAATTAAATGAACCTAAGTCTCTTAATTTTAATTGTAATGGGTCTAATTTTACATATTATGAAGGTATTTAAATTAGTGGACCTAATTCTACATGTTTTAATTAAATAATGATCTTAAATCTAAAAATAATGAGAAAGGGCTTAAATTAAGTGAGCTAAGTCTAAATTAATTAAATTAAATTAAGTGGGCCTATGTTTAATTAACTAAATGGACCTAAAGGTATTTCTAACCTTAAATCTAATTAATTATGAACCTAAAAATATATTTTAATTAATTAAACCTAATTAATTATTAATTGATATGGGCTAAAAGAATTACCTAAACTTAAATAAATAAATCAAGACCTAAAGTAGGCATAAGGCCCAAAACACATAAAAAGAAAACAATAAATAAAACCTAAAAACAAATAAAAACATAAAATAAATAATTAAATAAGATCAAACAAATAACTAAATTAGTCCTTACTAAAATCCTAATTTTTATTAACATACAACCTAAATTAATCTACTTTCTCCATTGATTTTAAATGATTACCAAATTGAAACCTAATTTTACTAACCAATTTAAAAATCATGCAACCACACACATAATTTTATTACTATTTCCCACTATTAGGGCTATTACATTAATTCATAAAATAATTAATAAAAATAAAACAATAAATAAAACATAAAGATGATAAAAAAAATAAAACCCTAGAAACTAAGTCTCTATGAGGCTTTATTCATAGTTTTCTGTGGACTTCTAATGAAATTCATCTCCCTCACATAATCCCCATGCATTTTCCTCCATAATCACCACAAAACATAAAATAAAATAATAATTAATGAATAAATTATGATAATAGCTAAAATAAATAAAAATAATAATGTAAAATAATTGAATAAATAAATAAGGAAATAAAGAATAGAAAAAAATAATATGTTTATGGATGATTTAGGGTGCTCCTCAGATTGATAGTGCACCGTTCTTGACAAATCTTCAAATCTTTCTCCTTAAGAAATCTTCATGAGTCTTGAACTGATTGTTAAATCAAAAGGAATTTTAGTAAAAAATTCAAAAGAAAATCATGATTTTCCTCTTCTCTTCCTACTCTTCTCCTTCTTTTTCTTTTTCTTTCTATGCCCCTTTTTCTCTCCTTTTCCCTTTTTTTTTCTTTTTCTTTTTCTGCTTCCCTTCATTTCTTTTTATAGTAGAACTAGAAAGTCTAACCCTAATCCTAATGTGATTCTAATTCCTAAAGTGTTTTTAGGAATTTTAAACCAATTAGGAATGAATTAATCAAGAAGTTTAAACCAATTTGGATTGAATTAATTAGGAAGTTTAAACTAATTAAAACACTAAATTGGAAATAATTTAGAAATAGGAAAATAGAAGAATTCAATTTCGACCGGGATTGTGTAATTATGACTGGAATTCCGTAATTCTGATGCACTTTTTTTTTACATTTAATTACAAGAAGGCCCCCAAAAAAAATTAAATTTTGCAATTAGGTCCTAAAAAGAACTTTGCAATTTAGTCCCTGAAAACATTAAAATCTTCCTTTAAAAGCCCTTAGAATTTTTTAAGGATTAAGTTTCGAAGATATTTTCATCACTGGAGTCCTTTGCTGCATCCATAATATATCATCCAAAAATTGGGTGTCTACAGGTAGCTATACATCAAATATCGTATAATGAGAAATAGTCAAAAAGTAGATACAATCCCCCAAACTTAGAAATCTCTACTTAGGACAATACTCGTTGAGTGACTTAATGTTATCCCTTTTTTCCTAATTTTCTAAAAATTGGGTGGCGACTCCTTAAAATTAAAAGCATCTCATCCTCCTAAGACTAATCACTCATCCCTATTCGATAAAGTTGTCATATCCTTTGGAAATGGAAAGACCTATACAATGTCCTATAAAAACATATCGCTATAAAAAAAAAGCCCAAAAGTGGTAGATTGGTCACTCAAAAACTTCCTTTTTTTTATTTCCTTGTATAGCCTTTTAGGCCATCATAAGCATGTTTATAAGCTTCTCAAGTGTGCACTTTATTTTGTTCATATAGAAATTCGCAATGGTTTGCCCAAAAGATTCGAGAAGGGATTGAAGGATCAAATCCAATTAGAGATGGAAGTCCAAAGAGAAATCTAGACTTTCTAGTTCCTCTATTGCTCTTGTCACAAAGTTTACATGGGCTTCTACATCCTCACCCTCCTTTATCTTAGCACAAAAGAGCCGCTTTGATATCTCCTATCTAGCGGTCCTACTATGTTCACCAAATAACTCTCGAAGGTAAGGTAGGATCTCTTTCAATCTTGTGTACTTCTCATATTACTAATGGATTTCAGTGTTTATAGAAGCCCACATTATGCAAGGTGCGTGAAAATCATCTTCTTTCCATTTTTCTAGAGTATCACGCTCTTCTTGGGAAGCATTTTCAAGAAGTGGTTCGGGTGGACTTTATTATAAAGTATCTTTTTGAAAGCTAAAATAACTTTTAAGTTCCTTAGCTAATTAATGAAATTAGGGCCTATGAGCTTATTTTGTTCAATTACGATAGAAAGTGAGTTTGATTATCTCATATTATTAATTTTCTGCAAAGGTAATAATATAAATTAGTTATTTGACAATGTTATCCTTTCCATTAAATTTGGTCTTTAATTATAATGGCCTCCCACTAACTTGGCGAATCCTACACTTCAAAATTAGGAAATGGAAATCCCTTATTGGATAGATTTTTAGTGGGTGATGGAATTCTTAATGGTTACTAACATCCCTCAAGTTGCCATTCTTGGAATATTGGTTCTCATTAAGTGGCAACTCTTGCAATCACATCTCATGTGAGGTTCCATCAATTCAGCTACTATGCTTAGAGATCTTAGGTACACATTGCCATTCTTGACCTCTTTACATTAGTTAGGTCCATACCATTGAATCAGTGTAGTATATGGATTTGAACACTACCCTCAGGTACTCCCATTTGCCATTCTTGGCCTATAGTGTATTCATACAGCCACAATATCTCATGCTTAACAATAACACTATATAAATTTCTTAGGCCTTATGTACACCCCTATGTATCCATAGCTAATGCACATAATCCTTAAACCATGCAAGTTATTGCTCCAATGGAGAGCCTAGGCCTAAATTTAGTTTAGAATATATATATATATATATATATATATATATATATATAACATGTAAAAATGGATGCACAAATAAAGAGTGATCATGGACTTTGCTTAAGCCTATTCTAACTCTTAGAATAAATTACAAAAATTCTTAGCCCAAGAAGAATTTTCAAGGTATGAAACTCCTTGTCACCATCTTCATGGACCTCCCACTTGAACTCTTAAAGCTCCATTTTATAACTCTTGTGATTTACATTTAATCATTGGCATGCCAAGGTGAATATTGTATATTAATTCTATATAATTAACATTTATTTACATACCAAAAAATAAAATTAATTATGATTACAAACCATAGGATATAATCTAAGTCCATGATCATTCTTACATGTATGCTAAGCAAAAAACTTATATTCTTAAGCATTCTAACTTATGCTCCTTTTAAATAGGTGTTTTCATGAAAGGGTGCAAAGAAGGGATATGGAAACTAATAATGACAACTATGCTAACTTAGGATTGACTTGGCACATCCAGCATTTATCATAAGTCAGCACACTAATAACAAGTCAGCATACCCATGATGACTCGACACAGTCAAGGATTGTGCACACACTTAAGGCCATTTTACATATGTTTAGCCATAAACTTGCAACTAACATTAATCATAATCATAAGACTTGCAATTATCAATAAATTCAATATGTGTAAAGTGCAAAAAAAGAATCTTATACCACTGTAAGGAAATAGTTATGCTATTAGGAAGTGTGGTGAGCACATGCCTTAAATAGAGTAAAATTTCAAACATTTTACTTGTATAACTCTTCATCACATGAAGATTTCCATTCCCATAGATCCATTTCGCATTTTACATATAGCTAAATGACACATCAACATGTAAAAGCAACAACCTATGAAATTCGAGGTTTAAGAAAACTTACCAACTCCTAAGTTTGATGTAGACCACAAGAGTTATTTATAAGCTTTGATGTAGTTGGTTCAACTCTTGAATCAAATGCTCTAGCCTTCCAAGGGTAATGCATCTAGCTTAAAACACCAAAGCTTTACCAATCACCTTCTTGCCTTGATTTGGTTAGATGCAAGTAGCCTCTCAAATGACCCACACAAAACTTGCTCTAACTTAATCTCCTTATAAGAACACTTATGGTTTATTTTGTGTATATATTGTTTTTTTTTCTTTTGTGTACCTTTACACAATCTCTAACCATCTAACCTTAGAAACATATATTTGGTTATGTATTTATATCTACTGGAAAAGCAAACCCTATCACATGATAACTATACAACTTGTCATGATAGGTATGCAATTTGTATAAGAGATAAGTATGTAGATAATTAGATACATCTCATGTATATGTCTACATACGTTCTCTACATAAATTGATGAACCCTAATCTTTAGGTTAGCCAAGGTAAACATTATACATATAAGAGATAATGTGTGCTTAATAAGCCAAGCCTAATAAGCTAAGCTTATCCTTATTATTTTATCTTATGGACTTAGGCTTGGTCATTGGGCCAACACTTGGCCTAAGTCCACTCCATAAAAATGGGCTTAGATTAGGTTCATGGGCTTTCTCAATATTTTGGACTTGGGCCTTTAACACATGTCCAAATAGAAACAACATATATTATTAATTTAATAACTTAATTAATATCTCATATTAATTAAGTATTAATTAATAATTAAACAATTCATTAAATTAGATTTCATGATATGCTAGAGTCATTACTTAAAGCATAAATCCAATTCCATTGATCTCAATTAATTGATTAAAATCTTTAATCAATAATTAGATTAATGTTAATGATGATTTGGTGAAACTCTTTTAGGTGTGACTTACTAAGTTCATGTCCAATTGGCAATGGGGAGATAATATCAACACTTGATATTATTTGAACTCCTTTCAAATCTAAATGTGAAAATTCCAATTATACACATTTAGTTCTCATAAGTGACCCTTAACATTGATATCACAACTACCCAATTAGAAATGAATGCCTGTATTGATTCACACAAACCCTTTGGTCGTAATTATCATGCACTGAAATCCTTTCATTAGAAGATCCCGATATAGCCTAGAGTCAAGGTTTAGTCACACTCTAAGAGCTTTATCTTATGACCTCATTTCAATTTCTATTCTTGATAAATATAGCAAATACTATAAGCACTTTTCTACTAGTAAAACTCTTTCAAGCTATGTTATGCTTGTCCTGACCAGGAACTTATTCATTAAAAACTAACTTAGATAGCATAGGATCTTATCCTGGTTCACTCTAGGCAATTAATCTCATTTTGATCAAACCCTTATCCATACATTTAATCAACTAAAGACACCACATGCCATATATCCATGTGTGAATAACACAAGTATATAAGTAGTAACAAACCCTAACCACTTAAATATGGATGATTGTGTTTCCTCAGGTCAAAAGACTATATGCACCAGTATGACATAAATTGTGATCATTGACTATAAGTGAATATCCTCACAATCATAAATCTAATGTCACTGTTCAATCCACCTATAACATGAGTATCCATATATCTATTTTGATATCTCATATCAATTAGCATAAGACTCACTACCTCCTACTATTAGTATCATATACTAATCATGGAAAATAGATAGACGTGATAGTCTAATTAATATTACCTAAATATTAATTTATCAACTATGAAAATTTTTATATCATATGTACTAAATAAATTTATAGCCCATTTTATCAAATCTTTGATAATAAATTTATTTAACATTATGCTAATGGATAAAAAATCAAATAAACAAACACTTTATTTAAATGAATATTTTATTGCCATTTGGGATTATTTATAATGTTAAAATATGTGATTGGCCTCTAGGGTATACCACTTATACTAACAAAATTAGCTTTTTCGTGCTAAGATGAAGGTGAGGATGTGGGAATCCATGTAAACTCCATGATAAAAGCCATAGAGGAGCTACAGAGTTCAGATTTTACTATGGACTTCCACCTCTAAGTAGATTTGATCCTTCAATCCCTTCTTAAATCTTTTGGGCAAACCATTGCCAACTTTCATATGTACAAAATAGAGTATACTCTTGCAAAACTATTGAACATGCTTATGATAGCCTAAAAAGCTATCCAAGGGAGCAAGGGGAAGGAGGTTGCACTTATTAATTCTTTTAGTGGGCATAAGAAGAAAGGCAAGACTAGTGTTGTTAAGCCCACAGGTGGCATAGCCAAGAATAATGACAAGGCAATTATAAGGGAAGAACAAGGTAAAGGAAAGTGTTTCTATTGCTAAGGTAAAGGACCTTGGAAGAGGAATTGTCCTATGTTCCTTGAGTCTCTTAAGACAAAAGGAAAAGGAAAGCAAGAAAATGGTGATACTTTCTCTAATATGTTAACTTCTAAATGTTCTAAGAGCTCATTAAGTGCATAGGTATTAGTGCTAGTTCTTACATTTGTTCATCCTTGCAGGATTTAGCAAATGAGAACCTAATAAAGTGACCTTAAAGCTTGGAAATAGAGCAAGTGTTACAGCCAAGGCTATAGGATCCACTTCTATTGATTTATATAATCATATTTTGTTTTTACATAATGTATTATATGTAACTAATGCCTATAAAAACATTATCATTATTTATAGTTTAACTAGAAAGTGTTATGAATTCCATTTTAAAAGAGACATTTGTAACATCTACTTTGGAAGTGAAATGGTAGGCATGGGATATTTAATACATGGTTTATATTATGTTAATAATATGTCGAATAACAATGAGCCTTAAATTAACGTGAGATTATGTCACATTGCAATGCTAATTAAAAATACCTCTAACTCCAAATATCTATGGCACTTGATACTATGTCACATTGCAAAGGATAAGATCAATGAGTTTGAAAGGATGGGAGTCTTAAGCAAATTTGAATCAACATCCAATCTAACTTGTGAGGGTTGTCTTCAAGGCAAGATGACTAGATCACCATTTGTTAGATAAATGGCAAGAGCTAAGGATATATTAGAGATCATACATAGTGATGTATGTGGACCATTTATTGAAATGGCTAAAGGTGGTTTCTACTACTTTATAACCTTTATAGATGATATATCAAGGTATGGGCACTTGTTTCTTATGAAATAAAAAAGTGAATCCTTTGGAAAGTTCAAGGAATTCAAAGCTCAAGTAGAGAACCAAACTGGGAAAAGTATTAAAACTCTAAGATTAAATCAACGAGGTGAATACTTAAGTACCAAGTTCATTGAGTTCTTTAAAGAACATGACATTATGTCATAACTCACACCACTTGGATCACCTTAATTAAATTGTGTATCCAAGAGATGAAATTGTACTTTATTGGATATGGTACACTTAATAATGAGCTATATTGATCTTCCTATTTCACTTTAGGGTTATGCACTTCAAACAGCCTCCTACATCCTTAATCCTGTACCATCAAAATCTATGTCTACTGTACCATTTAAGATAGGGCATTGTAGAGCACCAAGTCTTAAACATGTTAAGATTTAAGATGTCCAGCTTTTATTAAAAGGCTAAAATCAGATAAGTTGGATGTAAAATCGATTAAAGGAAGGTTTTCAAGGTATCTTAAAGACAGTTTAGGGTACTACTTTTATTTTCCCACTAAACAAGTTATTACTATAAGTAGATATGCTATTTTTCTTGAGAAAGAGTTTCTTAATGAAGGTGGTAAAAGAAGGAAGATCATATTAGATGAGAAGTCATCTAAAAAAGCCCAATAAATTGATCATATAAATATTAATTAACTCGAAGAGCCTATTCTAATTGAGAATTTCATCACATCAAATCCTAGAAGGTTTAGTAGGGTATTTCATCCACCAAAGAGATACAATTTTTCTACATGATATGCAAGAGTTGCATATTCATGAAGACAACAATTATGATGATGATCCTACAATATATGAAGAAGATGTATCATAAAGATTCTTCAAAATATCTTGAAGAAATGAAAGCCAAAATGGATTCCATACATGCAAACCAATTTTGGACACTTGCTAATCCACCTGAAGTTATTGTACCTATAGGTTGTAAATGGGTATTCAAGAAAAAGATTACTGCAGATGGAAAAGTTGATACCTATAAGGTAAGGCTTATAGTGAAAGGATTTTGCCAAAGGCAAAGGGTTGACTAAAAGGAAACCTTCACACCAGTAGCTATACTTAAATCCATTTGAATTCTTTATGTTATAGCCATATTATGAGGTTTGGCAAATGGATGTTAAAACTACCATTATTAATAGCTATGTTGAGGAAGATATTTATATGGAGCAACCTAAGGGTTTTAAATCCAAGGATAGCTCGAAAGTATGCAAGCTTAATAGATTTATCTATGGTCTAAAGTAGGCTTCAAGGAGTTGGAATCATCATTTTGATAAGGCTTTCAATTTTTATGGTTTTATTAAGAATGACAGTGAGCCATGTGTTTATAAGAAGTTTAATGGGAGCCAACTTACTTTCGTAGTCTTGTATATGGATGACATTTTACTAATTAGAAATGATGTTGGAATGATGACCTCTATGAAAGTATGGCTATCTAAAACCTTCTTAATGAAGTACTTAAGGGAGGCAACCTATATTTTTGGAATTTAATTCTATAGAGATAGATTGAAGAGAATAAGAGGTTTGTCCTAAAGTATTTAATTGAAAAAGGTGTTAAAGAGGTTCAACATGCTTGATTCCAAAAGAGGATTCATGGTATCCATTTATCCCATGGTATATTACCTAAAACAACTGATGAGATGGAGCAAATGGCCAAAGTTCCTTATGCTTCAACTATAGGAAGCTTGATGTAAGCTATGTTGTGTACTAGGCCTGATATTGCCTATGCTATTAGTGTGGCTAGAAGGTTTCAATCCAATCCAAGTTTGGAACACTGGATAACTATTAATGCAATCTTGAAGTACTTAAGAAGGACTAAAAATTTGTTATTAACTTATAGAGTAGGTGATCTATAGATAGATGGTTTCACATATTCTTATTTATAATCAGATGTGGATGATAGAAAGTCTATCTCTAGGTTTGTTTTCATTTGTAATGGAGGAACAGTGAGCTAGAAGAGTTCTAAGCAAAGTGTCACTGTTGATTCCACTATAGAGGTTAAGTATATAGCTATATCAAATGTTGTAAATAAGCTATTTGGATTAAGAAGTTCATTATTGAATTAGGAGTTATTCCTTCCATTGAGTCCTTGATTCCTCTCTATTATAATAATAATGGACCCAGTGCTTTGGCGAAGGATCCAAGGTTTCATTAGAGATCTAAACACATAGAAAGGTGCTTTTATATTATTAGAGAACTTATTGGGAAGGGCGATGTGCTCTTGCAAAAGGTAGCTTTAGCTGATAATATGGTTGATCCACTTATTAAAGCACTAATGCAACTACAACTGGATCGACATCTTGAGAAGATAGGTCTATGATACTGTAGTGGTTAGCTGTAGTGCAAGTGGGAGATTGTTAGTATATGTGGTATGTCCTAGAGGCCAATCACATATTTTAACAATGTAAATGATCCCAAATGGTAATAAAATAATATTTTATTATCTAAAGTGTTTATTTAATTAAACATTTATCCATTAGCATCATGTGGATAATGTGAACTATAAATTTATTTAGTGCATATGCTATAAAATGTTCATAGTTAATCAATTAATATTTAGGTAATATTACATTGCCTATCACCTCTATCAATTTTCCTTGATTACCATGTTATACTAATAGTGGGAGGTAACGAGTCTCATGATAATTGATATAAGATATCAGGATAGACATATGGATACTCATATGATGGGTGGATCAAACAGTGACACTAGATTTATGATTATGTGGATATTCACTTATAGTCAATGATCACAACCTAGGTCATAATGGTTCATATAGCCCTTTGACCTGAGGTGACATGGTCATTTAAGTGGTTAGGGTTTGTTGCCACTTTCATGCTTATGTTAATAACACATGGATATATGGTGTGTGATGGCTTTAGTTGGTTAAATATAGGGATGAGTGTTTGACCATGATGGGATTCATTGCCTGTAGTGAACTAGGATAAGATTTGATGCTATATAAGTTTGCTTTTGATGAATAAGTTCCTAAAGAAGACAAACATGACATAGCTAGAAAGAGTTTTAGTGCTAGAAAAGTGTTTCTAATACTTGTTATGTTTTATTAAGAATTATAACATGATATGAGGTCATATGATATAGCTATTAAAGTATAACTAAACCATAACTCTATACCATATTAGGATCTTCTAATAAAGAGATTTTAGTGCACGATAATTATGACCAAAGGGTTCATGTGAATCAATACATGCATTCATTTCTAATTAGGTAGTTGTGATATCAATGTCAAGGGTCACTCACAACTTATAAGAACTAAATGTGTATAATTAGGATTTTCACATTTTGATTTGAAAGGAGTTTCAAATAATATCAAGTGTTGATATTATCTTCCCATTGCCAATTAGACATGAACCTAGTAAGTCCCACCTAAAAGAGTTTCACTAAATCATCATCAATATTAATCTAATTATTGATTAAAGTGTGTAATCAAATAATTAAGATTAATATAATTGGATTTATGTTTTAAGAAATGATTTAAGCATATCATGAAATCCAATTTAAGTCAAGGTTTAATTATTAATTTATACTTAGTTAATATGAGATATTAATTGAGGTATTAAATTAATGATTAAAGTGTTTAATCAAATAATTAAGATTAATAGATTTTATATATATGTGTGTGTGTGTGTGTGTGTGTTTTGTTTCTATTTGGATTTGTATTAATGGCCTAAGTAGTTTGGGCCTAGGCCCAAAAGAGTCTTTGATGAAAGATTAATCTACGATATTGAGAAAGCCTATGAACCTAATCTAGGCCTATTTTTCTAATGGATTGGGCTTGGGTAAAGTGTTGGCCCAATTACCAAGCCTATGTCCATATAAAAGGATATGGTCAAATTTATGATGTTAGGCACACATTATCTTTAATGTGTAAAATGTTGACCATGGTAAATTTGACATATTAGGCACACATTATCTTTAATGTGTAAATTTTTTACTAAGGCAAAAGATCAGGATTAGGCTATATTAATATATGTAGAGAATGAATGTGGACATAATACATGAGATGTATTCTTTACATCTTCTTTATATATTAGTGAATCACATATAAAACTTGTATAATTATTATGGAAAGTTGTATACTTATTAGATAAGAGATAATGTGATAAGGAGAATGCTTTCTCTACATATATACATAACCTAACAAATGTTTCAAAGGTTAAAAGTTGTGTTGAGAAAAGTTAGAGACACACTACAAAATAGAGAAACAATATATACACAACACAAATCCTAAGTGTTCTTGTAGGAGATTAAATTAGTGCAAGATATGTGAGGGTTAATTGACAGGGCACTTATAACTAATCAAATCAAAGCAAGAAGGTGATTTGGTACAGCTTTGGTGTTTCAAGTTAAAGGCCTTACATTTTAGGAGGCTAGAGCACTTGATTCAAATGTTGAACCTAAAGCATCCAAAACTTGTAAATAACTATTATGGTCTACATCAAACTAGGAGTTTGTAAGTTTTCTTAAACTTAGAGTTTCCTAGGTTGATGTGTACATATGTTGCTTTCTTGTTTAACTATATGTAAAATGCAAAATGGATCCTTAAGAATGGAATTCTTCATGTCATGAGGGTTATGTAAGTGAAAATTTTAAAATTTCACCCTACTTAGGCTTGTGCTCACCATACTTGTAAGTTGCATAACTGATTCCTTTTAAAGTGAACTCCATAAAATATTTTTGTACATTCATCGCAGTAGCATATCTAAACTGCGTTATAGAAACAGACATCTACAAAATGAACAATATGGAGAAATCATATAATAAATAAGTCAAAAAAAGCAAAAAGCCATAAACAAAGGTAAAGAACTAACATGAGTAGTGCTTGGTGGTGCTACATCTGCCTAAGGTGTGTTAGGCTTGGGTAAAGGAAAGTACATCCTAGCTCATATGATCGTCAATCCAGGCAATATCATAGGCATCATGTTCACCAAATCTACAAGGACTAAACCACCATATGCCATACCATTAGCATGAGTTGTCACCTTAGTCCTAGGGGTATCCTATTCCTCATCCATATAAGAAGAACCTAACCTCTTTCGATGAGATCCCCATTACTATAGATAAAATCTCATAACTCATGAAATTTATAAAATTATCACTAATAAAATATGTTCCATGATTGCACTTAAACAGGAAACATGAAGTTAAGAAACATACCAAAGGTTTCACAGTCATTGCTCTCGAGCCTTAAGGTTGTGCAGGATTCACCTGAGGAGGAGGTAGAAATAAGTCGCTAGCAGTGGCATCAATCAACTATGGGATCAAAGTATCCATATAAAAAAAGTTCACACCCTCCAAAATATCCTTAGGAGGATACACTCTCTCAGCTACAACAAGTACCTCTCTAGCAAGCTCTAGACCTTAAAACATGTTGTTAGGGTGTGCAATAGGGACTCTCGTCATGAATTTTCCATCCCACCAGTAATAAATTTTCTTGCCTAAATACCACACCTTATCAACAAGACTAGCCAATAACACTCTCTGTAGTGTCTAATGTCAGGCCACTACCATCTTTGATGACCAATCCTCCTTTGCCAACCACTAGCGACCACGAATATGCTCAAAAAGCAAAGTAAACAAAAGATCATCGAGAAATAAGATGACTTGTATTAAGACAAACCACTATATCTAGCTAGAGGTCAACTTGCTCATGAAATCCCTAGCCTCCATAGAACTCTCAATCAAATTAAAAGCCTTCTTAATCCACTAAGGGTAACATGGAAAGCCACTCTCCGAGAAGTGCTCAATAGAAAGGCTAGGGAGAACCCCAAACTTATAAGTCCAAATCTATTAAAGAAAAGAAGTAAGAACATCCAGAATTAGCAAAATAGTCAATAGAGACGAAGGATTAAACTCATATGTAATACGAACAAGCAGTCACATATCCTTGAGCCTCCCCTATAGGCCGCATCTAAATCAGAATACATATGAGAAAAGGTGGCTATGCCCGAATTATACTTTAAAAACTCCTTCAAATCCTTTAATATGAGTAATAACAATAGGAAACTAGTGCCTGAAGCATATGGATAGATGAAGAAACTAAGCAAGTAAAATAAGAAGCATTAAGCCAACTACTCTGAGCTGACATTCCCTTTATCATACTTTAATATGACATTAAAGATAAACTCTATATAATGAGTAAGAGAAGAACAAACTAACTTCACAGGAACAATAACCCCAAATAGCTCCTTAGTACATCTATTTCTTACTGCTACAGAACTATATGCCTTACTGCTAAAAGGGACAGGCTCTTTAGAAAACTTCACCTAGTGATAGCAGCAAAATCTAGTGGAGTGATAGTTATCTCTCTAAAGGGTAAATGAAATGTATGGGAAGTGTCCATCCACCACTTAATAAGAGCATACATTGCATCCTAGTTTGATGTGTAATAACTATAAGTGAGGGTGGAAATGATTCTATTAAAGCCTTTCCCAACTATTGCACTTCACACATTCCAAGAGCCCCTGATAATACAATTTAACCTTGTTAAAGCTACAAGGTAGCACAATGACAAACTCACGAGGCTACAATAGATAGGTAAACTGCTTAAACATTTACCAATCACTAAAATCTAAACATACTCTTTCATTTTTTTACAAGAATAAAATGAATGATCATCGAAATTAGAAGCATTACTAACAAAATAGCAAAAAATTGATCACCACAAAGATAGCAAAAGCTATATTAACAAGAGCTATATAAATGGCAAAAGCTAGATAAATAATAAGAGTTGCATCAGCAAGTGCTAAACAAATAGCAAAGGTTATGAAAATGGTAAGGCATACATTAGCAAGAGCTATATAGATGGTGAGTGCTATATAAACAACAAGAGCTACATCAACAAGTGCTAGCCAAATAGCAAGGGCTATACAAATAGTAAAAGCTACAATAGTAAGGGCTATATAAATTGTGAGAGCTAGATATGCATCAAGAGCTACATCAATAAGTGCTAGAAAAATAGCAAGAGCTATGCATACAGTAAGAGCTATATAATCAATAAGTGCTAAATAGACAATGAGAGCAGGGTAAACAATGAGAACTATGCAAACAGCAAGAGCTAAACATACAAGCAAGTGCTTAGAAGTATGGAAAAAAAAAAGCAGGAAAAAAGCAAGAATAGTAAAAGCTAGCAATATGAGCTATAACAAATATTGTAAGAGCTACTACAAAATGAAGCTATAAAACTAGCAAAATTAGACAAACAGGAACTAACCTAGTGGTAATGAGTAATCCAGGCATGAGTCTCCAAACTATGGATGATTAGGATCAAACCTCCTTGAAAGAGCCTGAATGGGCAAGGATGACTCTGAGAATCAGATGAATGGGAAAAAGCCTCACCACTCCTTATAGTTGTCCCAAAGGTCCCCGTACCAGTATTTATAGCTCTCGTGATAATTTATGTAACCTCTATACTAACTCCCTCTACATCTAAGTCATCAAGAGTGAAAGGCATATTCTCAATGTTAATAGGAATGTCAAGAAAATCCATAGTTACCAAAATGCATGGAATATAACAGAGCAGTAATAAAACAAAGAAAAGTAGAAGAAAAAAGTCCAAATAAAATAAAAATGCTTAGCATGTGTTAAAAGAAGCTATAGAGGGTTAGAGAAGAGGTAAGGACCTCCCCCTATGCTCCAACAACACTTATATATAAGAGCGAGTACGCATAAAGACCGTGGCACATGGCCATGTGTTAAAATGTGTGGTCAAGTGCTCTCAACACGTAGTCATGCCCTTTTCCATCTCACACGCACTCCAAAACCCATGCACATACACTCTTAAGGTTTTAAACATGCTTTTTAATACAAAAATACACAAAAAATGCATGAACATAAGCATTACATATCTCAAGACACTACATTTGACACCATTGTCTCAAAAAATCACATCACTGTTCAAAAAAAAAAGAAAAGACAAAACAAAATGTCATGAATATATCACATATATGAATGTTGCATTATCACATTACCGGAACGACACCTGCAACATGATAATTTATAACATCATTACTTAGTAGTATTTTCATTACTTTATAGCATTTTTACTTGATTAGTAGCATTTTTAATGCTTAGTAGCATCTTCATATGCTTAGTAGCATTTTTTTCATCTATTTAGTAGCATTCATCTACTTAGGAGTATTTTCACTGCTTAGCAATATTTTCATCTACTAAGTAGCTTTTTCATCTGCTTAGTAGCATTTCCACTTGCTTAGTAGCATTTTCACTAATAGTAGCATTTTCATATGCTTAGTAGCATTTTTTTTATCTACTCAATAACATTTTCACTGCTTAGTAGCATTTTTTTTCTTAGTAGTATTTTTACTTGCTCAATAACATTTTCATCTACTTAACACCTATAGACGTTATATTAGCATCTTCATCTACTTAACACCTCATAAGGTTATAGTTGCATTTTCATCTGCTTGACACCTTAAAAGGTTATAGTAGCATCTTCATCTACTAAACACCTAAAAATGTTATATTAGCATCTTTATTCACTTGAAACCTAAGAAGGTTATTATAGCACTTTTCATTTGCTTGACACTTGAGGAGGTTATAATAGCATCATCTCACCTGACAACTAAAGAGGTTATAGTGGCACCCCTTCCTATAATCATAATGGATGTTAGCTTCCTGAACATAAGAGTGTTAAGTATGACATTGATATTAATAGAAGTAACATTCGTATAATTATGTGAAATCCACACTGCATCTTACATGAATCCCAGTACTGCATCATACATTCTCATTAGAAGGATGAAACTAATATAAACAACGATAAGCTTAATGTCTAAAGACTGCATGGTGCACCATCAAGTAAGTACCTCTTCCTAGAAAACTTATTTTTGCATCTTTGCATTGCCTTGCATGTATTGACATTAGCATCAAAATGTTATACAACACATGTGAAGCAAGGTACAACTGTAATACATCAAGTTTTGACTATCCCCAAAAAGGTTCAATGATGAAAATAACTATTTAAATATGACAAGAGTCTATACTTTTGTACTATCTCTAAAGCGTGATAAAGTTTAAGGAACCCAAAATTCTTGATCCAAGCCTCCGAAGTGTGAAATCGAAGACTGAATCATTAAGCTATGCTTCAATGTCATCAAATATAAACCCTCAAAATGATAAGAGCACATTCAAGCAATCATTGCTCAAAATGTGCAACTTGTCATATCGTTTCTTACCTCGTAAAATCATAGCTTGACTTAGTTAAAGCGGAAGCCTATTTTGATAAAATGGACACTAAAAACACATTCGGAAGGCCCAACAATCTTGAAAAACACTATGAAAACTTTAAAAAAAAAGTTCCTAGAAAACTTTAAATGTGGCATATAATTGCACATAACCACGTGCCTAACCAAATAACCACATGCCTAACTAAATAACCACATGCTCCAAAGTGTAGTTACGTACTCCTGTAAACAATTACATGCTCAAAAAACACGTACACACTCCAATACGTGTATGTGCACACAAGATCGTGAACACACACACCCTTACACACGTAGGCATGCATAAAAACCTAAGTTTTTCTATAGATAGAGGTCTCTACCTCCCATTTTAAGGGGGCCCTACACACACATATTAAAACTATATTGAATTAAAGACTCAAAACTCCTATTTTGCACACTTTTAGCTTGTTTCACTTATTTTTCTTAGGATTTTTAGACCAACTCAAACCAAACCAAACCTTACCTTTGTTAAAGCACTCTTCAAAGGTATATGAACTTGCATTCCACACATCATTTTCATCTCTTAACAAGGATAGCTGGAAAATCTTATGAACCTAAATCTTCGAAGACTTAGAAAAAGCTCAGTCAAATTTGAGGACCAAACAATCATTTTTGAATGTTTACTTTTTTGTATTGCATTTTTACTATATCATCGCCAGTAGTTGAGAAATTATTGTGACCTGTGTGATGAGATTGGCAATTTTGCATGCTGATTAAATAATCTTTGCTTTGCTTATTCATAATAAACTATCATTTTGTATCCTCTATCTTTGAAATGTGAAAAATCACAAAAATATCATTTTTATATCAAAAATGCATTTTTCATCATCTTTACATCATTTCCATCATTTCCATTATAAAAATAATATTTTTATCGTAAATGCTCACATCTTTATGTGAATTCTACATTTCAAGAATAATACAATATCATCTTTTGTATCAAGCTTGCTTTATTGCCTTTAAAAATACAAAACTCATCATTTTTACATCATTTCTACATTTTTAGTATGTTTTCTTGATAAAAATAACATTTTGACATTACAATCAGCATCTTCATATCATTTCTACAGCTTTATGTGAAAAATCTTCATTTTTCATATAAAGTTTGCATTTTGCATCCAGTAAATGTCAATGCTATCATTTTGCATAGTTTTCACATTTTCAACATGAAAATCACATTTCTAACATAAATTCTACATTTTCAACATAAAAATTGCACTTTGCATTAGACATGCACCTTCACAATTAAAATTGCATCATTTCATTCTCCATCATGAAAATAAGTATATTCTCTCATTTTTGTATTAAAATGCATCAAATAATATGAAAGTTCAAATTCTTGAGCTAGAGCTTCCATTTTATGGTCCGATGATACAATTATAGATCTTCATTTATTTTTTCTCATTATTTAGGAATGTCTTTTCATTTTAGAAATCATCTGATTTTCTTTTTTAATAGTTCTATAAATGCATGCAGTTGTATGCATATATTTGCTTATTCATAAATCATCGATTGAGCATCTCTTGCCCATTTATTGTCCTAATGGATGAATGGATGGAATCGTACATAGTTGTGCTAACTTTTATTTTGCAGGTGTATTTTAGATCTAGGACTAGATTTACATTTCCACACTTTTTCCCTATTCTTATGTAGTTACTAGGAAAACCATGTAATAATTGCAAATAATTCCTTTACTTTCCTTTATTACTCATTGCGATGTGTGAATGTGCATATATAAAATGTCATTATCAAAACTAGGGTACTGTGATAGCCATGTATTGAGTATTGTATAATGAGAAATACCAAAAAAAAAAAGATGCAATCTCCTAAACCTAGAATCTCTGTTGGGGACAATACTCGTTGAGTGACCAGATATCATCCTTTACATCTTTTCTTGATTTTTTAAAAATTGGGTGGCAAATCCACAAACATAAAATGTCTCGAATCTTCTCGAGACTAAACATTGTGCTTGTCCCATAAAAAGAACTGATGCCCTTTTCGGTAAAGTTGTCATGTCCCTTTACTCTAAACATGTGAATCATTTGAGATTTTTCGGTTGCTCACATACACCATAACATTACAATGAAGTTGCTAACCATGACTACTAAAAAGTAGCCATGGATGCCGAAATTCAAGTACTTTAAAACAATAAGACTTGTCAACTCACTACTCTTCCACTTCTAAATAATTGATTGGTTATAAATGGATATATAAAATCAAATATAAGGTTAGTAGCTCCATTGAGCTTTACAAAGCTCATTTAGTTGCTACAGGGTATATTTAAAAATTTTAAATTAATTATGTGGACATTTTTTATCCTACGATAAAGATGAATATTGTACATGTTCTTTTTGTTATGGTAACTGTCAAATAATGGCACCATCATCACTTGATATCTATAATGTATTTTTTTGCAATATGATCTTAATGAAGAAGTGTATATGGAGCTTCCCCTTGATTTTCACTTTGATAAGCCCAACCAAATTTGTAAACTTCTAAAAACCTTTATGGACTGAAGTAGGCTAGCAGATCATGGAATTCTAAGCTCACTCATGCTCTTCTTGATCAAGGATTCATTCAAGCATCCATTGATTCTTCTCTCTTAATTAAAATTGCTAGCAACTTTTTATTTATTTTTCAATATATGTCAATGATATAATTATTACTTGCAATGATCTTTCTCAGATTATAGTGAAAAAAAATTTTTATGAGCAATTTAAAATTAAAGATCTTGATCC
The DNA here is from genome assembly GCA_947683625.1 of Mallotus nudiflorus. Classification (NCBI taxonomy): domain Eukaryota; kingdom Viridiplantae; phylum Streptophyta; class Magnoliopsida; order Malpighiales; family Euphorbiaceae; genus Mallotus; species Mallotus nudiflorus. The sequence goes on from CANTUR010000024.1 coordinate 2,699,559, forward strand.
TTTGAAGTACTTATTAGGACTTAAAGTTGCTTTCTCTCAAGCTGGAATTAATCTGTATCAATGAAAATCTTCTATGGACTTATTAATAAAAGTTAATTTCATTTGGTTCTAAACTTGTCCAATCACTAATGGTTACTCATTTAAATCCATAAATAAAACCAGAAGTTCTCTTCTTTTTAATGTCACTTCTTATAGAAAACTCATTGAAAAAATGTTATATCTCTCTGTTATCAATTGCTTAATATTGTGACAACCTTTCTGTTATCGAGATTGCAAAGAACCCTATAACAAACAAAGCATAAAGAAATTGATTGTTATTTATACATCAGTAAGTTCAATAAGGCCTCATCAAGCTTCTGTTAGTTTCTTGTCCTCACCAACTCGCAAACTGCTTTACCAAAGCCCTCCCACGACCTCATTTTTAACACCTTATCATCAAGTTGTAAAACTTGTATACTCTAACTTGAGATGGCTTGATAAAATATCACCATATTATCCTCTTCTCATCAAGCTTCAAGTTTATTAAGCTACAAGCTTTTGTGACTACAATAGTCATTGACACACCATTGTATTCCTCTTGTAACTATTAGTTACATTTTAGCTCTTATATATATTAGGCAAACGCTCGCGTGTTGCGTGGTGAATTTATTTCTTTAAATGAATTGTTATGATATAATAATTATAAATTTATATTAATATTTTATATTTAGAAAAACCACATGCTATAAAATTTTCAATGTTCTCTATGGAAAATAATAAGAATGCATACTTCTATCAAGTTGAAAAAAAAAAAAAAAGACACTTTTAGCAAGCAATGCTTAAAGTAGTAAATTATATAATATTAGTTATCCATCCTACAAATTTTAGCTAACATGCCCCTTTCCAAAGCAATTTCAATTCTGGGAGCATTTCCGCTTTATTCGCTATAATTCTGGTAGCATTTAATATTTTCCATATCAAGTCAAGGTTGTATTCATCTTTATTTGCTTTTGCCAAATCTTTATAATCATTATTCTCACCATTTATTCCTGATCTTTCCCTTCTTATGAGGTTTGCACAAACGTATATTCCAATATTTAGAGTATGCACTTAAATGCGGTGTTAAGTGATTTGAAAAACTAAAAAGACAAAATTTATAAATAAATGAACACTAAATAAAATATATTAGTATCAAAATAATATTTTTGAAACATTGAAAAGACTTTAAAGCGATAATTAAATGAAGAGATAAATGTATAATAGATTTTTAGGTTTATATAGATATGTTTTGTCACATGGCATTTCAATTTAAAATTAAGTGATACAGGAAAAGTAAAAAGATAAAGTTTACAAATAAACGAGCATTAAATAAAGCACATTAATATCAAAATAACATTTTTAAAAAACTGAAAAGATTTTAAAAGAGATAATTAAATAAAAAGATAAGGGTGTGGATTTTTGTACCCATGCTTCACTTTAACTTTACTAATAGTTTAAAATTTTAAATAATTTAATTGTTCTTAATTTCAAATGATAATGTACCTTTAACAATCAATATTAACTTAATTTTTTTATTTGAGAAATAACTTAAAAAATTATTTAATTATTCATATATGATACAAATTAAATAATTGAAAAAAATGATTTAATGATTTTTATATTATAATCACTAAGGATTATTTACAAATTTGTGAAATTTTTATGTTATTTTAATTTGTATTCAACATATATTGTTAAAATTTCACTAAAAATAGTTATATTTGTTTGAGCAAACTCACATGATTAGCGCCCCTAGGAGTACATACAGGCATGGGTCCTCGTCCAAGGTCAGGACCTAACAAGATAACTCACCGAGAGGAACCTAACAATGAGCCAAGGGTTCAGGGGTGTGAGTGAAGCTGCCAACGACGAATTGAGACTTGGAGGTGGTGGGGTGTCTAATTTGCTCAGTTGTAGCCAAAGTCCCCTCTCTACTCGGATCGAGACAGTGTCTCTGAGGCTCTCTCTCCCGCACCTAAGGTCTGGAGTGGGCTGTAGGTTTGGTCATTACAGCCTATAAATAAATAAAAACCATATAAGGATATGATAATCTTGAATGAAAGAGATAATATCAAACAATTACTTGAGAAGTAGAGGCAATAAAAAAGGAATTGTCAACATGAGGTGAGTTCGGACAAACTCCAAGTACCGGCTCTTGATCTGAACCATGAGGTCTACGATTGGCTCTTCAGCGACATCTTGATCAAGCTCAGTACCCTCTAACTCACGAGTTCACAGCATGCTCCTCGGAGGGAATTTGGGGACACCTCGCTTTGACGGCCCCACTCCAATTTAGGACCTACTCACTAAGTTACTATACTCGATAGCCTGGCCCATAAAAGAGGACCCTCCTATGAGCTAATGGTCTAAAATGAGTCATTTCCATATTCCATCCATTCTCAGGACCCCATAAGTCATTCTAGATCTGCAATGATTGTTGTAAGTACCACATCCTGTGTCAGAGAGTTCATGTTCTATCAATGGATGTGTACTCGAGCTAGATACTATTTTAGAACATGATTATACAATATAAATTTTTGTCACGACCCAAAACAGGGGCCATGATCGGCGCTAGGGAACGGGAATTCTTTCGAATCCGGAACCCGTAGCAAGCCTAAAAATAAAATAAAAATGCAATAATAACCATAAAAATATAATATGCAGCGGAAAATAAAATCATAAATATTACAATATCATCCATAACAACTGGATATAATTCAAAACTCATCACATCACATATATAATCTCATAAATGTATAATCTTTATACAAATCCAGTTTTAACATAATACATCTCTTTAAACAAATACATAAAATCCAATACTTTAATTTACAACTACTGCAGTGTCTAGATAAAATAAATAAGACTCAAGTAGACAATTTACATAAAGAAGCCGGGGCGGAAGAAATCCGGCGTATCGACCTGCTACTGAGGTCTGAGGAAGTTGACTCTCCTGAAAAATAGTCAACGGAGGGGAGTCAGACCTCACTGAGTGAATTACTATAGTATATATACATACACTCTAAGTGATAATGCATACAGTCAACAGTATATATATAATATGTATATATACAGGCAAGTTCATACAGATGCAGAAAAATCATTTTATATATTTTGTCTGAAAATCAACTTTTATGAAGGATCACATAGAACCCTAGAATATCGCAACCTCAGAAAATAGTGTTAAACAACACTCTAGCCATACAGGCTCACTGATTCCAAATATATCCACTTAATCCATATGGACAGTAGACTGGCCCCGAGACACTAAGTCAACCGAGCTCCAGCAGTCTGACTGCCAGTGTGATTGGCCCCGAGACACTTGGTCAACCGAGCTCCAGCAATCACACCCAAACCACATCTCACATATATCAATAATCATAATCAAATCGATATCCACAAATAAGTTAGTAATAAAGCCTAAATACTATAGGCGTACCGGTACGTACTCGGTCCTAGTGCTGCCCACTAGGTAGCACGTTCTATTGATATCCTTCAGTAATAAATAATAAAACATTCATTCACAAATACATGATGCATGAATTTAAATAAATCAACAATATAAACCATATATATACCGAAAATATACCAAACATAAACCAGGTATATTTTGAGTATATATACGTCAAATAAATTCAATCAAATCATGAATTAAACTAAAAATATATTTAAAAACATTTTAAATATATTTTATTAATAAAACATGTATATAATTTATTATATACCAAAAATATACCAAAAATATACTTGAATATAAATCATGTTATTTATGCATATTTAGTCAAAATAAAACATGCATTTTCTAAATCATGCATCCTAAGCATATATATATAATATAGTAACTCACCTAATGCGCTCCACGAGACAGGTCCGACGGGCCTGGTCCACTAACCCTCGGTCTCGGCGCAACTAAACAAGAAATAATTAATCGACATCAGAATAACCCTAACAGAAATCCTAGAATTAAATCTAGAGTATTCAACACAGAATCGGAAATTAGGGTTCGACTGGATATCACGTTTTACGAGAATTCTACCGAAAATTCGGCAGAACCTCCCCTGTAAAACGGACATCTCTCTACTCAAAAGAGTAGAGCCGACCCTGCAAAGAAAATACACTTCAAAAATAAACACCACAATCAATCACAACCCCTCGGTCGGACTCCAGACTACAATCTGTCGACCAGGGTCCACAAACACAGAAAATATATTCAAATATACCAAAAATATCCTTAAATCATAAAAATACATTTCATACGTAGAAATTACAAAATAAATCTTGAAACACTGTAAAAATCGATTAAAACTCATTTTATTAGAAAAACCGTATATTATATATATAATTGAAAATAATTCACGAAAAATAGTTTTAATTAGTTAAAAATACTAAATATTTTGTAGAAATCATTTTTATACCTTAAATAAATATTAAAACCAATTAAATTACATTTTTAGACAATTTAGGGTAAAATTACCAAAATACCCCTATATATATATATATACCTAAATTACTTCAAAAATTCACCAAAAATCATACAATTATCCAAAATTAATTTTCTCAACATATTTATCAATAATATCAATAATTAAACCCAATTAACCAATTAAATTCAAATAACAACACAATTAACTTAATTTTCCAAAATCACATAAACTTCAATAATTAAAAATAAATACTTAGAAATTCATAAAAATTCCAAATAAATTCCTATAATTCATTTCAACACCTAATTCAACCATAAACTCCAATTTCATAATTTAAATAATTAATTTCCGAAAATTCGAAAATAATATTAAAATATTCAAAAATACCCAAAAATCCAAACAATCTCCAAAAATTCTACAAAAATTCATACATGAAGATTAAACTACCAGGAACAACATTTGTGAAGGAAGTTTCCATGAATCATCCAAATTGAAGCTCAAAAAAATCGAAAACCAAAAGTGGCCGAAATATTCAACTCAAAACCTAAGCAATTCTAGACCATTTTAGCTCAAACCAAAGCTAGAATAACACTCACCGGAGCTCAAGGAGAAGATAGAGACCGGCGGTGTCGAAAACGGTGGCCGGAGGAGGGAGAAACGACGGTGAGGAATAGTGGTGGCGTCGGGCACCCACGGGAAGAAGAAGAAGAAGAAGAAGAAAAAGAAAAAGAAAGAAAAAGGAAAGAGAAAGGAAAAGAAAAAGAAAAAAAAAAGAAAAAAGAAAAAAATAATAAATTTTAATAATTTAATAATAAATAAAATAATCAAATAATAATAAATAAATAATAAAATATTAGGGTAATAATAAACCCTAATTAAATAAATATACACACACAAGCTTTATTTATTAATTTAAAAATATGTATGAGTTCATGCAAACCCGTAAATACATTTAACATAATTAATAATAAATTGTTTACGTGAAAATTTCCCCGAAAATGAAAGTCCCGGAAAAATTTTACGTAAAATACTGAAAATAATAGACAGTAATTAAAATAGGTTTAAAATACATATCAACTCATAAAAATATCGTATATACAGTCAAAATTATTGACACTGCATATCCCGGTACAGTGTAAAAATATTTTTAAAAACACGGGATATTACAGTAATTTAAATTTTGATTGTTTAAGGATTTTAAGTGTTTATACATATCATATTTGCCTTTTCTTAACAACATTAGTGGTGAATTTAATTTTGACTTTCTCCGATCAATTCTTTTTTCTAACAAAAATGATAGGATATAAAACTAAAAACATTATATGTATTGAAAGAATTAACACAAAATAAAATAATTAAAAAAATGTATTAATTTTTAAAAAATTAGAATTAATTAAGTTGATAGAAATTGATTTTTCATAACACTTGATACATATAACATATTCTTTTTAATTATTTTATTTTATATTAATTTTATCAATACATATAATATTTTAAGTATTATATCCTATCATTTTTATTAAAAAAGATATTAAATGAAGATAATCAAAATTAAATTCATCATCTTTTTTTTACAAAAATGTAAATATCATATATAAAACACTTAAAATGATTAAAAATAAAAATAAAAAATATATATTGTATAATTAAATTAGAAAATAAATATAACTGTTTTTAATACATTTTTAACAATATAATTTTGAACACATGATAAAATAATATAATAAATTAAAAAAATTTATGAATAATCATTAGTAATTAATTATTTATATTGATGTTATTAGATTTTTATTATGTGTGAATGATTAAATAATGTTCTTTAAGTAAATAACAATTGTTGTAGGGCAATTAAATTATTTAAATTGTTAATACAAAATCAAGCAGCACAATTAATTGTCATTACGTATGTGTTTTTTCATTATTATTATTATTATAATTTATCGACATTCTTAAAATGAAAACAATTTTAGCCAACACTCAACATTTTTTCGTGTGATTATAAACTTATATGAAAACTTGTTGCATAAGAAAAATTCTCTTTTCGTACAATTCTCTCTAATCCACTGGAAAAGCAAATGAAAATTAATTCGAGAAAATTGCGAATCATGACGTTAGGCGGCTTAAAGATCCAATTAATTTATCCATCTGAACTGTTATTATATGTATACTATGCGTGTGTTTGTGTCTGTAATCTGCCTTTCCTCAAAGTCAAGAAGCTTAGGTGAAGACTGAAGGGGAGTTGTTATACTATGCATATGTGTGTTTTATTAAATCAACAGCTCGTTCCAAATATATATATATATACTTGAGTGAACACTTTAATGTTTAATTCAATTAATTATTACATTGACGAGGCATTGCATCAGGACTTCTTCCAAGAGTTTATATATAATAATTAATAACACGCATAGAGCAGAAGCTTCTAATATATCCTACATCCCTCTCATCGCATTTAAAAAATTACATAAAAATGTAAAATTTTGTTTTATTTAATTTTGATGATCTAGCTATATTTTTAAAAATTATTTTTAAATTTTTATAAAATAAATTTAATGCTCATTGTTTTTTTTTTTCGTTTTCCTAAATAAAATGTAAAAAAAAACTTCCAATTTTAATTTTATCACTCTAGAGATAAATTCAGAAACTAATTCCCAACATTTTACATAAAAATTTTAATAAAAATAACAAGAAAAAAGTCACAACTTATAAATTATTTTTAACTACCGCTATAAAAAAAATAAAAAATATTTTTATTTTTTTTATTTTTTCATATTTTTAACAAATATCACAATTATTTTTGTTCTTGATTAGTACTTTTTGAATGTAGTTTTTTTTTCTATTTCATACTTTTTCTGCTTTCTTTATTGAAAGTATTTTTAAATGACTCAACTTGAAAGTTGAGAAGTGAATGCTAAAATAGTCAATATATAATATTTTGAATGAAAAACTTAAATTTTATGAAAATATTTAAATTTTATTTTTAAAATTATTTTAAGAGCGATAAATTTAAAATTTGAAAACATTATTTTTAATATTTTTATTATATGAAAAAGGAATAAATTTTTTTTATAAATGTTAAATTTATTCTATAGGGATCTATAAATAATTTATGAAAATATAATTAAATCCTTAAAATAAAATTAGATAAAATTAATAAAGTTTAAGAAATAAATTGAAATAATTTTATAAGTATGATTGAATTGATATATGTCCCAAAGCTATAAGAACAAAGCTTTTTTTTTTTTTTCTAATTTCAAATGCTTCGATATACAAGACTTTAAATTTTCTATATTCAGTAATTTATAGAATATCATCAATAAAAAAAAAAAAAAAACCTTAATCAGCCATAATAATATATTTTTTACATTTTATGGATATAAATCTACATAACATTTTAAAAATGACTATAATAATAAATAGAAAACCTTATTTAGTTGTACTAATTTGTTAAAGTGAAATGATAAAAAAAATATCAAAATAAGAATGTAAAAGCAAAAAATTGTTGTCACGTGTGCACATGTGAACATATATGGACGCATGTGCATTTGTGTTTGTATGTGTATGTACGTGTGCTCAAGCTTTAAATTGTTCAAAGTTATTATTAAATTTCCTAAATTTATGTTATAAAAGAAATTAGTCTCTTTTGAAATTATCATGGTTTATGTAATAATATAAAAAAAAATAATACATTTAAAACTTTAAATTTTATATGAAAAATGGGGTATAGAAGTAACATAAAATCTAATTCATAACTTTTAATTATTTCATATTTTTAATCTAAAATAATTATTTTTCTCTTGTTCTAGTAACATTTAATTTTTTTTTTAAATAATTCTAAATTTTAGACAAATTATCAATTAAATCCTAAAATTCTTTGAAGATGATATTGTATTGCAATACAAACTTGATTTACAAAGTTGGTATTTATATGCATAAACCTTTCTGATGAACTTAGAATACAAAGATAAATAAGATATTTAAAAAATATTTAGATACAAACTCTGTCCTATTGTTGCAACAACCTAACAACATATTTAGAAAATAAGATAAGGATCATGTTGTTTCCAAAATAAGATAAGGATCATCTTGAGTAGAAATATGTGGAGGTATTATTTGTTTTGTGATAATCTTTAATAGGCCCCCGCAAGATGGTGCTCCGATTGGAGATACCGAACTTCGAATGTAGTTGAGTAAAGATGACATAAGACAAGGGCTTTCTAAGAGCATCAGTTAGGTTATCTTTGATGGAGATATGATAAACAACAAATGAACCTTGAGTTACATGATCATGAACAAAATGATAGTCAATAGAAATATGCTTCACCTAAGAGCGAAACATTGGATTAATAAAGGGATATGTTGCTCTAATGTTATCACAAAAAAATCTAAGGTGTAGTTGAACAATTAACATGTAATTCAGTAAGTAAATGTCTTATCCATAAAACTTATGTTGCACAAGAGGCGACAACCTAATATTATGCTTCTATAGATGCACAGACAATAGATTTTTACTTCTTGGAACACCATGAACCAGCATTTGCACCTAAATAAACAATATAAGATGATATTGAAGTGCGATAATCATGGTTACTTGCCTAATATGCATTAGTGAAAGCACTAACATAAAGTTGTTAACGACATTTCAGAAAAAGACCATGATGAATGGTATATTTCAAGTATTGCAAAATCCTTTGAGCAGCTATCCAATTTGGAGAATGCATGAATTGGGCCAACTTGTTGATAACATAAGAAATGTTGGGCCCGGTTACAGACAATTATTGAAGAGCTCCAATGACTCGCCAAAACTTTGTCATATTTATTTTAATGGAACCATTATGGAGTTGTAGAGATGAATTTGATGACATAAGAGTAGTGCATTGTTTTGCTTTAGCTATATTAGTCTTTTCCCATAAGTCTTTGATATACTTATGTTGAGTGAGAAGAAGACCAAACTTTATGGAAAGAACCTCGATACTAAGAAAATAGTGAAGATCACCAAAATCCTTAATTGAGAACCGAGTGGTTAGTGCTTGTAAAAAGAGTGTTAGAAACTTGTTGTTATTTCTTGTTACTATTAAATCATCAAAATAAATAAGAAAATATAGAGTGATATCATTTTTATGATAGATGAAGAGGGAGGCATCACTTCTGGAATTGACAAAACCATAGAAAAAAGAAATCCTTTTAACTCAGTATACCATGCTTGAGGTGCCTACTTAAAGCCATAAATTGCCTTTTTCAATTTACAAACAATGTTTGGATTATCTTTATTAATGAACCCCAATGGTTGTTACATATAAACATCGTTATAAAGTGTTCCATAAAGGAAAGCATTATTTACATTCAACTGGCTTAGTGACTAATTGTTTAGATAATGCAAGAGTAAGAATAATTTGGCTTGTTGTTGGCTTCAAAATTGAATTGAAGGTATTACGAAAATTAATACTTGGCCGTTGATGAAAACCTTTAGAAATAAGAAGAGCTTTTCACTTGGAGATTGAGCCATCTGGATTCCGTTTAATGTAGAAAACTCATTTACAACCAACTACATTTTGAGATAAAGAAGGAGAAATTAATTCCCATGTTCTATTTTGAAGAAGTGCTATAATTTCATTAAACATTGCTTTACTCCATTCAACCTTTTTAATTGCATATGTTATATAAGTGGGTTCAATAAAATCTAAAAGAGGATGTTTACTAGAAGCTTGGTATAACCATTTTGGTTTATATATATTATTTTTGGAATGAATAATCATAGGATGAATTGAAGTTAAAGGACCAATGATTTTATCAGAACCAGATACAAATGAGTTAGAGTTATAAGACAAAGTAGAGGGATTAAAGATAATAGTACTTGTAGAAGGATTAAACAATGATTTTTTGAGTGGCTGTGTTGGTATTGCATTAATGACTTCTTTAGTTATTAAGACAATAGTTGTAGTAGTAGAAGTATTTTGTGGAAAACATAGTAATAGGAGGATACCAAGCACATGATGAATAATAACTATTAAAAGAGTTAGACAAAACAACTTTAGAAAAAAGAAGTTCATGCTTTATAAATTGAATATGACGTGATGTGTATATTTTAGATGTTTCAACATCCAAACAAAAAAAATCACTTTGATTCAGTGAATAACCAAGAAAGACACAAGGGGAAGATTTTGGTTCAAGTTTATTATAAGTACATGGTTTTAACCATGGAAAGCATAAACACCCAAAGACTTTCAATTTTTGATAATTTGGTGGTTTATTAAATAAATCTTTCATATAAAGAATGTAGTTGTAAGATAGGAGTTGGTATTTATTAAATAAATAGCAGTTTGAAACCCATAGGGCCAATACCTATAAGGAAGTTTAGCTTGGTGTATAAGAGTGAGACGAGTGGCAACTATATGTTTATGGTGTCTTTCAATAGTACCATTGATACGAACGTGGTTAACTTGTACCAAACCCGTATTCAATCTTGATAACCTTGCCAAGGATCATTCATAAATCAAGCAAAGGAAAACTCTAATTCCTAACAAGACCCTTAAATAACTTTTACTTAAGAACCTTAATTATAAAGAATTAAAGGTTGTTCAATATAAACCTAAAATTAACAAAGTAAATTTCCAGTCTAAATTAAACTAAGTTTGAATGTACCAAGCCTTCACTTGATAAATTCACTAAAGTTCTTTTAAAATCAAAGAGAAGGACTTTAACCTCACAAGAATTGAAATTTAATTGATAAAACTCATTCAAATTCATACTACATTGATATGGCCTTTATATAGGCATGTAAACATCCTAATCCTTGAAAAAATAGGTTTTCTTACTTATTCCTAAAGACAATTATAAAGGAAAATCCTTTACTAAGTAAGATCCCTTCAAAAATATGACAACTAAGCTTTAAAAAGTCAAATTGACAAGAAAGCATTGAAAAGTCAATTTGATAACTTATGACAACTAAGCAAAATTTAACCAAATCTTTTAATAAGTAGCAGCCACTCTCCATCACATCTAGGGTTTTATTTGTAGAGAATATTCTTAAAAGATTCTTGATTCTTGTAGATTCCCTTAGCATGTTCTAGAACCTTACAAAATCTTCAAAATTGCACTTTATGTGTTTTGAATACAAATCAGTCCACTTGAAGAGTTTGGCATGAATTCTTCATTTTAAGGGTCAAAATATAATAATAATGTGCAAAAAGGATGATTTTGCCCTTGTGTCAAACTTTCTCCAAATTCACTCAATTGAGCTTCATTTGCACTTGTGCTTTCATTAATCAACTCAAGCTTTATCTCTTGCTTCATGAATACTCCTAAAGCATCCTTGAATTTCTTTATGTGAGCTCTAGTCATTGGACCATCATACTTGAGTAGATCATCATGCTTATTAACATGGTTGGTGCTTATTTGGTTTGCATCATTCCCTCCTTCCTCTCGAAGATTCATCCTTAAATCATCAACCTCATTAAAATCAAAAGGAGATGAATCAGAAATATTGAAAGTTGCACTAACACCATAATCACCAGGTATATCTATTTTATAAGCATTATCATTGACCCTTTTTAGAACTTAAAAAGGACCATCACTCCTAGGATGTAACTTTGAATTGCGCAAACTAGGTTACTTTTCTTTCCTTAAATGTACCCAAAACCAATCACCAAGTTCAAATATCACTCTTACACACCCTTTATTAGATTATTGGGCAACTTTTGCATTCTTTTGTTCAATGTTGTTGCGCACCATTTCATGCAATGCCCTAGCAAAATCGGCCTTCCTTTTACCATCTAAATCAATTCGCACATGCAAAGGCAAAGACAATAAATCTAATGGACTCAAAGGAATGAAACCATAAACAATGTCAAAAGGAAGTGAGTAGATGAATGCACACTACGATTATAAGAAATTCAATAAATGGCAAACATTCTTCCCATGATTTCAAATTCTTTTTAATTAATGTGTGCAATAATTGACCTAATGTGCAATTTACTACCTCAGTTTGACCATCAGTTTAAGGGTGACATGTAGTAGAGAATAACAACTTAGTCCCTAATTTACCCTACAAAGTCTTCCAAAAATAGCTAAGGAACTTAGCATCCCTATCACTAACAATAGTTCTAGGCACACCATGTAAATGCACAATTTCCTTAAAGAAAATATTAGCAATATTAGAACCATCATCAATTTTATGACATGCAATAAAGTGTGCCATCTTTGAAAAATGATCCACAACCTCAAATATTGAATCATTACCACGTTTTGACTTAGGTAAACCTAAAACAAAATCCATAGAAATATCAACCCAAGGCATACTAGGGATAGGTAGTGGCATATATGACCTATAAGGCTTAGACTTAGATTTAGCTTGCTTACATACAATGCACTTATCATAAATTCTTTGTACATCCATTCTCATGTTAGGCCAATAAAAATGATCATATAGAACATCTAAAGTCTTAGCAATACCAAAATGCCCCATTAATCCACCTTCATATGCTTCCCTTACCAAAAGTTCACGCTTACTACTTATAGGCACACATAAACGATTATCTTTAAATAAAAACCCAATATGCCTATAATACTTCTCAAATACAACCTTTTCACATGCATGATAAAATTTGCTAAAATCATGGTCATTCATATATAATTCCCTGATGTGCTCAAAACCCAATAACTTAACATCAAAAATAAAATGAAGCATATACCTTCAAGATAATGCATCAGCAACTATATTGTCCTTACCTTGTTTATACCTTATGACATATGGAAAAGATTCAATAAACTCACTCCATTTAGCATGGCATTTGTTTAGCTTCTATTGTCCCTTCAAATACTTCAAGGACTCATTATCAATGTGAATCATAAACTCTTTAGGCCATAGGTAATGTTGCCATGTTTATAAGGCTTGAACTAATGCATGCATCTCCTTGTCATATGTAGGATACTTCAAGGCAACTCCATTCAAATTTTCACTAAAGTAAGCAATTGGCTTTCCTTCTTGCATGATAACAGCCCTAATACCCAAACCTAAGGCATCACATTCAATTTTATGAGTATTAGAAAATTTAGGTAAAGAAAGTAAAGGTGTTGAAATCAACTTATCCTTAAGCATGTTAAACGCTTTCTCTTGCATATCTTCCTATTTAAATCCCATATTCTTCTTAATTACTTTGGTCAATGGTGCAGCAATTATGCTAAAGTCTCAAACAAATCTTTTATAAAAACTTGCTAAACCATGAAATGAATGAACTTCTCCAACAAACTTAGGTGTAAGCCATTCCTTGATCACTTTAACCTTCTCTTCATCCACTTCAATGTCGTATGCACTCACCACAAACCCTAGGAAAATAAGTTTACTCATGCAAAAAGAACATTTTTTAAGCTTACCATATAACCTTCCTTTGCGTAAAACATCAAAAATTAAATTTACATGATCAAGATGTTCATCTAATGACTTACTATAAATAAGTATATCATCAAAATAAACAACTACAAACTTCCTTAAAAATGCACGCAAAACATGGTTCATTAATCTCATGAAAGTACTAGGTGCATTAGTTAACCCAAAAGGCATAACTAACCACTCATATAAGCCATATTTTATTTTAAAAGCAATTTTCCATTCATACCCTTCTCTAATCCTAATTTGATGGTAACCACTTTTAAGATCAATTTTAGAGAAAAGGCATGCACCATGCAACTCAGCAGGCATGTTATCTAAATGAGGAATGAGATGGTAATACTTAACTATTATTTTATTGACAGCCCTACAATCAATACACATACGCTATGAACCATATTTCTTAGGTACTAACAAAACAAGTACAACACATGGGCTCATGCTCTCTAATCAGCCTTTTATCCATTAACTCCTCCACTTATCTTTGTAACTCCTTTGTCTCCTCTGGATTATATCGATATGGTGGCTTGTTTGGAATTTGAGAACTAGGGATGAAAACTATTTGATGCTCGATTCCCATTAAGGGTGGTAAACCTTTGGCACTTCTTTAGGAAACAAATATGAAAATTCCTTCAAAAGACACACAAAAATACTAGGTAAAGAAATGTCAAGTTCATTAGTAGTAAAATATGCCTTTTTGTACATAAGCACAATCATTGGCATTTGAGAAAAATGTGCCCTCTTTACATCACTTTCTTTTTCATAAAAACTCACTTGCCTCTCTTTCTTTTTTCCTTTAACCTCTCCTTTTGCATCCACCTCTCGTTTCTTTTGTGCATCCACTCTTAGCTTCCTTTTTCCACTTTTTGCTCACACCCCTCATTTGTTTTCTCATAACCCCCCTTTTGCTACGCATTCTTTTCTTTTTCTCTCTCATGCGCATGTTCTCTCTCTCTCATTACCTTTTGATCCTCATAAACTTCTTTGGGTGATAAGGTGAAAGTATAATATTTTTACCATCCATGAAAAAAGAATATTTATTTGTAAAACCATCATGAATAACCCTTTTATCAAATTTCCATGTACGCCCCAAAAGAATATGACCAGCTGCATGGGCACAACATCATAAAGGACCTCATCAACATACTTGCCCATAGAAAATGGAACAAGTATTTATTTAGTAATGCTAACCTCTCCATAATCATTTATCCATTGCAAATTATAGGGTCTAGGATGTTTTAAAGTGGGAAAATTAAGTTTTTCAACTAAAAAAGTACTAGCCACATTTATATAACTACCTCCATCAATTATCATACAACATACCTTTCCTTTAACTTTACATCTTGCATGAAAGATGTTGTCATATTGTTCATTCTCTTCTACTTCGGTTTGTGTACTTAATGTTCGCCTTGCAACTAGAAAATCTTTATAGTCAACCTTTTTAAGGTCTTATTCAGCATCGTTTGCATCTTCAAGTAGGGGCATCTTATCATCCTCCTTTTCCTCCTCACTATCATACTCTTCATTAACAAAGATCATGGCCTTTTTATTTGGACAATCACATTGCATGTGTCCTCTTCCCTTGCATTTAAAACATTAAATGGAGCTTGTTTTGAGCTTAAGTGCTTCAGCTTACTTTAAGCTCCCTCCTTCCTTGCCTCCTTTATCAAATTTAGGTTTGGAAGTACTTTTATCACTCTTTTTCTGCTTTGACTTCCAATTAGATGTTGTTGCAGTCATATGAGACTTAGGAGTTCTCCCCTTCAACTGTTGCTCCACTTTGAGTGCCATATGGTACATGTCTACTAGCTCTACATATGGATGTAATTCCACTACATGAACAATCTCCTTATTTAGCCCATTTAAGAAATGTGCCATAGTCTGTTCACAGTCTTCATTAATTTTAGCATGAATCAAAGTCATCTTCATCTCTTGGTAGTACTCTTCAACACTCTTTGAACCATGTCTAAGACTTTGAAGTCGATTGTGCAGATCTCTATAGTAATGATTTGGCATAAACCTCTTCCACATAATGGTCTTTATCTTTTGCCATGTAGAGATAGGTTCTTCTTCATAATGCCTTCTTGAAACCACTAGTTGGTCCCACCAAACTAAGGCATAATCCATGAACTCAACAGCTGCAAGGTTAACTTTCTTTTCCTCAGAGTAGTTGTGACAATCAAACCTAAAATCCACCTTTTTCTCCTATGCTAAATATGCTTCAGGATCACTTCTACCATGAAAAGTAGGTATCTTCATCTTTATGCTCCCAAGGTTATTATCTTGCCTCCTACACCCTTGATTTCTCTCTTTAATGGATTCATCATCATCTTCACCCCACCCCCCCTCTACGAGCTTGTATTATTGCAATTTGATTTGTAGTGGCTGTTGTGTTTTGACTTTGCTCCATTATTCCTATTTGCTTTTGAACCTTTTTATGGTTGTTCATTAATTGACTAATTTGTTCTTGCATCGCCTTCATAAAGAGTTTCCATTCGGGATCTTTCTCAACATCTTTTGAACCTAACATGTTATAAATAAAGAAGCAAAAGAAAAGAAAAAAAAACTCACAAGTAACACTCCCTCATATGTTTACACTCAAAGAATGTCACTCAAAGCTCGTGTTTCACTCAATTAGTCTTTTACCCTCTTATGAGCTCACCACTCACCTTTTACCTCTTAAATTCCTTTCTTATAGTTCTTATGGAACCTAAGTTACTAATTATCAAATTAAGCTCAATGCAAAACAAAAAAAAAAGCAAAATTAAACTCAAATTTGACCATAAGAGCCAAAGAAAATGCAACAAATAAAGACAATATCCAAACAAAACAAAAATAAGAAATTTTGGAATAAGTGTTTAAACTACCCCAAACGCAACTTAAAAAGAAGAGTATGATATTCAGAATTGAAATAAGGCAAGGTATGAAATTAGAATTAAAATAATAAATTGGAATGGTTATAAGCCAAATGAATTTAACTTTGATCAATACACCTCTTTTTTTTTTAACAAATGCTAAAATAGCCAAATTAAGAACAAACTTTAATTTGATATGTATTTGTGACAAACAAGACTATTAGGATGCAAAACAATAATAGTGTAAATGAATTTTTTTTAAGGACTAAAAACAAGTTGGAATATAAAGAAAAGAATGAAATTGATGCAAGATACTAAAAAAAAACAAATTTGATCATAATGATCATAAAGAAAATGAACTAATATCAAACAAGACATAAGAATAAATGAAATAAGAAATAATGATTTTTTTTGGATTAAATGCAAATAACAAAGAAAAGTAAACATACATACTTGATTAATGAGTTAAAGCTCTGATACCAAATGATACGAACGTGGTTAACTTGTACCAAACCCGTATTCAATCTTGATAAACTTACAAAGGATCGTTCATAAATCAAGCAAAAGAAAACTCTAATTTCCAACAAGCCCTTTAAATAACCTATACTTAAGAACCTTAATTATAAAGAATTAAAGGTTGTTCAATATAAACCTAAAATTAACAAAGTCAATTTCAAATATAAATTAAACTAAGTTTGAATGTACCAAGCCTTCACTTGATAAATTCACTAAGGTTCTTTTGAGAACAAAAGAGAAGGACTTTAACCTCACAATAATTGAAATTAATTGATAAAACTCATTCAAATTTGTACAACATTGATATAGCCTTTATATAGGCATGTAAACATCCTAATCCTTGAAGAAATAGGTTTTCTTACTTATTCCTAAAGACACCTATAAAGGAAAATCCTTTACTAAATAGGATCCCTTCAAAAATATAACAACTAAGCTTTTAAAAGTCAAATTGACAACTCATGACAACTAAGCATTGAAGAGTCAATTTGACAACTCATGACAAATAAGCAAAATTTAACCAAATATTTTAATAAGTAGCAGCCACACTCCATCCCTTCTAGGGTTTTATTTATAGAGAATATTCTTGAAAGATTATTGATTCTTGTAGGTTCTCTTAGCAACTTCTAGACCCTTGCAAAATCTTCAAAATTGCACTTTATGTGTTTTGAATGCAAATCACTCCACTTGAAGAGTTTGACATGAATTCTTCATTTTGAGGGTCAAAATATGATAATAAGGTGCAAAAAGGATGATTTTGTCCTTATGTCAAACTTTCTCTAAATTCACTCAATTGAGCTCCATTTTCACTTGTGCTTTGATTAATTAACTCAAGCTTCATCTCTTGCTTCATGAACACTTCTAAAGTATCCTTGAATTTCTTCATGCGAGCTCTAGTCATTGGGCCATCATACTTGAGTAGATCATCACGCTTATCAACATGGTTGGTGCTTATTTGGTTTGCATTAACCATTATGTTAAGGGGTGTAAGGAGGTGTTTTTAAATGTTGAATACACATAGTACTCTCCATTACCATCAAAGTAAAACATAAATAAGAGAATGATTAAATAATTTTTCAACTATAACCTTATATTGTCAAAAAATATTAAACACATTAGATTTAAAATCTAAACGATAGAGCCATATATATTTTGTAAAATAAAACAAAGAATGGTGATCGAAATGAACCCAATCAAAATTCATTTTTAAATACTAATTAAACTAAATAACACATATTTAGCCTTCATCTTGGGCTTAGAATATGTGTAGCTACTCCTTTAAGCTTAATAGATCCAAATTGGACCCAATAACACTACTTGGGCCTAAATCTTCAATTTGCACCAAATGAATAAGCTTTGGACCAAAATTAATTCCATGTGCATCAAATGGATCAAATTGATTCAGATTTGTAATTTGAGCCCAAATTACTTCCTTTCATCTTCTTAACACATGCCCATGTGATTAGACTTCTATCATAAGTCAAAGGGTATTCAATCCTTATTAGATTAGGATTCCTTATTACACCTTGAATCCTTGTTGGATTTGGATTTCTTGTCACATCTTGAATCCTTGTTGCATTTGGATTTCTTATTATATCTTGAATCCTTTTTGGATTTTGATTGCTTGTCACATCTTAAATCCTTATTGGATTAAGATTGCTTGTCAGATCTTGAATCCTTATTGAAATAGGATTCCTTGTCATACTAATATTCTCATCAAGAATGCCACTGATACACCCGCTGTCCCAAATACCACATTCAGCAACCATAACCAGGGAGCAAAATCCTTTTGTCCTCGAGTCGTAATGCAATAACCATGAAATCGTACCCCTAGACATCATCCGCTCCCTCCAGCCAATTAGATTTAATATGCAAAATCATGTTATTAAGTTTAACTTGCATTAAATTATAAAATATTAATGATTATGTTTTCCTACCAAGTGCCACTTGATAATGTTCAGCTGATCACGGTAAGTTTGCAGAGTGTTCCTGACGCTCATAAAATGGGAAGAGCCCCATCTCTGCATCAGAGGGAGCCTCCTATCATAACTGATAGTACCATAACCATAAATCAGCCCAATCTCTAAACTCCAGATCTAGAAAGAGGAAATAACTGAAAAAAAAAGGATGATGTACATGCAAAGTGTGCCAAAAGTTGCACATGGTGACAGCACCTCGGTAGATCCCCGGTCAAAGGTACAACTCGATTTAAGTTTCAAAAAGGGCTAAGAAGGGCAATGCTGACCTCATGACCAGTCTCATAAAAGAGGGTCATACCAAGCAATATTAGAAGGAAACACCTCACCTTATGGGTAATCTGACAAGGAGTGGCGGTAGGAACACATTTGAATCCCTCGATTAACGATGAAAGAAGAACATTCTTCCAATTCTTCCACGTTGGAATGAACCCAATCAAATCTCACACATATTGACTCTGCACATGCCTAGGGAGATTGCAGTAGCTAATATCGAAGGAAATGGGAGTCCCTCTAAAGGTAATCCCAGTGATCGCATAAAAACTCATAGGCAGAATAGTTAACTCGGCTACACGAGTATGGAACATGTGGGTGGTGTCCATCCACTACTCAATCAGTATGAATAAAGAATGGTGATTAAACCTCCCTCGAGCTGTCGGAAGCCCAACAATAAATCGTCTAAACTTGGAGGCCCATACCAGCTGCGCCACATTCTCCAACAACCCGTTAAATAGTTCACAAGCTATGTAAAAATAGCCTATGAATTTCATTGGTTGCTAGGAGAATTTTAAGGATAAAAATAATAATAATAATTAATTAAAAAATTCTAGATCAGCAAAGTATAATGTCGATCGGCATTCCACAATGTCGACCGGCATTATGTAATGCCAATCGACATTGTACAATGCTAATCAGCATTGCAAAAATACTGACTAATTTTTGGAGTTTCGACTCAGATTTTCAAACCTTCAGTTGGCCATTCAATTAAAATCCTATTTTCCCGGGTTAAATTTTAATTTTTCATGCATTTTTTGATTGATTTTTAATCTAATTTCAACAATATACACACTAGTTTGCATTCTAAAATTAATTCTGATTACTAACTATATGAGTAAATTTTTGCAGAAATAAATAGAAATGAGGAATTGTTACCTCATTGCCCACATCTATGCACCTATGAAGGTGAAGGCGAGTCAAAGGAAGCACAATAAAACCCTCTCGAAGTCCAAGGTTGTTCTGAGGAAAATAGAGAGGTACAATGGCTATGTCAGTTGGAATCTCTACACCTATATGTAGCTTGTATTATGGGTCAGCCATAGGATCTGATGGATCATGAATCAAACTTCAGATGAGCAAGAAATCAAAAGAAGAAAATCAAAGCAAAAAAGAAAAAATGGAGAGGAAATGAAATAATAGCATCGAAAAATAAGGATGGAAGCTTCCTAAAAATGGAAAATATCCATTTTGGTCCCTTGACTATGTCTGCATTCAAAATCAAGTTTTTTTTTTTTTGCAATTTCATCCATGATTACATCTTGATTAGGATTTAATTCCTAATTAATTCATTTTACTCATGTCATCAATTAATGAATTATTATTAATTGTGTATGTATTGAAATTATGAATTTTTTTGTCAAGTATGGAATACAAAATATAATTACAAAATTCAGTTTTGCATTTTTGTATCCATCATTTTAAATCAAATGATTTCAAAATTCATTTTGTGCTACACATTAGCTGAAACACAAAATTCAAAATTAACATGTTATGTGTTACACAGTAGTCGTAACATGAATTTCAAATTCAAGTTGTTATATGCTTCAATAGCAGTTATGACATGAAAATTTTCAAACCCTTTATCACTAGACACTACATAGTAGTTATGGTACTCCACAAGAGTTATAGCACATTTTTTGCTAGACATCTCACAGGGATTATAGCATAATTTTAAAATCATCAAATTGTTAGACGTTCCACGGGAACTATAACACTTTTTTCAAATCAAGGCTCGCTAGATGTCCTATAGGGAGTATAGTGAGAATCATTGCATTCATTTCATTAAAACATCCTAAAATGAATATAGTGTAGTTTGCCAAACACTACCCAATAGTTATAGTATTATTGCTAGACATTCCATAAGAACTATATCATGTTTTCAAATCACAGTCGCTAGATGTCCCATGGGGAATAAAATGAAATCCACTATTACTAGATGTCCCAAAAGGAATATAGTGCAATTTTTCAGACACTACATAGTAGTTACGATATTATTACTAGATGTTCCACAGGAACTATAACATGTTTTCAAATCACAAGTCGCTAGACGCCCTATGGGGAATATAGCAAAATGCAAAAGTTTCACTAAACGTTCCATAAGAAATATAGTGAAATATATTAAACATAGCATCTTGCTTAAAATTTCTTAGCAATTTAAGCATCGGCATGTCAATTAGGATACAATGAAGTACCCTAATTCTTTCTTTCGAAATTGTGTGCTACTATTGCTTTGCCGTAATTTGTCAAGCAAACAACGACCAAAGGGGGCAACTGTAAGAACCCAATTTTAAAATGCAATTGTGTACATGTGCGATGAAAGCCCCTAAGATGAAAATATAATTGAGAATTAATCTCTGGTGTTGAGTTTCGCGATTTAAAGGACTAAATTACTATGTTTTATAGTTTAATTGTAAATTTGGTTTTTAGGGATTTGATTGCAAAAAATAGAAACTTTTGAGGGCCTTTTTTATAATTTAATTAAAATATTAGAATAATAAAAAATATGATCGACTAGCATTTAATGCCGATCGGCATTACAAGATGTCGGTCGGCATTCCAAATTGCCGATTTTTTACACTGAAAATTGATTTTTTCATCATTTATTAATTTTTTTCATTGGTCCAAGACACCACATGTCCCTACTTATATGAGTCTTTGATTTTTTTCAAAACTCTATCACCATCTTATTATCATAATTTTGAAAGTTCAAAAATAAAAATCCAGACTCCTACGCTCACTCCCAATATCGCGCAACTTCCTTCCATGATCATAGGGGTTAGAGGTTGCTAGGTCAGGCTTTAAAAGCCAAGAAGCAGAGTCTATGAAGGAGGAGAGAGGAAAAGGCTATAGAAAAAAACCTTAGAGAGGCAGAGTCTGTGAAGAAAAATCTAAGAGGAGAGGAAAGAGAGAGAAAAAAACTTCTTTTAAATCTAAAAAATAAAACCCTAATTATTTTCTTTACAATATAGAAAGCCACACACCTTAGCTCTTCATTTTTCATTTTCAGAACCTTCGAGAAATTAACAATAATATGTTCGTTGCTTTTAAAGTCCATAAAATCAAGAAAAAAAAACAATAGAGTCAATCTCAAAACAATAATAATACTAATTTGAGGGGCATTCAAACAATATTTGCACAACATCTTCTACTCTTTTCACGTTATTTTTTTATTTTGATTTTATTTCTTTGTTTTATTTATTGATTTAGTAGTTACTGATTAAATTTTTTGCTGTATTTTTTTTATTAGTGTTCTGTGGTGCTCTGGATGTGAGGTTCGTGATGTGAGATTTTAGCAGTGGCTACATTGAAGAATCCATAGGATGCCGTGGACTGAATTTTATGAAATCCCCATAGAATTTAGGGTTTATTATTTTATAGGGTATTTTGTTCATTGCTTTTACTATATTGTAATTAATTTGCTTTAATTTCATGCACTGTAGTTTGTAATAGCCCCAATAGAGGGAAATTAGTGGAATTTTAATTCTCTACACTAAAAATTGATTAGTAATCTAGGCTTAATTTGGTAAAATTCAATTAAAATCAATGATGGCAATAGATTAATTTTAGGGTTGCACAAAATTGAATTAGGGTTTCTTAGAAAAATCATGTAAAAATTATTGTTTTGATTTCTTTTTGGTATGTTTGTTGAATTGGGTTTTGATTTTTGTTCTCATACCTTTTGGGCCCGAAGCCCATAGTAGGATCAATCCATTTAATAAATAGGCTTAAAAATGGTTTTTAGGTTTAATTAATTTAAAATTATTTTAGGCCCATTTAGGTTAATTAAATTTAGGCCCACTTTTAATTAATAAAATTAACTTAGACTTTAATCCAGCCCATTAATGTATTTTTATTTTTGTATTTATTAGACCTTAGGCCCATTTATAGTTCATTAAAATTAATTTAGATTTAGCTCAGCCCATTAATTTCATTTCTTTTAAAATAAATAGACTTAGGCTTCATTTTTTTTGAGTTAAAATTAAGTTAGACTTAAGCCCACTTAATAATCTAATTTCTTCTTTAAAATTTATAGACAATAGGCCCATCTTTAGTCCATTTTACTTTTAAACAAAATATGTAGAATTATCTAACTTTAATTAATAAAATTAATCTAGTTTAGACATAGGGACACTCCCTTTTGTATGCATTTTTACATGTAATTTTATGACTTGTTGCCTTTAGATTAAATGGATGCTTAACTAGGGTTTAAATAAAATTACATGTAATTAGAGAATAAGATAGTAATTCATAAAGTAATTCTAAATTAACACGAGACTAATAAAAGTTAGCATTCCGTTCCTAGAATCTCCTGGTTGTGGTGCTAGCTTTCTTTTAGAGAATCGAATACCACCATTTCGATTTGTCCCGGTTATTACCCTAGGTGGTGACTCCTCATTCCCATGCTATGTCTTTGTGATTTAGTAGTGTGTTCCCTAGGGCCCTAAGCCTAAACAGTGTCGTGGTTGCTAAAATCTTGGGTGTGCACTAAACCCCAACATCTACAATGAGTAAAGACTAAAGGTGATAATACTGTATCTTCGTCGCCCCATGACTCGAGTGGAACCATGGTGGCGATGTCATGTAGTATTATCGAGGCTTTTAAGGACAAGTAGTGCACGTGTGATGTGTAATGCAAATGCAATGGTGAGGGGCTCCACATGATCGAGATAGCATAATGAGAAATAGTCATTTTCGAGTTAATACCTCTTACTTAGAAGTCCCCAGTGGAGTCACCACTGTGAGCGACCTTTTTCTTTTCATTTTCTTTTTATGTTTCTAAGGGACACGACAACTTTACCGAATAAGGACAAATGGTTAGTCTTAGGAGGATGAGACGCTTTTGATTTTGTGGAGTTGCCACCCGATTTTTAGAAAATTAAGAAAAGAAAAGGACAACATCCAAGCACTCAGTGAGTATTGTCCCTAGTATTATCACATCTACTTTTTGACTATTTCTCATTATACGATATTCGATGTATAGCTACTGCAACACCTTACTTTTGGTGATGACAGTTTATATAGCATTCACACAGTACATCAGAAAATATAGGATAATAACATTGAGAATTTTATTACATCGCTTTCCTGATAAAATACATATGAAAAGAAAAAGATTGCAGAAAAGTAAATCTAATATGATTGATTTGCAAGGATAACATGATCATTTACACAACTTATTTTGATGAATGATAGGATGATCATGCTTATAGTGATTATTATGCTACGATGATGAATGATGATAATATAAAGGATGCGTGAGGTCATCATCAGACTGAGAGCGTGATGACTCTATTCTGGGACATGAAAATTTTCACATTATTGATATTTACGATGTGATTTCATGATTTCAGAATTAGAGGATCCGAAGTGGTGATGTAAAATGAGCATAATGACGCTTATATTATTCACGTAGCATGCAAGATTACCCGTCTCATCACACAAGCACAACAGTATTCCCAAATGCTGGTGACAGTAAAATAAAATGTAGCACAGTAAAGTAAACATGCTAAAATGATTATCTGGTCCTCAAACTTAACTCACCGTGTATGAACTTTAAAGCTCTAACTTCGATAGATTATCAAGCTTTCCTCGTCGAGAGGTTCAAAATGACAAAAAAATGATGCTAGACTGTATACCTTTGAAGTGTGCTTTGACAAAGATGAGGCTGGGTTTGGTGGAAAAAGGGATCTAACAACCTAAAGGAAAGGTTATTGGCCAACAAAAAATGTATGGGAAAGGGTTTCCTATACCTTCGATTAGACTGGCCCTTAAGTGTATGTGTGTCTTCACTTGCTTCCCCCCTCCAAAATGGGGAGTAGAGGGTCTATTTATAGGAAAAAATATGTAGAATGGGGTGGTGTAGGCATGGTCATGCACGTGTGAGTGTATTTTTGTGTGTGGCCATGCTAAGTTCATGTGACCACAGACAATCTGAACATGGTCACACGCTTGGCACGTAGCCATGTGCGCATGTGCGAGTTTTCATGCTAACTTCGACGCTCTACACCCTCTTCTTGGGTTCTACACTCATTGTTCCGAGGTTGGTTCTTATGGTTTTTAGACCTTCTAGACATGTTTTTGGAGTCCATTTTGCCAAATTCGGCTTTGATTTTAGCACATGACATCTAAGGTTGTTTACGCACACTTCTGAGTGATACGCACTGATACCCAGGTTGTGTTGGACCATTTCAGGACCACTTCTAAAGGTTTTAGAGTCCTCTGGACATGTTTCTAAAGTCCATTTTTTCAAAATCAATTTTTATTTTTTCATAAAGCTGGGTCCTGGTCTAATAAAATACGTATTGGCCCAATGAGCTAAGCATTATAAGAGGAGTGTTCTCAAAATAAACCTCTCATTGTTTTAATAATTCTTATTTCGTAAGGTTAGGGCACAACTTAATGACTTGGTGATCAATTTTGCACGCTGGTGGGGTCAATTGGGTGTTTTAAGGTTGCACACTTCAGAGGTGTTACGAATGAGCAGACTCTAGTCATCTCAGGGATTCATTTCATCATTAAACCTTTTTTGGCAATAATCAAATTTGAGGTATGACACTGGTTAATGCCACCAGCTGCACCTACACCTGCACTCATTGTTATAATTCCACCTACTGCTATTATGGAAGATCCACTAGCTAATAATGACAATACTAGGGGGCAACCACTGAATGCTGTGAGGAACGTACCTTCTGTGGAAATGAAATATGAGGATTTGGAGAACCTTATGGTGGAGAAAGCCAAGAAAGAATCACTTGAACTAGTTTAGGAACTTGAGTTGAAGCATATGCAAGTATTGACTTAGAAGATTTCTAAGATGGAAGAGCTGATGAGAGGTCAGGGCATGGGGTATCCATTTGATTTTGATGATATAATAAGCACAAATGGAAATACGCTTCCAGAAAAGTTTAAAATGCCTTAGCTTTAGAAGTTTTATGGTACTGGAGACCTAAGGATCCTCCTTTACTAATATACCATAACCATGAGCACCACAAAAGCCCCATTATCTGTGGTCTCTAAATTGTTTGTATTGTCTTTGGAAGGAATAGCTATGAATTGGTATTATGGGTTAGAGAAATCCGTCTAGACTAATTGGAGGGAACTGTGTTCTGCTTTCTTGAAGCAATATGACTATAACACCAGGTTGGAAGTGTCTATTTAGGATTTGATACTAACCAAGCAAAAATCTAATGAATCTTTTTCAGAATTTTTAACCAAATTCATTAATAATGCAGGATTAATGAAAAACAAACTGGTTGAGAAGGATCAGGTTAGAATGATATTCCATAATGTGTCTCCTAATCTGGTTAAAAGGTTACAAATGATGAATCCTAAAACATTTGTGGACCTATATGATGATGGATTGCAAGCTGAGGAAATTGAAAGTGAGAAAAATACGAGCTCTAAAATTACTGGCATAAGGAACTACCCAACTGGGGGCACACAGAAAGGAAGCACTAGCCAAATTATAGAAGTACATGTTGTTCAACAACTAAGGAGATTCTCCAATTTCAACCAACCACTTTCAAAATTCCTAGACCACTTAATGCAAAAATGCCTACTTTAATCCTTAACTTTTTCCAAACTACTAGACCCAAATGTCCCTGGCTATGACCCAAATAGTTATTGCAAATTCCACTAAGTTACTGGCCATTCCACAGATACATGCACCCACCGTAGACATTAAATCAAAAAATTTATAAACTCTGGAAAGATCACAAACCCTAAAAGTCCAAGTACCAAAAATAATCCTTTCTCAAACTACCGAAATGTTCCACCCCCAACCACCACGATGATTAACTCAAGAGTAAGCAAAGAAAAAGTGCTAAACTCCTTTGAGAGCATGAACCTATAAACTAGTGAAAGATCTCTTGATGGCCCTAGTGATGAAGGAAAGAGTGTGGAATCTTTAATTCCGAAGAAACTTTAAAGAGGAGTTCAAGATTTTTTTGGCCAACTTATAGAAAAGTTTGATTATAAAATGTTTTACTCCAAACCACTTTCCTATGATATTCCTATTGAATCAATTACACCTAGGGGTTGGGGTGATGAATTTAGAGCTGAATATGAACCATTAAGTAAGAAATCAAAAATTTTAAGTAGCCACGAAGGGGAGTTAAAGATATATTAGGACAACCCATAGGCAATTTTAACTATAAGGTGTTTTACACTTTACTTATTTTGACATACCCTTCGAGTCGATTATGCCTACAGGATGGGGTGATGAGTTTGAGGAACAACAAGTCTAGAAGAAGATAAACCCAACATATGGAATTAGCACTAGCATTATCAAGTCAATCAAAGTCAGCAAGCAACAAAGGTGGTTTATCATAGTCAATCAACAAAATTCAAAGACAATTAGCCAAAAAGTTCTAATCATTCAACATAGTTGATTAACACAAAATCTTAAAATCCTAGTCAACATGAAATTCCAATATGATGTCTACATTTCATCTCAATTACATGTTACACAGTAGCTATAATACAATTTTCATATTAACCTTGTTATATGCTACATAGTAGCTATAACATAGTTTTTAGATTCATTTTGTTATATGTTACACAATAGTTATAATGAAAATTCCAAACAATCACAACTTACTAAACACTATATAGTAGTTATAGCATATTTTTGCTAAACGTCCCACATGGAATATAGTGAAAATCATGATCACTAAACATCCCATAGGGAATATAGTGAAAATCACATCACTAAATGTCCCATAGAGAATATAGTGAAAATCACGATTGCTAGACATCCCACAAAGAATGTAATGAAAATCACTCGTTAAACGTCCCACAGGGAATATAGCAAAATACACTGAATGCAATGTCAACCACTATTCATTGAACATAGTGATAACATTACCATTATATGTTCCACTAGAACTATAGCCTGTTTTCAAATACACTGAACACAGTG
Organism: Mallotus nudiflorus; assembly: GCA_947683625.1. Lineage (NCBI taxonomy): Eukaryota > Viridiplantae > Streptophyta > Magnoliopsida > Malpighiales > Euphorbiaceae > Mallotus > Mallotus nudiflorus. Next base: position 2,727,926 of record CANTUR010000024.1, read on the forward strand.
TCAATCGCTATTCACTAAACACAGTGATAACATCACCGCTATATGTTCCACTGAAACTATAGCCTATTTTCAAAATGCACTAAATGTAGTGTCAATCGCTATTCACTGAACATAATGATAGCATCACCACTATATGTTCTACCAAAACTATAACATGTATTCATAATGCACTGAACACAGTATCAATCACTATTTACTAAACATAGTGATAGCATCACCGCTATATGTTCCACTAGAACTATAATGTGTTTTCAAATTGCATTGAATGCAGTGTCAACTACTATTCACTAAACACATTGATAGCATTACCACTATATTTTCCACCAGAACTATAGTTTGTTTTCAAAATACACTGAACACAGCGTTAATCGCTATCACTGAACATAGTGATAGCATCATTGCTATATGCTCCATCGAAACTATAACATCTTTTCAAAATACACTGAACACAATGTCAATCGCTATTCATTGAACACAATGATAGCATCATAGCTAGAAATTCCATAGGAATTCTAGTGTTCCTTAAATTTCATTCAACACTGCATAGTATTATGCATAGTCGTGGCACATAGGTAAGTGTTCAAACTTTTTGTTTATAAATTGTGTGCTTATTTTCATTGTAGCAATTTGTCAAGCAAATAGCAATAAAGAGGGACAACTATAAGTAACCAATTTCGGGATGATTTGAGTTTGGATGCAACAGAGGAACCAATGATGAAAATCAACTTGAAATTATATTTATTGGATCTGATTTATTGATTTTGAACTAAATTATAAATTATAAATTATTATTATATTTTAATTTCATTTACTTATTTATTTAATTATATTTTATTTTAAAAAAATTTTTTAAAAAAAGAAAAAATTAAAAAAAAGAAAAGAAATTAAAAAAATGGATCGAAGGTGGCCCATTCAATTCAATTTGTAAGATGAATTTGTACTTAAAACAAAAGATTTCATTGGCCAATAGTGGTTGATTGGCCATCAATGGCCAAAGTTGGCTGTAAATGGCCATTTTCAATGGATTTGGTCGAAAAATTATATTTCCAATCAAAAATCTACATTTCTAATTGGAAATATAGTTTTCCAATAGTCCTGCAAATGTTTTTTGATATTTTATAACTTATTTATTTATTTATCCTCATTTTTATTGGTTATTATTTTTGTTTTATGTGATAAATACATTTTTTTATAAGATATATATATATATATATATATATATATATATATATATATATATATATATTATAGAATTACAAGCACTATCGCAACTCGAGATCAAATAATACTAGGGATTACTAGAAGGTACTCCATAGAAAAGTGGTGTAGTAATAAGGAAGAATTTCTCTGCTCCATTCCTATATAAAGGACCACCACTTGTGTCAATTTTTTATAAATGCAACCAAAAAGATTACATGGCCAGGCTAGGAAGGGAGGATCTACCTATACTAAAATTCAACAGGAAATAACCAAGGTATGCAATGCTGCAAGGTGAAACATAAAAAATTTCCCCAGCCATTGAATCATACCTAAAAGAAGAGATTCCAAAGACAAAGAGCCGAGGAGAGGAAATAAAAAGAACTATAAACGTAAGAAATTCAAGTAGAAAGTATATCAAAATTCAAAAGGAAAGATACAAAGGATTCAATTTTATTAAAAAGGAGTCTATTTGTAGCTCAGGCGAACTAGATGTAGAGATTGATTACAAAAGTATAGACCAAGACATGGAGGTTGATCAAGATATGAAGATTGATACTTTTGAAATATAAGGTAAATTACTGCCTTTTGAGTGTGTTGCATCTTATATTGTTCTTCCCCAAGAGTTCATGATGTAGGATGCTGAAGAAGATGTGGTAGAAATCTATAAAAAAAAATAGGGGGCAAAGACCATCAAAGAAGTAAAAGAACTCTAGAGTGGTATTACAATCTAGGCCACTAGGCCAAGCTAACCTAAAGGAGTTATCCTTAAAAAACCTTTTGTGGAAGTCATTAAACATATAAAACCATTATTTATTAAAGATTATCTCAATGGTAAACTCTTTTTTAGAGTGTTGGTAGATAATGGACCAACAGTTAATGTTATGCCATTCAAGTTACTTCCACCTCTTAAAAAAAGGGAGGATGATTTAACTGCTACTGATATTATAGTATCAACTTTTACAAGAGATATCACTAAGGCTATTAGAGTGCTACTAGTTGAAATTACCATTAGCAATAATAGATCTCTAAGTACATTCTTTATGGTGAACTCATATGCGAGTTATAACCTACTACTAGGGAGGAATTGGATTCACACTAATTGGTGTGTGTCATCCTTATTATACTAATTTCTTCTATTTTAAACAAGAATGAGGTAAAAGTGATTTAGGTAGATGATAAGCCTTTTAGCTCTTATTTAGATAGCTTAGAGGCTATATTCTATTATGTAGAACTTGGGCCAATCAAATTTACAAGTAAAAGAGTTAATGGTGACTCAAAATATGTTTATATCTCTAAAGAAGAAATGATAGAAAAGTCCAATAGTAGTTAGATTTTCTATATAAAGAAACCACCATCGTGTCATATACATATAAGCTGATAGAGGAACTTATAATTGAATAAATTGATGAATAAATATAAAGAGGAAGAACTAGAAGTAGTTGCAACTACCATATAGAGGGCTTTTGTGCAACAAACTATAAAAAAATAATAATCAATGAAGAATTAAAGATAGATAGAACATAGATCATTGAGGAAAAGGAAATGAAAGAAGATGTTAATGAATTAAAGATGTATCATGTACATGAAGCACCAATGCACTTACAAAACTATCAACATGAAGTATAAGATCCGCTAGAAGAAGTTAACTTTAGCATAGTTCAAGAGCCAAAGTTACTTCTTTATTGAAGACAAGCATTATAGAAGAATTGATTACATTACTAAAAGAATTCAAAGAGTGCATTGCATGGGATAATACTAAAATGTGTGGCTTAAGTAGAGAGGTTGTTGAGCATTGCCTTCTCATTAAGCTTAATTTTCTCCCTTTTCAGTGACTTTTAAGAAGAATGTCAAAAAAGGTGGAGTAGAAAGTAAAAAGAAAAAAATTACAAGATTACTAAAGGTTAGCTTTATCAAGAAAATTATGTATGCTTAGTGGCTTTCCAATATAGTCCATGTTATTAAAAAGAATTGAAAATATAGAATTTATATTGATTTTAGAGATTTAAACATAGCCACACCTAAATATATTTATGTTACGCTAGTAGTTGACATGTATGTTGATGTTGCAGCCAGGAATGAGTTATTATCATTTATGGATGGCTTTCTAAGACATAACTAAATATTCATTGTAAAGGAAAATGTGTCAAAGACCGTTTTTAAGTGTCTTAAGAGCAATTGAAATCTTTGAATGGCTGCATGCCATTTGGGTTGAAAATATAGCTACTACTTATCAAAAAGCTATGAATATCATTTTTATAATATGATCAATCATCACATGAAAATATATATTGATGTAGTGGTGAAATCTAAAAAAGTCTATGAACATGTTTATCATTTAAGAAAGAGTTTTGAAAGAATGAGGGTTTAACAATTAAAGCTTAATTCTCTCAAATGTGCTTTTTGGTGTTGCAAGCTGGTAACTTTCTAAGATTTTTAGTTCACTAAAGAGGCAAATAAGTGGATTGAAACAAAGTAAAGGCAATGCTTAAAGCCATGCCACCCCAAACTAAGTAAGAATTATAGCGATTTTTGGGCCAAGTCAATTATCTCATAAGGTTTATGTCTAACCCTACTAGTAAAACTAAGAAATTCTCTAATTTATTAATTTAAAATAAAAACTTGAATTTAAATAGAAGGAAAGACACCAAAATTCCCTTTATAAAATTAAGGAATACTTGTCTAAACTACTTGTTTTAGTTCTCCCAAAAGAAGTGATACCCTTTAAATTATATATTTTGGCCACAAATGAGTCCATTCAATGTTTATTAGCCTAGAATAATTCAATAGGAAGTAGAGTCCTTACCTCTATTGTAATTAAGTATTCATTCATTAAGAAATTATCTCTTACCTTTTCTTTTGCTTGTACTAAACTATGATATTATTTGTTGAAATATAAAGCATATGTTATTCAATAAACTAACTTGATAAAATATATGTTGAAGACTTATAATATCAAGAAAAATTGGCAAGTGGTTATTGTTGAGCTTGATCGAATTTCATTTAGTATACTTTCCTTAGAAGTCAATAAAAGGACAAGCACTAGCTAATTTTTTTAGCATATCAATGTGCTTAACAAATCATTGAAGAAAAAGAAGCGGATCTTCTCATATATGTGTTGATATTCAACCTTGGACACTCAAGTTTAATAGCTCTTCAATAGAAACATCTACTAGAGTAAAGATGGTGATCCTAAAACAACTCTTAGTTTTACTTTGGATTTTAAATACACTAATAATCAAGTTGAATATAAAGTATTAATTACAGGCCTTGAAATTCTCTAAGATATTGGTATAAAAAAGGTATTGATTATTGGTAATTCCCAACTAATACTTGATAGTTGATGCGAGAGTATAAATGGACAAGTCTTTATTTAACACCATATTTTACTACAGCTATACATTTGGTAGATTCCTTTGATAATGTTTCATATATGCCTGAGCTTAGATTATCCAACTTAGAAGCTAATGAATTATATTAGTTACATTTTGTTTAAAAATGTTAAAGGAATTAACTTATAAATTAAATCTTATATAGTAAATATCTCATCCTTTTATCCTAGAAAGGGGAATGCAAATTGAGACCTTAAACAATAATTAGAATATAATAAGAGAGTGGAGCTTTGAAAAGTGAGAATATCTTAAAAATCTTGTAAAGAAAGTACCACTCAAACTTAGAGCATGAGCCTCAAACTATGTCCTATTAGAAGGAGAGTTATTTAGAAGAACTCTCGATGGATTTGAGATATCCATTTTTCTTTTAAACAATAAAGATCTTGAAACTAGTCCATGAGGGTGTATGTGGGGCATATTAAATAGGCAGAAAAATTGAAGTAATCAGTTATGCAATGACCAAGTGTGGTGAGCACATGCATTAGATAGGGTAAAATTTCAAAAAATTTACATGCATAACCCTTCATCACATGAAAAATTCCATTCTTATAGATCCAATTTTCATTTTACATAGAGCTAAACTGCACAACAACTTGTAAAACAACATCCTAGGAATTCTAAGTTTAAGAAAACTTACAAACTCCCAAGTTTGATGTAGACCACAATAGGTAATCTACAAGCTTTGGATGCTTTAGGTTCAATTCTTGAATCCAATGCTCTAGCCTCCTAAATGTTAGGCCTCTAGCTTGAAACACCAAATCTCCGTGAAATCACCTTCTTGCTTAGATGACATTAGTTACAAGTAGCCTCTCTAATGACCCTCACAAAACTTGCACTAATTTAATCTCCTTACAAGAACACTTGGGGTTTATGTGTAGATGTTGTTTATTTCTTTTATGTGTCTCTACACCTTGTAACTTTTTCTCTAACCTCAGAACACTTCTTAGGTTATGTATATATATATTGAAAAAGCAAACCCTATCACATGATAAGTATATAACTTGGCATGATAAGTATGCAAGTTGTAAAGTGTGTAGAGAATTAATACATTCCATGTATTATGTCTACTAGTAAACAACTATATGTTTCACATGTGAATAAATAATTTATTTGACTTGTGATATATAATAAATAAATAAATAATTTTATTATTATTATTATTATTATTATTATTGTTATTATTATTACAACTACTACTATAACTTTTTTTTTACACTTTGATATTAACCTAACACAATTATAATTCATTACAATTTCCATAAATATTTTATTTAAATAATTATATGATATTACTTCAATATTTCTTATAATTAGTTTTTCTCAAGTTCACGTAATTAGAATATAAAATATACTTTCAATTAAATTAGAATTTTTGTTAGAGTTAAGATAGAAATTAACCTAAATAAAATAAGAAACATACTTTCAATTAAATTAGAATCATATTTTAGTTAATTTAATTTTTATTAGAGATAAAATAGAAATTAACCTAATCAAAATAGGAAATAGACTTTCTATCAAACTAAAATTATATTTTAATTAATTTTAATTTTACTTTTATTAATAAATTACTAAATTATCCAATTTTTACATAATAATGAGTGCATAATTTTTTGTAATTTTTCCTATCCCCCCCCCCCCTCTGTACATTTATACATATTATAGAGATACATTCTCTACACATATTAATGTGATATAAACCTTATCATACCATAGTCAAAATTTTACACACAAAACATAATATGTGCCCAATATGACAAATTTGCCATGGTTAACATTTTACACATAAAATATAATGTGCCTAACATAACAAATTTGACCACATCAATTTGTATGGACTTGGGCTTGGTAATTGGGCCAACACTTGGCCCAAGCCCAATCCATCAATCAAATGGGCCTAGATAAGGTTCATGGGTCTTCTTAACATCTTGGACTAATCTTTGGTCCAAAACCCTTTTATGCTTAAGCCCAAACAACTTAGGTCATTAATCCAAGTTCAAAGAGAAACAACATGTATTATTAATTTAATAATTTAATTAATATCTCATATTAATTAAGTATTAATTAATAATTAAACCCTTACTTGAATTGGATTTCATGATATGCTAGAATCATTGTTTAAAGCATACATCTAGTTCTATTCATCTTAATTAATTGACATTATTACTTTTGGCCATCTATTCTAAAGGATTTCATAAATTACACCAAAGTATGGAAGCATCCAGACAGTCCATGATGATGACTTATACCTAATAGTAAAGCTTTAACCATTTCATGGATAGGCTATCGACCTTATTGGCAAGATCTATCTAGCCTCTTCTAAGGGTCATAGCTTTATCATTGTGGCTATTGACTATTTTACAAAGTGGGTGGAAATAATTCCAACAAAAAACATGGAGCAAAGGGATGTCATTGCATTCATCGTGAAACACATTATCTATAGGTTAGTATACCTTAATTCATTATGTTTGCTTAAGATGAAATAAGAGAGTTTATGGAACATTATAGTATTAAGCTCTTAAATTCTACTCCCTACTATGCCTAGAAAAATGGTCAAATAAAGGCTTAAAATAAAATTATAATTGGTACACTAGAAAGATGCTTAAGGAAAACCAAGAAACCCTATAGGCAAACAGGACCTCTAAAAGAAAAGCTATTGCCACTAGCCTATTTGCCCTTACATATGGCACAATGCCATTTTTCCATTTGAAGTGAGTATCCTCTCTTTGAGGGTAGCAAAACAAAATTGCTTGACCCTTGAGGAGTTCTCTAAAGCTATGTTAATGGAGTTGGATAAGCACTAACCAATATGATGGCCCAGAAAAAGAAAATTTCTAGGCTTCATAATAACAGAATTAAAAAGAAGAAATTTAAAGCTAGTGATTTAATCTTGAAATTTATCTTGCCACCATGGACTAAAGATAGAGAATTGTGAAAATGGTCTTCAAATTAAGAGACACCCTATAGAATTCATCAGGTTTTAGAAGGTAATGTGTACTGGTTAGAAAGTCTAGATGGAATCCACACAAAAGGTTAATCAATGGAAAATATCTTAAAAATTATTCTCCAAATATTTGGGAAATGAGAGAAAGAGCTTAAGATTGCATAATTGGCTTATGGCCAAAAAATTTCCATTGTTCTCTATTGGTGGTAATTTTATTCTATTTTTTTAAGCTAGCATGTAGAGCCACTTTTTTAATTAAATAAATAATGTTTTTTAATTTTGAGTAATTGGTGACAAGTTTCTTTCAAAAATAATTTTTATAAAATTTTGGCAACATTTCTACTAAAGTTTCCCACTTTTATGTTAAAATGGATGGTTATAGTGCACAGTGTGTAGTGCAAGGTGATGCTAGTAGAAGTAATCTCAACAAGAAATTTTTCAAAAAATAAGACATCTAATATATGTCATCACAATAATGGTCCCAAACAATATCAATGGAACTAAGTTACAATTATAATAACTAGGCTATAAATGTAGCCAATAAATATCCCAAGTCATCACAGTTATAAAATCATAGGCAAATCATAACAAAGGGTGAAAATAGAGTTAAACTCAAACCCTCTAGTCACTAAAGCCACATACTCATGATTTTTCGTCTAAGAATTGTTTCCTTTTGATTTGTCAAGGATTTCCCCTTATCTTTGACTTTAGAAGCAATAATATGATAATCAAAGGCCAAATCTTTATTTTCCTGAAGAATCTCTCCTTTCCTAGTCTTCAAGGCAAGAATCTTGGATTCTAACTCCTCAATTTAGATAACTACCTTATCAAAGGATGCTTTAGCCTCAACTTTTACTACTTTCATTTCTTTCATATTAGACTACTCAGCTAGGAAATCTTCCTTTTGTTGATGGATGAAACTTATATGATTTAAAGCATCCAACTGAGTTGCACTAAACTCATTAAAATGAGAAAATTCCTATATGTCTTTATCCTTTAATGTAGAGATGGTAGGAGACTTAGTACTATGCTGTAAAGTACTATGATTAGCTAATAGGGTAGATCTTTAAGTCTTTTGCAAAGCACTAATCTCCAAGCATATAATTAACTTTAGAGATTCTTTGGCTTTTTTTATTTGATCTTCATTTGGAACTGGAAAAGAACTATCCTCACTCTCATTAGGTGTATCTAAAAATCTCAAATCCGATGATAAATCCACATCATCTATAGGACACCAAGAATCAAGTTCTTGTATAAATAATTCAAATCAATATGTTATTTAGTGATAATTTCAAAATGCAATAAATGAAAGTGCAATAAGATTCAAGATCTAAGCAACTGGAGTAGCAGCATATGTAATACTAGCTAACAGTAATGTGACAACCATCTTGCTGGAAGTGGTCTTGGGCAGGTGGAATGAAGTATCTCTATAGATGAAGAATTCACTGATGACCATGGACTTTGAGGCATAATGTGTCCTTTACCTTTGTGAATATCCATTATTTTAGCAAGAAAGTTAGAATGGAAATTAGTAAAAATAAAGTGAATAGTGAATAAAAGCTTAAAAGAAAAGAGGTTACCTGAACCAATGTCTAACTCTTCTTCTTCCCTTGCTTCATCATCACTATCATCATCCTCTACTTCCTCTATTTTCATGGTTTCTTTGGTCTTCTTTTTATATGAGCTTTTCAAACTACTAAGCCTAAGTGACTTAGGGTTGGGAGGAGGAGGAGGTTGTTAATATAAACGTGGTTAACTTGTACCAAACCCATATTCAATCTTAAAACCTTGCCAAGAATCATTCATAAATCAAGCAAAGAAAAACTCTAATCCCCAACAAAGACCCTTAAATAACTTGTACTTAAGAACCTTTATTGTAAAGAATTAAAGGTTCTTGAATATAAGTCTAAGATTAACTAAGTCAATTTTAAGTCTAAATTAAACTAGGTTTGAATATACCAAGCCTTCACTTGATAAATTCATTAAATTCATTTAAGAACAAAAGAAAAGGATATTAACCTCATAAGAATTCAAATTTAATTAATAAAACTTGTTAAAATTCATGCTATAATGTTATAACCTTTATATAGGCATGTAAAGGTCCTAATCCTTAAAGGAATAAGTTTTCTTACTTATTCATAAAACTGCTATAAGGAAAAACCCTTAACTAAAGAGGATTCCTTCAAAAATATAATAATTAATAATAACTAATGACAACTAAGCATTGAAAAGTCAAATTAGCAACTCCTGACAACTAAGCAAAATTTGACCAAGTCTTTAAATATGAGTAGTAACCATTACAATCACATCTAACATTTTATTTGCAAAGAATATTCTTCAAAGATTCTTGATTCTTGTAGATTCCCTTCACATCTTCTAAAACCTTCCAAAATCTTCAAAATTGCACTTTAAGTATTTTGAATGAAAATCGCTCCACTTGAAGAGTTTCACATGAATTCTTTATTTTAAGGGTCAAAATATATTAATAAGGTATAAAAATGATGTTTTTTCCCTTTTATCAAACTTGCGTCAAATTCACTCAATGGAGCTCCATTTGCACTTTTACTTTGTTTTATCAACTTAAACTTCATCTCTTGCATCACAAACACTCCTAAAGCATCCTTGAACTTCTTTATATGTGTTCTAGTCATTAGACCATCATACTTGACTAGATCATCCTGCTTATCAACATGTTTGGTGTTTGTTTGGTTTGCATCAGTTGTGTTGTTGCCTTCCTTTTCTTTTTTCTTATATTATATGCTTTCCCTTATTTTGAATATAAATTATGGCCTCTCTTTTTTTTACGGGTAGTAATAGCTGCAAAGAAATTCAGGATAAATATAATAATAAAAGTATAAATAAAACATAAAATAAACAGGTAAAATTAATTTTACCTTTCTCTACCTCAAGTGAAATTGAAATCAGCTCCTTAAATCTTAACTGCTATCATTTTGCATAAATCTCAATATCCTAGGGCTCAATAAGGGCAACATAAAAATGAAATACCTTAACTCTTCATATACTTCCCCAATAATTTCCCTAGAACATGATAATAGATTGACACTATGAAGGGGAATAGATTTACTATCCAAAAAGAGAGGAGAGATATAAGGCTCTTGATAGAAAAACCCATAGGAATCACATTTCTAAACCCTTTATTTATATGGACCCATGAGCAATGAACTTGTGAACCCCTAAATCAATTTGAGAATCCACCTAAGGATCAACAGATAATAAGTCAAAATGATCAAAATTTAGAATCCTAAGGAAACTAAGTCCTTAAAATCCTAACCCATAAAAGACACCATAAGGTTTAATCAATCCCTCAATAAGTCCAGTTTGCAATCATCTAATAATATAAAGAAATCAAAGCTTTCAGAGAAAAACTCTCAAATTCATATAAAATCAACTAAGTTATGTTTAACAACCCTAAACAAGCTATTTATAATGTTATTATAACATAGGGTAAAATTGTTAGTATATATGGTATGTCCTTGAGGCCAATCATATATTTTGACATTGTAAATAATCCCAAATGGTAATAAAATATTCATTTAAATAAAGTTTTTTGTTTATTTGAGTATGTATCCATTAGCATAATGGTAAATAAATTTCTTATCAAGACTTGATAAAATGAGCTATAAATTTATTTAGTATATATGCTATAAAAATATTCATAGTCGATTAATTAATATTTAGGTAATATTAATTATACTATAACCTCTATCTATTTCCCTTGATTAGTATGTAATACTAATAGTGGGAGGTAATTGTAGACAGAGGGGTTTAGTGCGCATCCAAGATTTTAGCAATTGCAGCACTCTTTAAGCTTAGGGCTCTACAGAACACACTACTATATCACAAAGACATAGCATGGAAACGAGAAGTCACCACCCACAATAATAATGGGGATAAATCGAAAGTGGTGGTACTCGATTCTCTAAAAGAAGGCTAGCACCACAACCAGGAGATTCTGAATACGAAATACTAACTTCTTTCAGTCTTGTGTTCATTTAGAATTACTTTATGAATTACTATCTTATCCTCTATTCACATGTAATTTCATATAAACCCTTATATAAAAAATTAACCCTAGGCAAACTAGTCATGAAAAAAAATGTAAATAATGCATTCATTTAAGTTCGTAATCCCTAAATTAGTCTAATCTACATTGATTTTAATTAAATGGGCTAAATCTATATGTTTTATTTACAAATGAGTCCAAAAGCTAAAAGACCTAATTTCTACTTAATTTTAATTAAGTGAGCCTAAGTCTATATATTTAATTTAAAAATGGGTCTAAATCTACAAATTATGAAGTATTTAAATTAAAGAACCTAATTGTATATGTTTTAATTCTAAGGTGATCTTAAATCTATAAGTTATGAAAAAAGCTTTAAGTTAATGGGCTATGTCTAATTAATTTTAATTAACCTAGGTGGGCCTATGTCTAAATTAACATGGTGAGCCTAAATTATTTCTAACCTAAAGTCTAATTAAATTATAGGCTTAAAATTTATTTTAATTAGTTAAACCTATTTAATTAGGCTTATTAACCTACATTATTATGGGCCTAAAAAAATCACTAAACATAATATTAAACTTATGTACATAATAACATCCAATAAAAGAAACAAATTCAACAAATAAAGAAACCTAATTTAGTTAAAGTGACCTTAAACAATTAATTAACAAATTATTAATAAATAAAATAATTAACAAGCAACCCTAATTCTATTCACTTAAATCTAATTAATTTTAAAAATCCTAATTTTGATTTCTATGTCATTGATTTTAATTAATTTACCCAACTGAAACCTTAATTTTACTAACCAATTAACTAAAATAAAACATATAATACATACACATGATTCCACTATTCCCACTACTGGGGATATTACAATGATTTACTATAAATTAAAAATAAAATTAAATACAACCCAAAAAATTAAATGAATAAAAACACAAAATAAAACAACCAACAAAATAATAACAAATAAATAAATAAAACGCTAGAAACTATATTCAAATACAAAATTTAATCCATGGCATTTCATGGATCTTCATAGGTTTTATTCTCCATAGTGAATTAATCATGTAACTCCATCCATAATCACAATCATGAATATAGAAAACAAAACAAACAATGATTAATAATTAAACAAAATTAAAATTAAAATTAAATGAAACCAAAATAATAAAATAAAATAAACAAAAGAGGGTAGAAGAAGAGATGATTGGATGGATGCAGTATTGATTTGCTCCTCGGAGTGGTATAAATCACCATTGTTTTTTTAAATAGATCTTGAATGCTTGGATTTTCTTCTCCCAAAAGGTCTACTGCTTCCTCTTTAAAAGAACAGTACATTAAATCATGTATATAGAAAACCCTAGCTAAAATCACGTATCTCACTATGACTTCTCCCATTTAAAGAGATAAAATTTTGGTTTAATAATGACTTTTAACATCCTGAAAAATTCAGATAAATCCTAGAATAGGGATTTATCACATCGTTTGACCAATTAAAAATCAGAAAATAATTTTTTATTTACTAAAAAACCAAATAACACAAATGGAACATGATTAATCCCGATCATAATTATATAATTCCAATTTGAATTATGTAATTTCGATTGGAATTACATAATTCTAATAAGTTTTATGTAATTTTGATCAGAATTATGTAATTTCAGTTGGAATTACATAATTTCGATCTTTTTTGTAACTTTTAATTATAGAAATGCCTAAAAGAAATAAAATTTTACAAATTAAGTCCTTCAAAAAATCAATTAAGTTCTTTAAAAATGCATTTAGGCTTTTGAGGTTTCAAAATTCAAGTGTTGAAGATCTATTTATAATATTTTCACCATTAGAGTCCTTTATTGTATCTACACTTCATCATCCTAAAATTGGGTGCTCCTAGTTGCTCCCCTTTGTCGTAGTTTTTTTGACAAATTGCAGCAAAGCAAATAAGCACACAATTTCTTAAGAATAAAAAGTTTAGATACTTACCTCTGCACATTGAGGCTTTTGCCTATAAGTGATCGCTAGTTCACGATGAATGCTTATATTGCTATGTAACACTAAGTAGAATGCTAAAGCCACTATATAGAATTTAGTAAGTTTCACTATAATCCTTGTGAAACATATAGTGAAAAATGATTTGAGAATACGCTATAGCTCCTATGGAACATCTAGCAGCGAGATTTGAAAATATACTATACATTATATGTATAGTGTTGATATGAGAATACATTATACTCGCACGTATAGTGTTGATTTGAAAATATACTATACTTAGACGTATAGTGTTGATTTGAAAATGCACTATACTCAGACGTATAGTGTTGATTTGAAAATACACTATACTTAAACGTATAGTGTTGATTTGAAAATCCACTATACTCGGATGTATAATGTTGATTTGAAAATGGACTATACTCAGACGTATAGTGTTGATTTAAAAAGAAACTATACTCGAATGTATAATGTTGATTTGAAAATACACTATACTCAGACATATGGTGTTGATTTGAAAGTGCACTATACTTGGACGTATAGTGTTTATTTGAAAATACACTATACTCGGACGTATAGTGTTGATTTGAAAATACACTATTCTTGAACGTATAGTGTTGATTTGAAAATACACTATACTCGGATATATAATGTTGATTCAAAAATGCACTATACTCGGACGTAAAGTTTTGATTTGAAAATACACTACACTTGGACGTATAGTGTTGATTTAAAAAGACACTATACTCGAACGCATAGTGTTATTTGAAAATACACTATACTCGGACATATAATATTGATTTGAAAATGCACAATACTTAAACATATAGTGTTGATTTGAAAATTTACTAAACTCGGACGTATAGTGTTAATTTAAAAAAACACTATACTCGAACGTATAATGTTGACTTAAAAATACACTATACTTAGACGTATAACGTTGCTTTGAAAAGACACTATACTCGGACGTATAGTGTTGATAACTTTTCTGCTGACAATTTAATAATTCATTGAATTATTAAATTATGTAACATTTCACTCTTTTTTTTAACTTCCTAATTAAATTACAATTTAGAACTAAATTACAAGAAAAAATGTTGGACTCAAATGCAAACAAAGCTAAAGGATTAAAGTGGACATTTGCCACTTTAATATAAACCTTCTTTTGTCTTTGTTTTGCTGATCCATCTCTTTCATTTTCCTATCCTTTTCATTTCATTACTCTTCTCTCTTTTTTTTCACTTTCTCTTGATTTTCAAATCTTCTTTCTTCAATTGTTCCTTCATATGACACCCAATTTTAAATCTATCTAATCGTATGGTTCACCCACAACCTAGACTATATGGAAGCGGCTCCAAATAATTAGATCTAATCATTTCATAGCTACATTTTCCTCAAAATAATTTTGGACTCAGTGAAGGGGAAGATGTGCTCCCTTTGACTCATTTACATATTCATAGATGCTCCCAAGCTGGAGATTAGGTAAATTTTCTTCCTCTGTCTTTGATTTTGCAAGAAAAAAAAATATTCCTATAAATATGTAAATTAACAAGTTCATGCAAGAAAATATACGATATTTGCTATATAGATCAAATAAAATTGCATGAAATTGTTAACTCAAAAATAAAATTTTGCAAAATTTATGTTGGCATGTCGTAGAGGACCATCAGAATTCTAGTCAGACCTCTGGATTTTTAGTTGAAAATCTACATTCTTGATCAAAATTCTAGATTTTTTATCAGAAATCTAAAAGTCCAATCGATATTCTAGATTTTTTATTAGAAATCTAGAAATCTGATTAGTATTCTATATTTTTGATCGAAAATCTAGTCTTCCAATCTGATTTAACGTAACTTTTTTTAATAAATAAATAACAAAAACAATGATAAAATTCAGAAAAAAAATCAAGAGTTTATGAAGAGAAAATAATCCTATCATTTTTTGAATTTTATTCAGAAACCACTAAAGTTCTCAGGTTACTTTCACTTTGCTCGAGAATTATTTCACAATTTATCTAGAGAGGTAGTATAACACATCTGGGCAACTAGCTTCAAATGCTTCATTACTGCTCTACCAACTACTTGAGGTAGATTAGACCACTATTAACTTTTGCTCTCATCAAGAGGTGGATGGATACTACTCACACCTTTCACACATAAGTGGGTGAGCTGACTATTTCCCCTATGAGCTTCTCTGCCATCACTGGGATTACATTTGGAGGTGCCTTAGTTCCTTTTGATATCCACTATTACACCCTTCCAAAAGATGCTAGGAGTCATTATGTTTACGACTTGCTTAGGTTCGTTCTGACATGGAAAAATTGGAAGAATGTGCTCCTTTCTTCTCTCATTCAAAGTTTCAAGAGGTTACCCACCACTACACCTCATTAGATTCTTCAAAAGGCAAGATGTTTCATATTGATACTGTTAGGCACTACCCTTTTATATGATACTAGTCATGAGGTTAACATTGCTCTTCTTAGTCCACTTCAAGACCTTGCTAGAGTCACTGCATTCAATTGGGGATCTATAGCTCTTGCCTATCTCTACTATAGATTGGATACTATTTGTAGAGGTGCTGTGATGATGTGCTGCTTCTGGTATGTCCTATATGTCTTCCACACTTTTTAACTTTTCTTATTTTTACAACCTCTTCTTTTTTATTTCAACTATTTCCTTTCTTTCAGATCTAGGACATTGAGACTAAGGTGATCTGAGGCATCAGTGCCATTAGCTTTGATAGGAGTCTTCCTCTAATGAAGAGATGGGGTTCTTCTAGTCTAGCTAGCATTAAGCATGATTTGTAGACTTATCGGGACTAGCTAAAATCCTTAGAGTGGGACTTGGTAAGATAAATTTAATTTTTAATATTTCTCCAATCATAAAAGTTAAATAAAATTTAATTGAATGAATTTGTAGGTCAAATCATATTAGCTAGTTAGTGCTAAGGACATTCAGCGATATGATTTTATGATTATGGCTATGAGGCTTGAGACTACGAGCTTTTTACTTCTTGGTTACGGTTGCCAGAAATGGTATCTTGGTGAACATGTCTATCATTGACACATGTCTATCTTGGGACCTTCCAGGAGGTATGCTCCTTCTTCTATTCCCTCTTCAATGTTGTGGAGCTATAGTATGACTGGTCTTGAGCTTAGAGTAGCTCTTGAGGGATATGATGCTTCGATTCTACTCGAGCACTCTCGTCATTATTAAGAGTATATTCGAGAGAATCTCCTAGAGTAGGTTCCTATAGACCTAGTTGAGGTATGCTTTCTGTCACCATTTTACTTCATCTTTTTCATTAATACATATGATATTTGATTTTCTATACAAGTTAAAAAAGCCACTAATGTTGCTATGAAGGAGGAGACTAAGGGTGACACTTAGAGGACTGAGCACGAGGTTGAGCATACTCAACACAATGAAGCTGCTCGAGGTGATACTTCCTCGAGTACCATTCTAGGCCATGTTCCACCACTTGATAGGTCCATGTACTACTAGGCTCCTGTGATATAAACTTTCATTGAGCAATAAATGTATTTTGATGTAGCTGAGATTCCTAGCTTCTCTCCTCCTGATGCAAATGTATGCATATTATGTATGATATGCATAATTCTAACTATTCTTGATGCAACAAAATTATGTTGGGGATCTGAGCATGAGAATGAGAGGCTTCACCGATAGATTGATGGTCTAGGTTTCAATGATCATGGCACTAGGACATCTATGCCCCTAGATTAAAGCAATGATCCAGCTAGAGGGTGGAGCCCATGGCCAGACACTAGAGCTCAGGATGACTTATCTTTTTATCTTTAGGACTTGTACTTACATGACTATACTTTGACTTCCTTCTTCACTTTGAACTGCTTCACCTTTTTTGAATGGATTATGCACTTTTAATTTTGGATCAAACCCCAAATTTTTTTATCAAAAATCTAAAAATTCGATCAGCATTCTAGATTTATGATTGGATTTCTAGATTTTTAATTGGAATTTTGGATTTCTAATCAGAAATTCAGCTCTAGTTCTTCAATCTTTTACATTCTAATTACTAATTTGAATTCAATATGAAAACATTAAGCTAAGAAAATCCTAATCCCATCTAGATTAACCTTTATGCCTATATAAAGGGCTTATAAAAGGATTATCTTCCATTCTTCTCCTTTATTTACTTTCTTCATGACAAAACCACCTTTAATTTGATGAAGAAATTTCTCAAAAGCTTTAATGGAGATGATTGGAATAGACTGCTACCTTTCCATGCCAAATCCTTGAAATCCTTTCAACATCTAAAAATAGACAACAATTTTCTACATGTCGCTGCCACTTTCTAGGATGTTAGGGACCACATGTTCAAATTCAATAGACAAGAGATGTGTCCATTAATTGAAGAGTTTGCTACTATTCTCGGATGATCATTGGACTTAACTACTATGATGGCTCTCCCTAATCTTGAGATATAGTTTCTCAATAGACTAGCAGCATTCTTTGATATGCCCCCAAACAACATCTACATGTATGCACATAACCCTAGGACTATCAGTCTTTCTTTTCTGATTACTTCCTGTGGGACTAGGGACAAGAATAATGCTACCTGGGTGAAAACTACCTCCTTCTGCTTATATGCCTAATTTCTGCTAGTGGCTTCTTATGGAGATGTTAACATAAGGATTATTAGTATCCTAGAACAAGTGGAAGCTAGAGCTAACCCTGTGCCGATTATATTTGCTGAAACTATCATTGGGTTAGATAATTTTAAGATTCAAAACTGATTCTCAAGTAGTTTGCTTCTCCTTCAGGTATGTAACCCTTTTTTTGCCTACGCTGCCCTTTCGGGTTTTCAACTTAGCAGTTCTTTTCTAGATTTGGTTACAGGAGAAATTGAGTCTACCTAATGCCCCCACTAATGCTTGACTTATCAACCTTATCAACTATAGTCTCATCCATTGAAGATGAAGGATAAGCACACTATAGATGAATGGATTGATTGGATACAAGGCATTACAGATACTGAGATTACATGGGTCTATCCTTGGTGGAGGTTGAAGTTTGTAACCATCAACTTGTATGACTACTATGTTCCTGTTCTTGGATTGTGCTTTTTAACCTTCTTTTCCCCGTCATGCCTTTGTCGTCAATATGGTCGCTTACAATTCATTATGGCTGTTATATCTAACTTTGAAGGTTTCCCTCTAAGACAAGATTTTTTAAACAAGGTGAAGAACTTGTGGCCTTGCAGAGCATTAGAGCAGGACATACACTTGAATGTTGATATACTACTGATGACAATTACAAGGGTTGGGTTATCATGCAAGCTATAGAGCCACCAAGATTTGCTAAGTACAAGAGGACTCATGTATTACTGGATGAGTCACAAAAGAAAAAACAAAAAACATAACTAGAATAGTGATCTCATAAGTCTAGTTTTTTTTTAGGCTCTCATTTTTTTTCTTTAAGTCCTTATGCTTTATAATAAGGATAGAATATGCAATATTCAAACAAAAATTTCATTTCAATTTGATTCATTAATTAGGGCCAAAATGAGTACATTTATTACATCATATGACATAACTCCTATTATTAGCTAGTCCTTTTGGATTTTCCAACCGAACATTTTTCTCTCACTTTTATTTCCCCTAATTTCTGCCTGACCAACCCTTTATTAGTTTTCTAATTAGCGGGATCACTTCTTTTATTTTATTCCCTAATTTTTGCCTAGCAGCCCTTTGTTGGTTTTCTGAACAGTTGGAATGTCCTAATTTTTTCTTGACTAGCCTTTTCACGTTTTCTAGCCAATGGACTTCTTTTTAAAAAAAAAAAAAAAGATAGTATTTCTTGAGGTGGTCTAGGTTCATTGGCTCAATGAACTCATTCCCTTCTAGATTTGATATCTTTATAGCTCCCTTAAGTAGAATTGTCTTAACTAAATACGATCCTTCCCAATTTGATCTGAATTTTCCTCTTAGATCAAACACTATTGCCCTTGACTACTTTAGTACCATATCTTTAGCCTTTATCTTTCTAAGTTTAACCTTCTTGTTAAAGGCTTTTGCTATCCTTCTCTAGTAAATCTGAGCAAGAAATAAAGTGTCCATCTTTTTCTCATTTAGAGATATGAGGTAGTCGTATCTCTTTTGTATCCATTCTCTCTCAGGGGTTTTTTGCTTCCATAACAACCCTTAAAGATTTGATTTCTATCTCTATAGGCAAGACCACTTCAAAACCATATACTAATGAGAATGGTGTATGTCCTGTAGTAGTGTGCATCATAGTTCTATATCCTAATAAGGCAAAAGGGAGATACTCATACCAATCTTTGTATGTTTTCACCATTTTAAAAAGGATTCTCTTCACATTCTTATTAGTTGCTTCAATTGCACCATTAGCCTAAGGTTGATAAGGTGAGAATTTATGATGCTTAATATTATATCTCTACAAAAAATTAGCTGACTTTGCCTGAAACTGAATACCATTGTTCGTCACAACATGATATGGGATCCCGTATCTATAAGTGAGGTTCTTCTCAATGAACTTCACCATTTATATAGCCATTAAAGTCCTAAACAGAAATAGTCAATTGCCACTACTATATATTTAAGGCAGTTGGTCCTATCTCTCCTATTATATCTATCCCCCATACTACAAAGGGCCATGGAGATATCAAACTATTTAACACTATAGGGGGGAGATGATTAAGATTCCCATGTATCTGGCACTGATGGCATTGTCTCACTATTTGGATATAATTTTTTTTCATACTCATCCAATAGTACCCTTGTCAAATTATTTTCTTTACCAGAATCATCCCATTCATGTGAGATCCATAAACCCCTATATGAATTTCACTCATCACCTGTTCTACTTCATCCTTCTTGAGACATCTCAGTTGTATTCCATTCAACATTCTTTTGTATAAGACCCCCATTATGATTTGCATAATAGCACACAAGAACATAAAGAGCATATTTTTCTTTTGAGGTCACTTCATCTGGATACTTCTTTTCCTCAATGAATCTATGGATGCCATAAAACCATGGCTTTTCTTTTGGCCCTATCTGAATACTCATAACTTGTTCTCTACCATAACATGGAGCTTTCGCTTTCATTATTACCAGAGGCTTCACCATCAACCCCTTTAGTTTATCCCACATTGAAGAAAGTGTTGCCAAGGCATCTCCTATTTGATTATCATCTCTTGGTAAATGTATGAAGAGACGTTTAGTAAAATTTCTCATTAATGTCTTCAAAAAGCAAATGTAAAGTTTTAACCTCTCTTCTTTCACTTCCCACTCCTCATTAGCTTGATTAATAACTAATAAGGAATCTCTATAAACTAGTAGGTCTTTAGCCCCAACTCCTAGCGCTGCTTCTACCCCATAGATTCATGCCTCATACTCAGCCATGTTATTTATAACTTTGAAGTCTAATTTCTTAGCCATTGGGATGGTTTCTCCTCCTTGTGCGATAAGAATTAATCCTAATCCTACTCCTTTATTATTCAAAGCTCTATTAAAATAAAGCTTCCATTTAAGTTATTCTATTACTACTAAGTTCTCATTTGGAAACTCTAAATTCCACTACTCATTTCCTTTGACTGCATTCTATGCCAGGAATTCTGCTATTGCTCTTCCTTGGATGACCTTGGTAGTGATGTACTCTATATCAAACTCATTTAGAAGTACCAAACATTGAGACGTCTTTCTAGTTAAAGTCGATGCTTGAAACAAGTACCTTAAAGGATCTATCTTTGAAATGACTTTTACTTTATAGGACTAGAAATAATGTCTTAGCTTCCTTATAGCCCATATTATAATCAAACATGTCTTCTCCATAAGATCATATTTTTCTTCATATGGTAGGAACTATTTACTAAGATAGTACACTGCATACTCTACCCCTTTTGGTCCTTCTTGTGCTAACATTGCCCTTATTGCTTTTTCTTCTAAAGCCAAATATAAGATTAAGGGTTTACATTATCTTATTGGTCTCAACACATGTGGATTATTAAGGTATTCTTTAATCTTATCAAAGGCTTTCTAATATTCTTCATTCCATTCCATCGGTTGATTCTTCATTAAGAGCTTGAAGATTGGATCACAAACTATAGTAAGTTTTGCAATAAACCTGCTAATGTATTGTAGTTTCCAAATAAAACCCCATACTTGATAAGTTCATATTTTGTGCATATATATAGTTAGTTTTTCATTAGTTTTCTTATGTTTCGCCTTATGTTTTTAGGTTGGGAGGCTTGGAGTTTGAATCGAGAGCATTGGAATATGAATTAGAGCTTAAAATCTAAGGATGAGTTGCCTAGAGAAGGGTAACAACTATTACATATCCATAATGGCCATTACCAAGCACCTGAGAGGAAGGAAAAATAGGACTGAAGACCGTAAGGGCATTACATATGTGAAACGGCCATTACAGGTTGGCTACGAGTATTTTGGGTGATTGCGTAATTCAAGTTTGAGCACACTTTAGTATTTTAGGCATAACGTTTTTTCCCGAACTCATATTAAGGTGATTCAAGATGTGTTGGAAAGATAAGAAGGAATTCTATGAATTTAATGAAGATTTTGAGACCTATTTAGTTCATCTTGAAGGGATAAAGTTTTAAGGAAGTTAGCTAAGCTGTACAAAGTGAGAAACAATCCTAATTTGACTAGGATTGTATTTTTTTAGGAAACCTAGCTTATTCCTATTCTAAGAGGGATGAATTTAGGGGACTTAATATATAAGGAAAAAGATAGGAAAGAAAGAGGGTACACACAGGAGGCATAATCAAGAAACACCCAAGAGACAAGGGAAGATCAAGAAGGCTAGAAGATCAAAAAGAGTTTTTATTTAATTTCTTCCTCATCTTTCTGTTATTCTTTTGGAACATGTCTTCATTATTTACCATAACTATGTTTGGTTAAGTTTTCTATTTAGGGTTTGGGAATAGGAGTAGCCATGTCAATTTGTGATGAACACTATATTTATTAATGTAATTTGAATTTTCAGTTAATCTTATGAGTTGTGATTATTTCATGCTTTCATTCTTGGCCGGTTTGTTGCATGTTATGGATGATTTTCACCAATGAGAGTTAGGGAATTTCATTAGCTTAAATCTAATCAGACTTAAATAACTTGACCATGAGAGTAGGCGAGTTTTAAGGGGAACCATGACTGTGGATAGGGTTTATGGTGGTAGAACAATTGCTTGAGATCTTAATGAGCTTAGATTAATTCCTTAATCATGAGAGTAGGTTAATTCTTAATCTTTGCATGCTTAATTGAATTTGAGAGAATCATTAGGTATTTAAGAACAATTTCCCTTAACTGAATTCAAATGCCCTTTCATTGAATTGTGTTCATGAACATTTTGGAATGGTGAAACTAGACCTAGGCTCTAAGATTTAATTATTTTATTTTACCTTATATTAGATTGCTGAATTATTTAATTTCATTTCACTTATATTTAATTTTCTAGTTGAGAATTTAAACAAGAATATTGGTAATTAGTATCCAGTCTTTGAGGGAACGATATCTATTGTGCTACACTTCTCGATCCGTGCACTTGCAGGTTTTGTAGACAACAATACTTCTTTCTCTATTCTTGGTGCTAGCATCTCTTAAATGGCTTTAATCTTGTCTGGATTAACTTATATTCCTCTATTACAAACTATATGCCCTAATAACTTTCCAAAAGTAACCCCGAAGGTGCATTTCTTCGAATTAAGTCTTAGGTTATATCTTTCTATTCTTGCTAAAAACTTATCTAAAGCCTCAAAATGTCCTTCTCTTATTTCTAACTTAACAATCATCTCATCAACGTACACTTCCACTTCTTTGTGCATCATATTATAAAATAAAGTAGTTACCGCTCTTTGATAGGTTGCACCTATATTCTTTAATCCGAAAGGCATTACTTTGTAGCAATATGTCCCCTATTCCATGATAAAGCAATTTTGATCTTGTCCATAACTACCATTATTATCTTATTATAACCTGAAAACCCATCCATTAAAGAGTTCATTGCACTAGATGTTGCACTATCAACAATCACATCAATATGGGGTAAAGGAAAGTCATCCTTTGGGCATGCATTATTCAGATTTTTGAAATCTACAAACTTTTCCATCTTTCTTGGGAACTGGTACTATGATTGCCAACCATTGAGGGCACTCTACCACTTTTAGAAAATTAGCTTGGATTTTGCCTAGCAATTTCTTCCCTTATCTTTTATGTCCACTCTGGTATTAACCTACGAAGTTTTTGTTTAACAATTTTAGCCTATGGATTTATTGGAATGCAATGCTCTGTAATTTTTTTATCAAAACATAGCATATCCTTATAGGACCAAGAAAATACTACCTTTCTTTTTATTAGTATTCTCTCAAAATTTTCCCTCTCTTCAAAAGTTAAATCATGTGATATAGAAATGTGCTTTGGTTATTCATTTGTACCCATATTTAATAAATCTAATTGAATAGAATTAATGTCAAACATGCATGAACAATCCATATTAAAATGCACAAGACCATTAGGATCAACATCACACAAATAAACCAAACTAGAGTTTATATCATTGACCATAAGAAAAATTGAGTTTTCATCCTTAAATAAACAGGACGTTATTACGTCAGTTTCTTTACAAAAAACATCGCTAAAATTATTATTAATAATGTTGGCTAAATCCTATGGTGGTTCTTCATTAGGTGGTAGACAAAGCAGCTTTTTAATGGCCTCAATCCCCATCTTCTCAACAACTTTCTTCATCACCTTTTATTTATTATCTTGCACCAGACTTTTAACTATTTTTTTCTTAAAGATATTAAACCTAGGAATATTCATACTGACTACTTAGATTAGCTCCTTTTCACCCAAGTAGAACTTCTCTTTTCTTTCTTTGACAAAGTTGTCCTTCAGCTGTCCCACATTCTTTAAGAGGTTATTCCTATTGAAAAATCTTCTTCTAGCTCCTTTACTACCAAATCCAACTCCTATATAGCCCAATATTCTTATATCATCTTAGCTTTTGAAATCTGGGAGTTCTAGACTTCCCTGCTCATTATTTCCTAGTCCTTATCCGAATCGATAATCCATCTTCTTAATCATGCTTATAACCCTTAGACCCATCTCAATTCAATCAGAGATCATGACTATTTAGAAACTATGAGGGACAATTACCTACTTCTGACTATCCATAACTATGGACATAGTCTTGCTTATACTAGCATCTAAAGTCATAACTTCTCCATCAAGTAGGAATTTCACCTTTTGAAGTACAGTTAAAGACACTCCTCCCAAAATATGATACCAAGGCCTACCTAAAAATAAGGCATAGGTGACAAGGATGTCTGGCATAGAAAATTCCATAATTGCTTTTATAGGCATAGGTGACAAGGATGTCTTTACAGGAGCTATAAATGTTCCCTCTACATTCCTTATGCTATCATCATAAGCTTTGATTACAAGGTCTAATTTTGCTAAATCCCCCACCTTCACTCCTAGATTAGGCAAGCTCTATAGTGGGCAAACATTAGTTGCAAACCCATCATCCACCATCACATAATCAGTCTTTTCCCTCTCACTTTAGGTAGAATGAACAAGGCCTTATTATGATTCCTTCCTTCCATAGGTAAATCCTCATTGGAGAAAGTAATAAAAATGTGCTTTTTGTCTATAACCTAAGATATTATTGCCTCAGAGGTTGCAGTAGTTTCAATGTTCATTTTAGCTAGAGCCTTAACCAGAGCTTTCTTATGGCTACTTGAATGCATTAAAAGCTCCCAAATGCTCACATTTGCTTTTGCCTTCTTAATTTGTTCAAAAATCAAGTTATCACCATGTTCATCTAGATCTTCTCCTTCAATAACTTCTTCTCTATCTATAATTTTCTTTACCAGTTTATAACCCTTACCAATTCTAGTAACATGACTGACTTCTGGATTATCAACCCATACATTCTAGCCTTTAATGCCTTCTTAATTGTACCAGATGTTAATAACCTTAATAGTCTTATCCTTCTTTCCATCTTTCCATACCTTAACCATGAAATTTTCTTTTTTATCTAGTGGCTTCTCATCATCCCATCCTATAGGCATAATTGACTCGATGGGTATATCAAAAAAAGGTGGTTTGGAGTAAAACACGTTGGAGTCAAATTGGCTTGAAGGTTGTCCCAATAATTCTTCTACTCTTTCCATATCTTTAGGGGCATTATGAGATTTCTCATTGGTTTTAAGGTCTAGCTCCTCAAAGGAGTTGAGCACTTACTCTTGAGTTGATCATCATGGTAGTTAGGGGCGACATGTTTTGGTAATTTGGGAAAGGGTTATTTTTGGTGTTTAGGTTTGGATTTGATTTCTCAAGGTCTATGATTTTTCCAGATTCTATGAGGTTTTAAATTTCATGTTTAAGGTGCATGAAAGAGCATGTAGCAATTTGGTAAAATTTGCAGTAATTATTTGGGTTAAAGCTAGGGAGATTTGGGTTTGGTGGTCTAGAGGAGGTTATGGGTCTGAGGAGGCCTTTTTGGATTTAACGATCTAGGACTTTAGATAAACATTGGTTAAAATTCGAGAATCTCCTGGGTTGTTGAATAGCATAGACTCTCATAACCCTACTAGTATTTCCTTGTTGTGTGCTCCCAATCGGGTGGTTTCTTGCTCCGGTGCTTTTAGCAATCTTCTTTTTCTTACTTTCAATCTCATCAGCTTGTAACCCATCATCATAAAGGTCTACAAATGTCTTAGGGTCATTTGCAACCTTTCAACCAAACTAAGTGCCACATTTTGAATAATCATCCTAACCTAATCCTTTTCATCTAGCTTATTTTTTATTAGTCTTGCCTTATTCATGAATCTATTCAAAAAACTTGAAAATGATTCATTAGGCTTATGCTTTGTCAATTCTAAATCCCTGATAGACACTTCAAGCTTGGTATTATGGTCATATTGTTTCATAAAAGTAATACACAATTCTCTCCAGTCAGCTCGGATAGACTTCTCTAACCCATGATACCAATTAACAATCCTACCCTCCAAAGATAGTATAAACAAATTGGTAACTATAGACAAAGGAGCCTTAGTGGTGCTTTTAGTAGTTGTATATTGACTAAAATGGATCCTTGGGTCTCTAATACCATCAAACTTCTATAGTTGTGGCATCTTAAACTTATCAGGCAACTTATATTCCTTAAATTACATCATATCATTAAAGTCAAATGAATATATGATACCCTATCCTCTTATCAATTCTTCCATTTTGGACATCTTCTGAGTTACTGCTTTCATCTACTTGGATTCCAGCTCTTGAACTTGCTCAAGTGAGTCCCTTTTTACTTTTTTAACTATGTAGTTCTCAACATCCTCCCATTTCATTTCAACAGTAGGTTCATTCTTAGCAGCATTTAAAGGTTGCCCCCTAGCATTGGCATTATTAGCAGGTGGTGCACCCATAACAAGTGGATTGGCCATAACTAGAGGTGCAGCAATAGGTGGTGGCATTAATCCAACCAGAGCTTATTTTAGTTCATCTTGCTTCATTGCTCTCATGTTATCTATCAATGCTCCTTTGATGTCCTCTAAAGTCTAGTTTCCTCCCTTTTATTGTTCCATTTCTTCTGTTTTTTTAACTAGAGTTTGTGCAACTTTTAAGTAAAGTGGATTAATAGGACTCCTTTCCAGTATACTAAGGATCTCTTTTATAATTGTCTACAAACTTGAATCCATTCTCACTAGTCTGCTACCTTTCTGTCTCCAAATAAAGGAAAACCCAAATGAATCTATAATGGCTAAAAATAAAGTGTTAGTATGTGCATGTATGTATGATGCAAGTGCTATGCAACAAGTAACAAGTAACAATCAAGTGTACCATATCCTTCCAACCTTATTCCTCCCACACATGTATTCAATGGTGAGTCTCTTTTCCTAAGATTTTTTTTATCTTGGCTTTAATATCAACCGGGGATATCAAGAACTGACGTGCATGCCAAATCTTTTAAAGTAGTAAAGCATAGAAATATCTTGAACCGAGTTAGGCTAAGAGGGATGGTCATCTAATTTACAATCCTATGAAGCTAGTGGAATCATGAAACCATAAATCAACATTGTCAGCTAGTAGGTACATGCAGAATGAATGCAAGAATAAAATAATAATCAATAAAATAATCCTAAAAACACAAGTAGAATTAGTATCTCTTATCCCTTAGGGAGTCGCCACTATAGACGGTGGGGTTTAGCACAAGTCTAAGATTTTAGGAACCACGACATTATTTGAGCTCATGGCTCTAGAGAACACGCTACTAGATCACAAAGATATAGCGTGGAAATAAGGAGTCGCTACCCAGGGTAATCACTGGGACAAATCAAAAGTGGTGGTACTTGATTCTATAAAAGAAGGCTAGCACTACAACCAGGAGATTCTATATATGGAATACTAACTTCTTTCAGTCTCGTGTTCATTTAGAATTACTTTATGAATTACTACCTTATTTTTCTATTTACATGCAATTTCACATGAAACCTTATTTAAACAATTAACCCCAGGCAAACTAGTCATGAAAAAAACATGTAAACAATGCATTCATTCAAGTTCATAATCTCTAAGTTAGTCTAATCTACATTGATTTTAATTAAATGGGCTAAATCTATATGTTTTTATTTAAAATGAGTCTAAAAGCTAATGGACCTAATTCTTACTTAATTTTAATTAAGTGAACCTAAGTCTATTTATTTTAATTCTAAAAATGGGTCTAAATCTACAAATTATTAAATATTTAAATTAGTGGGTCTAATTCTACATGTTTTAATTCTAAGGTGATCTTAAATCTACAAGTCATGGAAAAGGTTTTAAGTTAATGGGCTATGTCTAATTAATTTTAATTAACCTAGGTGGGCCTATGTCTAAATTAACATGGTGAGCATAAATTATTTCTAACCTAAAGTATAATTAAATTATGGGCCTAAAATTTATTTTAATTAGTTAAACCTATTTAATTGGGCTTATTAACCTACATTATTATGGACCTAAAAAAAATTACTAAACCTAATATTAAACTTATGTACAAAATAAAATCCAACAAAGAAACGAATTCAACAAATAAAAAAAACCTAATTTAGTTCAAATGACCTTAAACAATTAATTAAAAAATTATTAATAAATAAAATAATTAACAAACAACCCTAATTCTATTCACTTAAATCTAATTAATTTTAAAAACCCTAATTTTGATTTCTATGTCATTGATTTTGATTAATTTACCCAATTGAAACATTAATTTTATTAATCAATTAATTAAAATAAAACACATAATACATACACAGCATTCCACTATTCCCACTACTGAGGCTATTACAATAATCTACTATAAATTACAAATAAAATTAAATGCAAACCAAAAAACTAAATGAATAAAAACACAAAATAAAACAACCAACAAAATAATAACAAATAAATAAATAATAATAATAAATTTAGAAATTATATTCAAATACAAAATTTAATCCATGGCATTCCATGGATCTTCATAGGTTTTGTTCTTCACAATAAATTCATCATGTAACTCCATCGATAATCACAAATATAAACACAAAAAATAAAACAAACAATGATTAGTAATTAAACAAAATAAATTTTAAAATTAAAATTAAATAAAACCAAAATAATCGAACAAAATAAATAGAAGAGGGTAGAAGAAGAGATGATTGGATGGATGCAGTATTGATTTTCTCCTCAGAGTGGTATAAATCACCATTGTTTTTTTAAAAAAATAGATCTTTAATGTTTGATTTTCTCCTCCTAAAAGGTCTACTGCTTCTTCTTTAAAAGAACAATACACCAAAAAGATTTTTTTTTTTAAATTGAAAACTACTTAAAAAGAAAAAGAAGAAGAAGAAGTCCCCTCATAGGAGAGTTAAGCTAGGTTTATATACAAAAACATAATTAAAGTCACATATCTCACTGTGACTTCTCCTATTCAAAGAGATAAAATTTTGGTTTAATAAGGACTTTTAACTTCTTAAAAAATTTAAATAAATCTTAGAAAAGGTTTTTATCACATCCTTTGACCAATTAAAAATTAGAAAATAATTTTTTATTTACTAAAAAACTAAAAAACACATATGAAACATGATTAATCCCAATTGGGATTATATAATCTCGATTGGAATTATGCAATTTCAATCAAAATTACATAATTCTGATTGGTTTTATGTAATTCTTATCGGAATTACATAATTCTAATTGATTTTATGTAATTTCGATCGGAATTCTGTAATTTTGTTCTTTTTTTTACTTTTATAGAAAGACCTATAAAAGAAATAAAATTTTGCAAATTAAGTCCTTTAAAAAACCAATTAAGTTCTTTTGAAAATGCATTTAGGCTTTTGAGGTTTCAAACTTCAAGTGTTGAAGATATATTTATAATATTTTCATCATTGGAGTCCTCTATCGCATCCACACTTCATCATCCCGAAATTGGGCGTTTACAGTAATGAATCTCACACTACTTAATATGAGATATCATAATAGACATGTGGATACTCATGTGATGGGTGGATCAAATAGTGATGTTAGGTTTGTGATCGTGATGATATTCACTTATAGTCAATTATCACAATCTATATCATAATGATGCATATAGTCCTTTGACCTGAGGTAACATAGTCATCCACATTTAAGTGGCTAGAGTTTATTACTGCTTATATACTTGTGTTATTCACACATGGGTAAATGTCATGTAATGGCTCTAATCAGTTAAACGTATGGATAAGTGTTTGATCAATATGGGATGCATTACCTGGAGTGAACCAGAATAAGATTCTATTTTATCTAAGTTTGTTTTTTATGAATAAGTTCCTAGCCAGTACAAACATTACACAATCTGAAAGAGTTTTAGTTCTGGAAAGTGTTTCTAGTATTTGTCATGTTTTATCAAGAATAGAACTTGAGATAAGGTCAAATGATAAAGCTATTAGAGTTTGGCTAAACCTTAACTCTAGGCTATATCAGGATCTTCTAATGAAAGGATTTTAGTGCACAATAATTATGACCAAAGGGTTCATATGAATCAATACATGCATTCATTGCTAATTGGGTAGTTGTGATATCAATGCTAGGGGTCACTCATAACTTATGAGAACTAAATGTGCATAATTGAGATTTTCACATTTAGACTTGAAACAATTTCAAAAAATATCAAATGTTGACATTATATTCTCATTGCCAATTAGACATGAACTTAGCAAGTCACACCTAAAAGAGCTTTACCAAATCACCATCAATGTTAATCCAATTATTGATTCAAGTGTTTAATCAATTAATTAAGATTAACGGAATTGGATTTATGCTTTAAGCAATAATTCCAACATATCATGAAATCCAATTCAAGTAAGGGTTTAATTATTAATTAATACTTAATTAATATGAGATATAAATTAAAGTATTAAATTAATATTATATGTTATTTCTAATTAGACTTGGATTAATGGTCCAAGTTTTTTGGGCCTAGGCCCAAAAGGGTTTTGGACCAAAGATTAGTCCAATATGTTGAGAAAGCTCATGAAACTAACCTAGGCCCATATGTCTAATGGATTGGGCTTGGGCCAAGTGTTGGTATAATTACCAAGCCCAAGTCCATACATATTATTATGGTTAAATTTGTTATGTTAGACACATTATCTTTTATATGTAAAATGTTAATAATGGCAAATTTGTCATATTAGCACACATTATCTTTTGGTGTGTAAAATTTTGACCATGGGTGTGATAAGGTGTATATCACATTGATATATGTAGAGAATGTATGTAGACATAATACATAGGAAGTATTAATTCTCTACATACTTTACAACTTGCATACTTATCATGACAAGTTGTATAGTTATCATGTGATAGGGTTGCTTTTTCAATAGATATAAATACATAACCTAAGATATGTTTCTAAAGTTAAATGGTTAAAGATTATATAGAGATACACAAAAGAAAGAAATGACATCTACATAAAATAAACCATAAGTGTTCTTGCATGGAGATTAAGTTAAAGTAAGTTTTGTGTAGGTCATTTAAGAGGCTACTTGCATCTAACCAAAATCAAGGCAAGAAGGTGATTGGTGAAGCTTTGGTGTTTCAAGCTAGAGGCCTCACACTTACAAAGCTAGAGCATTTGATTCAAGAGTTGAACCAACTACATCAAAGCTTGTAGATAACTACTGTGGTATACATCAAACTTAGGAGTTAGTAAGTTTTCTTAAACATAGAATTCCTAAGTTCTTGCTTATGCATGTTGTTTTGTTATTTAGCTATATGTAAAATCCAAATTGGATCTTTGGGAATAGAATCTTCATATGATGAAGGGTTATGCAAGTAAAATTTTTAAAATTTTACCTTATTTAAGGCATGTGCTCACCACACTTGGTTGTTGCATAACTATTTCCTTAAAAAATAAACATCAATGATGACTAAAAAGTACGCATAAAAAAACCCTAAAATTTAAAAAGGTTCCATCACATATGGCTATGTGAAAAATTACACACGGCCATGTGTAATTCTAAGTGTATACATATAACAATTAGGCATGTGTTAGTGATATGCACTAAGTCAATCATGTATGACCATATTTTGACTTTATCATTTTATTTAATAAAGAGGCATTTTTCATTATCATTTTATGTTATGATAATTACCTGAATAGTCTAAGGTCATCAACTATTTGACTTGATAGTAAAACCTTTAGATTAAATATGAGTTCTATTCAAATTATCCCTAGACATAATAATGTATTATGGCTAGTATGGTGTCGATTGATGATTATGTTTTACTAATCATGAATATGAGATATTAAGTCAACTCATAGGTACTTACTTGAGAAATAAAGTATTGGATTGACCCATCATGAGAATACTACATAGATAGTTACCATAAGTAATTCTCATCATAATAATATTGTCTTAGTCCTTTTACCTTGAAATCACCATGGGTTTCTATATAACTAATTTGTATCTTGACACGATCTTACATTGTCATTAACCAAATGATAAAATAGGTTGTTGTTAATGAGTTGTGTGAGGAATGTGAGTGATTGAGAAGAAATTTGCCCCTCATTTAATATTAGTAAGATATCTATGGGCCCCTTGATAAGATAGACTGAGGAAAATGCATGGTCATGCTAAAGTAAATTGATAAAGAGTTATCATTCTCAGTCTACTTTGAATCAAGAAATTATATGATTGAATTCTATAAGGATAACATAATCTATGTCTTATATTCAATCAAGATATCATGTGACAAAGGGACTAGAATATTCACTATATATTAGGTTATGTTGGATTATTAACTTCACATGACTTAGGTAGTCATAATATCTTGCTAGAAGCCATTTATGACTTATGGGCCAAATAGAGATTTAAGGCCCACTGTCAATGTCATGTGAACTAATAGGGTCACACACTTTGAACAAGCCTAAAACGAATATGGGTTTAACAAGCCCAAATAAGCTTTATGGAAATAAATAAATAAAATATTTATTTATTTAAGGTAAAGGTTATCGTAAATAAATAGAATATTATTTCTGATTTAATTTTAAATAAAATCAGAATAAGAATAAGTGAAAAATTACTAAAATGTTGTTTTGGCGAGTGAAACCCTAATTTAAATGTTTATAAATATATTATATTTTTTAGGATTTTATACACTATGATTTATTCTATCACCAAATTCTTTTTCTCTCTTTTAGAAAACAAAACACAGAGTTCTTTTTAATTCTTGATTTGTGAGAAATTAAGAGAAGGTGCTAACACACACATATTCATTTTCAAAATCAAGGGTTGTTCATGTGGACACTTGTAGAGGACGGATTCTTTTGGAGATGTTTGAAATTTAAACTGCTAAATTGAAAACTTGAACCGAAGTAAACCTCCTCTTTTCCTTACAGATTTCTTGCCTCTTCTGCATTTGTGGTAAGAAAATGAAAAATATAGATTTAATTAATTAATCAAATTACTTGGATCTAGGTTCAGGTTTGTGATTCAAATTTTATTTTTTCATTGCGTATGGAATCACGAAACTCAATAGCATGGCCATATTTAAACATGTGCATGACAATGTCTAAGCCTTTAGCCCCTGAAGACGATCAAATTAACCTAAGTTCTCTTCATCAATCAGACACCTACATCCTTGAATCAAGAGCCCGATTCATTGAACTACAAGCTCAAATGATAAAAAAAAAATTTGAAATATTCTATTAAGGGTTCTACTTTAAAAACCAGGGCTTAGATGTGAACTTGAGATTCAAAAACCTTGTATGAAGGCTTTTAGGAAGCTTAATCAAAGTCTTGTTCACCAATTTAGAGACCGAATCGAACTTAAATGCCTGAAAAATCCCAAGAACCCTAAAGAACTCATTGAACTAAATCTAAACAACCCAAAAATCTTAGAACTTCAAAGATTTCAAAAATAACCCAAAATGATATGAAAACACAATAGAACTGATGAATACATATACGACTTAAAAACTCCCACGCAATTCATCAATCCACATGCATGGATCAACAATTCACGGTGGTGGATAGTGGAAACCATATGGGTGGATTCTTTTACAAGCGCGTGGGTTTTCATATGGGTCTAACGTTTCTATAAATTAATAATTTTTTAATCTTCAATGGTCTTTTGGCAAATTTTTTAATTTTTTAATATTATCAGGAAGATTTTTTAGGACTATTTTATTGACCTAATAAAGTCATAAAGCATTAAAAATTATTAATTTTAGCCTCAAACCCCTTACAATAAGGTGAACGACTCGTGGAAATCTGATTTTCAAAACACCAGAATCACCAAATCTCTTTTTTTTTTAGGATTTTAGAACCGTATATCCAAATTGAACCAATTCTTTATCAAAAGCACGCATCAAAGATAAGCACTTTGAGGGCTCATTTAATCATTTTCATTAAAAATTACATTTTTAATACATTTTGCATTTCTTATTTTAAGAAATTCTTTTTTATTTATTTATTTTAGTTCATCATTTTATTTTTTTTATTTTCTTTATTTTCTTCATCTCCTCGATCATTTTATTTTTATTTTTATTTATACTCTCCTCATCTCTAAATATTTTTCTTTCATCACTTTATGTATTTTTGCCATTTCTTATCATTTTAATATCATTCCATGCATTTTCATTATTGTCATATTATTTGTGTTGAATTTTGTGTTTTTAGTGAATATATGTGTGAACTAATGATTTGGTGATAGCATGGAGTTGAAGGAATATATCCAGGAGTGTTTGTTTATTTGTTTGATATTTATTTGTGTGAAGATTGCAATTTTTTTGTGATATTTGACATTTTCATCATAAAGTTCACATTATAAATTTTATACATAATAAAGTTTGCATTTTTATATTAATTCCACATTTTTAATGTAAAGTCTCCATTTTGTTTTAAAATTTACATTTTTCTACATATTTATCATATTTTCATATTAAATTTAGTGTTTTTAATATAAAGTTTGTATATATTTTTATTCTAAAGTTTGTATTTTTAGTGTAAAGTTTATATTTTTAATATAAAATTTATGTTTTTGCCACATTTTTATCATAAAATTGGTATCTTTATTACAAAGTTGATATTTTTAATATAAGAAAAGCTCGTATTTTTATGTTTTGAATGAAGTTTAGAGTTTATAATTAGCATATTTTAATAAAATTTTATGTCTTAATATATTTTCATAGTTTTATATTTTAATATAAAATATAGATGCATGAAGATAATACCTTTGTAACAAAAATATAATTTTTAGTAGTTATTATGTAAATAATTTATTTTTTATATTAAAAATATTTGTATATTTTATTTAGTTATATAATAATCAATATCTAATAAATATATTTCTTCATTTTTTACATATTTATTTATTTAATAACTTGCACATCCGTTTCATTATTTGGGTAAAAATACTAATGACTTTATGATTAATCATTCAATTTGGTTGATGTACTGAAAATCACTTGAGGTATTCATTCTAATCAACTACCCAGATTGTGTATTTTCATTAGCATTTTTTCTTTCTTTTTATTAATTATTTTATTATTTTGGTTTCTTTCTTTTTTATTTAATTCATGCTTGTGTGCATTTCTTTTTTATTTAATTTTGTTTGTTTGTTGTGATTAATTATCTCTTATATGCTACTTGTTTACTTGCTCACTTGCTTGTTTGAAATACATGTTGATTGTTTGATTTGTCATGTTTGCTATATTTATTTATTTATTTATTTGCTTTTTATTAATATATTTTTAATATGCACCCAAATCCAACTATCATGTGTTTTAATGATCGGACAATTCAATATCATTTTATATTGACTAATATTTAAGTGTGGTAAATACAACATCAAATCAAAACTAGGGCAATGTGATAAACGATTTAAGATATGTATATTAAAGAATACAATCCGTTAGTTAATGCTCCTAGAACCCATAATCTCTAATAAGGGAAGTGAGTTTTCGTTGACTCATTTTCTATTTCCCATTTATGATTGGGTGGTGACTCAAAATATGTAGAGCTGGCTCCATAAGGTTGTCCCTCCTATATCATTAACATTTGAAAAAATAAAATATTTTTTCGCGCGTCTCTTGTGACCCGTAATTTCCACTCACACACCATAATAACCATTTTGAAATTAATTAGAAGTTTAGTAATCAAAATGATATAAATTGAAGTTTAGTGATCAAAATGAAACAAGACGAAAGTTTGATACCCCAATAGCCATTGTTGACTAGGAAACCTTTTTGTTTTATTGTGTTGCCCTATATATTAATTATTGAAGGAGAATATATGTATGCTATATATGTGTTCACATCTGATCTCATGCTCCAAACTCCATAGGACTTTTTCAAGATATGCATATATATAATTGATGAGCATGCGGCACCACATGAAAATTTCAATGCGGAACCGTGTTGGGTCTATGAAGTTAAATTAATGTAGCTAACCAATAATTCTAATCATTTTCGATCTGCTCATGACTTTAAGGTTAAAAGACGTATTTTATTACTTATTGTCAAGGACCTACCTACATCTAATTTTTCTATCATTTTGTTAACCAAATATGTTTTACTTTTATATATATATATAAACGATGGCCCGTCTTTTTTATTTTTTTTTTACAAAATTGCCCCTGCTTACATGGTGGCAGTTTATTTTATTTACTTTTTTGATAAAAACTCCCCCTTTTATTTTTTTTTAATCAGGATGCTATGAAGCGGTCGCTCCATAAATCTTTTACGTATACATATAGCCAATTAAACTTCTCAC
This sequence comes from Mallotus nudiflorus, assembly GCA_947683625.1. Lineage (NCBI taxonomy): Eukaryota > Viridiplantae > Streptophyta > Magnoliopsida > Malpighiales > Euphorbiaceae > Mallotus > Mallotus nudiflorus. The sequence continues at coordinate 2,764,771 of CANTUR010000024.1, forward strand.
TTCAATATTGTTCATAATTAATGGAATGATGTTACATTTCAACTTCTTTTTATGGCGTGTGTCAACATGACAATATTATATATGTAGCTTGAGCACGAAATTTCGTAGCGTTTAAATTTAGAGAGATGGACAACGCAACGCGTAGTTTGAAATTAGATTACGGTATATAAAATTAATAAAAGAAGAAGCATGTGAAAAGAAACTCTCCTGTTCAGAAACGAAGCAGAAAAAACCCACATATCAAATAGAAAAGTCAAATAAAGGAAGCTACAATACCATAAGTAGTCAACGCTTTGCTCCCTCATCAATCCTTTTCTTTACCAATAAAAGACTTCCTTATAAGAAAAAAAAAACCCAACATCAAAATCTCAACCCCAACAACTTCTTCTTAATTCGTTTTGCTTTTTCCTCCCAAGAAACTAAGATCAAGAAGAGAGTTTCTGTCTAAATTCTTGGCACTGTTGGCGAGAGTTAGTTCAAGATCATCATCATAATATATATCTATCAATGGCAGATCAACAGAGAATCCACCCAGTCTCCCCCGGCCATGATGTGGAGGCACCACAGCCACCTACAGTTCCATTAATGCCAAGAGACTCCTCCAAGTCCGATAAGGGCGATCTGGCTACTACCCAACAGCCTTATCCTCCCTTTAGGCGTACTTTTCCAGTGATGCACTCAAAACCACCCAAGAAAAGAAGCTGTTGCTGCCGATGCATCTGTTGGACTATTAGTCTTCTTTTGCTCCTTATAGTCATTATCGGAATAGTTATCGGAATCCTATACTTAGTTTTCCGTCCAAAGCTTCCGGATTATTCTATCGACAAATTGCATATAACCCAGCTCAATATAACTTCTGATTCGAGCTTATCTGCTGCATTTGATGTGACTATCACAGCAACGAATCCGAACAAGAAAATCGGTATATATTACGAGGGAGGAAGCCATATAGGTGTTTGGTACACAGGAACAAAACTATGTGAAGGGTCACTGCCTAAGTTCTATCAGGGTCATCAGAACACAACCGTCCTGGTTGTGCCATTGCAAGGGCAAACACAAGATGCAAATGGGCTGTTAACTTCTTTGCAGCAACAGCAACAAACTGGAACCATTCCTTTGAACCTCAGGGTGAAGCAGCCAGTGAGAATTAAGCTTGGAAAATTGAAGCTGTTTAAGGTTAAGTTCCTGGTTAAATGCAACATAGATGTTGATAGTTTATCTGCTGCTGAAGATATCAGAATTAGAGACAGTAGCTGTAAGTTTAGGCTTAGGCTATAATTAAGTTCTTTGATTTTTTTTTTTTCTCTGTTATGTATTATATAAAAAGCCCATCGGATGGCAGATGCATTTCTTCTTTTATTATTATTTTGATCTTTCTTTTCTTTAATTAATTTTCTTGCTTAGTTTCATGAAGTGGAGGATTATTATTTATGTATTTTGTCCTCCCTCCATCTTATTACATTTACATACATAGGTTTTGTACTATTCGCATATACATATACATCTATATTCTTTTTTTCTTTGCAATTCTCTATGCTGATTCTTTATTTAGTATTGCAAATATGCAGTTTAGTATTATTGTGTTTTTAGTTTAATTAGGCCCGTTATAATCCCAATTCATATTAGGCTATGCTTGGGAGGAAGGTATTTATTTTATTTCTTTTAGTTGGTAGAGTTTTTATAATTTCACATTTTATTACTATTATTATTTTGAGATATAGGGTTAATTTGGATTCTTAATTATAGTTGAAGCTTCAATTTTTTCGATTGAATATTTTTCTTTTAAAACTAGACTAAATTATACCTTTTTTAATAATTTTTATAATTAGTTTTTTAATTTAAAAATACAATTAAAATATATAAGTTAAAGAAAAATTAAATTTCAATATTTAACTAATGGTTATTTCAACTAACAAATATAATCAATGAAATTTTTGTAAATGCATATCATTTGATTATAAAACATAAGTTTTAGTACATAATCACATACAATAATAATTTTTTAAGACTGAAATTGTTAATATTCTAAATAATAAAAGTGATGAGATTCATATTATTATTGGTCATTTAAAATTATTGGTTGAAGTGAGAAATAATTAGAGTAGTGGTTTTATATTATCACCACATATATAGATTACAGATTGTATACCAACATATTATCACTTTTATATTAAATTCTACAAAAAGAAAACATATATTCAAATAATCGGTACTGGTGATTATATATATATATATATGCTGGTCTCAAAAGTCCAAAGCACAAAAATAATCTAATTTCGGTCCTTGCGTGGAGAAGTAGACTCCCTCAGCCACTTGAACTATTTCTCATTGTTTATCTATTCACTTTTTTTTTTTTTTTTCATTCTGAGAAAATAAGTTAAATTTCCATGGAAAATAATCACTGACCATTTCCATAATTGACCACCAATGTCAATTCATGTTCACACTTCTCTCAGGCAACCATTAAATTGGAACCTTTACAGGTTAGAAGTCATAAAATTAAGTTTTTCATGAATATTAGTTATATAAGTTATATATATATATATACATCAAATCTATCATTGATTAAAATGAGAGATTTGGGAAAAAAGAAAGTCACCTCGTGAGTGATTCTTTTAATTTATTATTTTGATAGATTTTGCTGATTGGTGAATTTTAAATAATTTATGAATTTCATTCAATTTTCTCCAATTCAAATAATAAATTTATCCAAATTCATAAAATAAATATGTTTTTTAGGGTTGTTTATAAAAATATCCAAATAATAGGTACCATTAACATGCAATGCCCCTATTATTAAAATATTACACACGTACCCTATCTTTTTAAAACATTACATGTGTGTCCTTTATTCACTCTTTCCCCTCGACTTTACTTGTCGTCTTCTTCCCTTCAACTCAACAACTTCTTCACCAAATGTCAACAATATCATTTTCCTTTAGTTGCACAACCCAACTTTGATCATCTCTCAGCTCAATCTCGACTCCAAAAATCAAAAAAAAAAAAAAAAGAAATCTAGTTTGCATCCTTCATTAAAAATAGAAAATTCCCAAACAAAAAAGGTCAAAAATCTCCCCAAAATCAAAACACAAAATAACAAACCAGTTACATTTAGATCTAATTTTGAAGCATTCAATCAACATACATTATAACCCATTCATTCAACATCAACAGAGAAAACAACAAGAAAATAGCAAAAATAAAAAATCCACATACATTATTGAATTTTTTTAAAAACTGAGATTCATTATTATTCATCTTCGAAAAATTTAAATACATAACAACATGAATATAAGATTTTTCTTCTTGAAATAAAAAAATTAAAGCTATTAATTGTTGATTTAGTATATTTTACATATATTGACATCAGTTACAAATCTCTGCATGTTATTTAAAATGTAATTTACTTCAACTAAATTTTTGTTCTATAAAACAATTCTTTATATGTTATGTAAAAAATAGTATATTGGAAGCATATGATTGGTTTCAGGTAAGATATTGTAAAATATATTACTCTGATACTATTTTGTATATGTTAAAAAAATTAAGTATTTTCTAGGTATATTATTCATTTCTTATACCATTCTCTGTATCTTATTTTAGAATTTAGTATATGAAAGGTATATTATTGATATCTACTACAATTTGTTATATGTAATTTTTGAATTTTAGTATATTATAAGTACATGATTCATTTCTGATGCAATGCTCTATACTTCAAATGGAAAAACTTCTAGTTTTTATACATTACAAAGGAGAGTGGACTAATGATTTAACGTACAAAAATTTCAAGGTAACTGGCATACAAATTCCAAGGGATTACAACTATGAAAAGCTCATCACAACCATTTCAGAATGTCTTAAATTTGAAAAAAAGAAGAAAATGAGATATAGATCCCATACCAAGTCAAAGAAAAGTATCTAGCTTTACAAATTAAAGATGATTCAAGTTTGAAGAATAGCTGACTACACAAAATTCCCTTTGTGCATCTCATTGCAACAAAAAGAAAATGATAGCAACATTATGCAAAACACACCACTAATAACAACAATAGCATCATAAAATTAGTCAATAGAGATAAGGGCAATAGTAGCAAATTCAAATATTGTGCAATATGCAAGAGACTTAGAAAAACCATTATTAAAAAGAGCAACCAAAAAGAATATTAAATACATAGTCCTCTTTCTCCACTTGTTATAACAACTAACACAAGTTCAAAATAATTGAAAGAAAGGCAACTCTTTAAGGACAATAAGACATTAGGGATAATGCTAATCTTATACACACTATCAAAAAAGTTTCCATACATAGTCATCAATTTTTTCTCTTCAAAGTACAATTTAAATGTTTGGATGAAAATTGCAACTAGACATTGAAAGCCTCAACCTATAAAAGTACAAATATTTTCAAGATTAAAAAATTCATAGGCACACACACATGTAGCTTGGAAGTTAAACATAAAAGCCATCGCCAAGCAAGTACTCAACTTGATGCATAACATATTAAGTCAAAATACATAAGCAAAAAAATGATGTACACCCCAACTAATTTAATAAGAGACATGAAGGAGAAATTTAGAATTTCAATAAATTATATAAAGGTATGTAAATCAAAAGAAGTAGCCCTTCAAAGTATAAGTGGAAACCTTAAAGAATCATACATGATACATAAAACAAACTTAGGATCGATTATGCAGCTAAAAACAAGAGAAGGCTACATCTTTCTTTATGTTTTCATGGTGCTCGAAGCAAGCATAAGAGTGTGGCAGCACTACATTCCTATTATTGTTGTTGATGGAATGTTTCTTAAATTGAAATACCGAGGAACCCTTTTAATAGTTGCAATACAAAAAGCACAAGGTAAGATTTTTTCCACTTGCCTTATATGTTACTAATTCAGAGAATGATGATTCTTGGAAGTGGTGTTTTGAACAACTAAGAATAGCACTAGAAATCAGAGAAAAAATATGCATCATATCATATTAGCATGAAAGTATGGCATTAGCTGTAAAAAAATGTACATCTTAAAGCTTCACACATGTTATATACATTCCACATACTGAACAACTTAAAAACAAAGTTCAAGAAGAATATAACACAAATCAAGGAATTCTTTTATGTAGCTGTGAAGTGTTACACCTTACAAGAGTTCCAAAATAACATGGTAGAAATAAAGAATCTAAACATACATGTCCCCTTCTACCTTGAAGAATTTGGATATGAAAAGTGGACAAAAGCACATTTCACTAACAATAGTTATCGAACAATGAATAAAAATGTTGTAGGATCCATAAATTTAATAATTAAATTTTCAAGAGAGATGTTGATCACAACTTTCTTAGAATACTTGCAAAGTTTGGTACAAGCATAGAATACAATAAACCAAAATATTGCGAAAGGAACTTTCACAAAGCTTACAAAGAAAACTAAAGAAATGATCAATGAAAATTACATTGAATCCCAAAACTCAAAGTAACAGCTGAATACCTTTTTATATTCAAAAATCATTAGTTTATATTTTTAACTAAAATATATAGCATACTATCATTTGTTTTATAAAAAGACTATGTATTTGTTGAATTACTGCTCTTGTTCTAAAGCAACTCTCTCACCTTATTGTTTGACAAAATTATGATTTTGTTTCTATATAATACATGCACTTTTATATCTTTAAGTTTCACAAAACAGTATATGATCTTATATTTTTAATTTATAATACAACCATGTATAAGTTTATAACATATAATATATTGCACTTAAATTCTATATATAATGTGAAGATTTTACTATATTCTAAATATATTATTATTTTCTTATAAAATTTAGTGTGTTGTTTATGAAAAAATTATATGTTTTTATCTAAAATCTTATATATCATATCTTACAAATTGAAAAAAAAAAGTATATTATAAGAACATAATTGGTTTTAGATACAAAATCGAATATATTTTTTACAATATACTTCATTATAATTTCAAGTGTACAAAGTAAATAATGACTTGTACAGTGTCTATATTAATGAAAAAATAGGCATAGTACACTTGAAAGACAAGACATGCACATGCAATAAGTTCTAACTTGACCAAATACCATGTGAGCATGCATTGGCAATATTGAGAGAGCTAAACCAAGAACCATACAACTACTGCTCACAACACTACAATAAATATATGATGCTAGCAACATACGAATTAATAGTATACCCATTGCAAGTAAAAACAACATAGAATGTGCCAATTGAAGTTAAAGACATACTTATGCTTCCTCCAAAAACTAGAATTCAACCAAGAATACTGAAGAAAAGAACATATAACACTGCTTGGGAAAATAAAAATGAAAATAAATGTGGCACATATGGCAGCTATAGGCACAACAAAAAGACTTGCAGAAACAAACCATGAAAATAATGAGATTCACAATAATTTTTTATTTTTTCTTGTTAATTTTTTGTTCAGTTTTTACAAAATTACATACATCAAATGACATTTCTTAATTATAATACATACTTTATTTCAAAAGCAAAATTATAATAGTTTGTTAAAAAAGCAATATAAATATAAAATTCATATATAGGGTGTTAAATATGCAAAAGATGTATCAAATTCACATATAATTTGTCAAAAATCTAAAACATGTATCCAATTATGTTTTCTATAATATTCAATTTTGAATAATCTTTATATATTTTTTGAATATTATTAGTATATGCTACCATAAAAATATCATCAAATGAAAAACAAAATTATATAAACTTATTGTCTTCAAAACAAATTAACCCGAGATGTAATTAGCAACTTAGATATGGTATTTTGACTTGGCATAGAAGCAAGTTGTGTTTGAGGTGACAGTAGTAGCCTACTTTTTATTAGCGGATTGCTTTCGAATTGTAGCATTATACGAAGTTTGAGCTTGAATACTGGCACTTTGATGTTGTGAAAGGAATTGTTGCACATGAGTTGGTATATGTGGAGGCTTATATATGTAAGGCTCAAACCCCCTGGATTCTGCATTCCTTGTCCTACATTTGAAGTCAAAAACTGTGTGCTCACATAAAAAAATGCAAATTAAATTTTATATTACTAAAAAATTATAGCACAATCAACACTGTAATACACGTAAATCAGTTATATACTTGTGAACCAATAGGCTCTTGTTAGGTTACTCTTGGCTCATGTTGGTTTGAACCTATTTTTTTAGATTCTACATACAACAAAATATGAAATCAAAAATCTTATTTATTCTAAATAATGTATAATAGTAAATTTGGATTTACTTACTCCTTTATTGTTGCTTTTATTGCTTCTAACAACAAGCTTACAAGTCCTTGTATTATGTCTAGCTTGTCCATATTTTTTACATTTCATTATCATGCATGTTCTCCTTAATTTATAGGGATTAATAGGCTCATCAGCTTCTCTAACTCTCTTAGTTTTAGGCTTGCCAAGTTGTCTTCTCTCCTTTGGAGGCAATGATGGATCATAAGGATTTATTGCCCATAAATTAAGTCCATTAACAGGTTAATAAGAAAGAAATAATTCTTTAAATGGGTGCTTTTATGGAAGTAAAAAATCTTCAGGATTGGAATCCCATTGACATCCCACTTGTAGCATGCACATTGCATTATTTCTTATTCAACAATATAATTCTCATTACCTCTCCACACCTTAAATTCCATGCCCCCATTCTAATGTGGAATCTAGAACCTCGACTTTAATTTTTCCTTTTTAAGTCTAGCTTGTGCTTTAGGTGTAATAGGACTAGTATATTTCATCATCAAGTCCCTATTTCTATGAATCAAGTGCATATTATATGTCACCACCTGTTCAAGTAAGGTTAGAATTGGCTTGTTTGTAGAGTCTTTAATTGCAAAATTAAAAGACTCTAAATTGTTATTGAATAGCTTGTCACATTTTAGTCTCGAACTAAAAGCATGAGTGCACTAATGAACTCTATCCACATTCATCAATCATTGATAAGCACTGGCATCTCTTTCTTTCATTTGTTCATTATTTTTGTAAATTCAGCTACTATTGTTGCCTTTGCTACATTCCATATAAGGTCTTTTAGTTCTTTGTTATTGAATTACTTATTGAAATTTTGATGCAGATGCCTCCAAGATAATCTATGGTCCTCAATTAGAACCATAGCAAATGATGTAAGTCGCTGTTAATTAACCATATAACTATATTAGTCAGCAAACTACATGTAACAATAAAACAAATTCAAGATAGTGTTTTTACTTTTTGTTGGTCACTTCATAATGTCCACCTATTCTGTTGAACAGCTCCAATATCATTGAATAAGTTTAGTATGAACTAGTTCCAACTATCCTTGCATTCCGATTCAACTGTTGCAAATGCAAGTACGTACATCATGTCACTGCCATTATATACAACAACAGCAAGTATTTGACCTTGTATTGATCCAATGAGATGGCAACACTTATAAATCCTTTTTTGCAAGCATCAATGAAAACATATATTCTTCTAAAAATTGGTTGCTTATTCAATTAAGGTCTATCAACCACCAACAATGCACTACTACTTGGATTATTTTCCCTTAGCTCAACATAAAACTCCTATATTTTTTCATAGTATCTTCTGTGAGAACCTTTTATTTCATTAAAGGCTTTCTTCTTTGATCTATAGCATTTCATTTTAGGCACCCCAACAACCTAATCATTTTACACAATTTCTTTAAAAATCTTACATTTCCAATTTGGATTAATTATTAATGTCTTTTTGTACTTCATAGTCAACCACTCTGCAGTAGCATTTCAATTCTCAATAACTCTACTACATATATGCTTATCATTTTAAGTTTTGACCTACAATGTGTCCTTATTACTGATATTTTATGCATATATTTTCCATGTACACCTAAAGCAATTAGCTTGCACCTTTTCTTCATCACTTTTTATGAAACAGATATTAAATCCATCCCTAATAGCATACTCCCTAATTGCATCTTTCAGCTCATTTTTTGTACCAAATAACAGTCCAAGGCAAAAGTTAGACTTGTCAAATTCCCTTCACACAATGTATTTAGGGAACTTAGTTCCACTTGAATCGTCATTGTCTTCAAGTTCTTCTTCTATTGCTTCTTTCTCAAAAAATTCTTTTTCATTTTCCATATCATTGAAAGCAACAGCAAAAGTAATAAAACTTGCACCTGCATATGTTTTTCCTGCATTACTAGCATGTTTATTAGTGTTGCCTCCCTATTTTTTTGTAGTAATAATATTTTCTTCCTATGAGTTTGTTATCCTTGCTTCTATTCCATTCCCACTTCCCATAATCCTATTTTCAAAACCAAAGTTACCTACCTCTTCATTGCTAGGAATCCTATCTTTTTCAATTATATCATCTTCATCGCATCATGCACTTCTTTACCTTTTTTAGCCTAATTAATTTCATCATTCATACATGAACCTATCTCTATATTTTCATCTCCTCTTACATCTTTTATCTATAAAATCACCTCAGATATATTAGCAACAGTACCTTCATTTTGCTAACTATACAACATATATATTTCTACACTATCTATATCCCCTAAACTAGAAACCATGACAATGTTATCTTCATCAGTTGCTAATTTTCTCGGTCCATTTCGTAAAGATAAACTAGGAACTTGATAATAAAATGCTTCTACATCTACTTGCCCTGTTTGTTTAAGCATATCTTTGTACTTAAATAAACTTAGCTTATCAACATCATTATTATCAAAGTCTAACGATGTACTCACTCAATGGATTTCCCATAAAATACTCGATATGATGGAGACTAATAGTGATGTATCTACTTTCTATTTTGATAACCCTATTAAAAAAAGATACAATAATTTAATATAAAAGTAAAATGACAAAATAAGTGTTGAATATAGCCATTAACAAATTTAAAAAACACAACTATAGCACCATGAATACCACCATTATCAAAAACAAAAAAGATAGGTAGGGGACTATAACATTTAAATCATATTAACTTAAACTAAGCTTTATCAGCTACTTAGTAACTATTATAGAACAAATTTTATTTTGCATACCTCTACTGGTACCGTTCAATGGATTCTTGTATAGATGAGGTTACATTTGAAGCTTCAATTCATCAATTTAAGTGATTTGTATAGATAGGGTTTAGGTGATTTAGGGATTTATTTTTATCCCAAATGGTCGGTTAGTGCTTTAATGAGTCAGCATCCCAATTAGTAGGCATAAGCCCATTACCATAAGCTACTTTTGAAAAACTAGAAAATAACAACCATGTCATCATTCTGTTCAGGATATTATGATGAAGGGTTAAAATTTGAAACTTTTAAAAGGTTATGGTTTAACTTAATAGAAAAAATTGGATAGGGTTGAATTTGTTGGGTTTTTTTTGTAATTTTCCTAAAATAATAAAAACACAAAACTAAAAAAATTATAAAAATCACCTGCAAAACCTAAACCACCACCGTTAATGTCTCCATCACTATCTTTATCCTTCTTTAAATCATCAGCACCCCCATAAATCTCTTCATCCTTGTCTTCTTCTTATTCTTTAATTTTTTCCTCTACTTTATCATGACCTTGTTGAAGAAAAAAAGAATATCACATAAATCCATAAAACACAACAAATAAAAAGAAGTATATGATATGTATCTAAATAATATATTATCAAAATATAATATCTAATAAAATTAAAACATACTTCATCATCATTAACAATCTTCTAAATAATGTCAAAACTATAGTCAAAATCTTCATGATCATCACCTTCTTCTCTTAAACCCTTAAAACTAATATCCCTTCCACCTATATTCTCAGCTTGAAAAAAAAAATCAAAGTAGAATATATTCAGTGTATAATCTATATATTACACTAAAAAATTAAAAAATAATCCTAAAAATAATTCAGACATTATCACTAAGAGCAACTCCTAGTTTCTCCATAACTAATTTCCAATAAGAAAACACATTATCAAACTTAGCAAAAATATCTTTCTTCAAAAACACAATCTTTTTCACCAAAATATCTTTTCTTTCAATAACTTTTTTCAAATTTGAAACATAAACTTGAGATGGCTCCTTAAATTCACCAGAAATAGAGCTTTATCCACTCTTTCCAACTAGTGGTTGATTAAGAAAATCATAATTAGACTCTTCCTTATCAACACCAAAACTAAGAGATTTCCTTTTTTCAAAAAAACCACTCAACTTCAGCTTCTCTCTTTCATCAATAGTTGGTGTCATATTTCGCAACTATAACTACAAAAAAATTATACAATAAGAAAATAAAAACAAAAACATAAAAAAGAAAAAGAATCACCTTCTTTATAGATTCACGAAAGATACAGCGTTGTAACACCTTCAAACTTGGTGTAGAGTTACAAGACCAATTCAAAACATACTGGACATGACCACTAGAAAAATTAGCAATATGACAATCAAAATAGGAGTAGCACTCATAAAACCAAACTTGAAATGCATATGAAAATCCATTCAAATGATAAAAAAAAAAAACCTGTATCTAATTTCTTACCCTTACTACAAATTTTCCTTTAGTGACTCCATAGTAATATTAAAAACATCCAAACCCTAAAAATACAAGTCATACAAAACCCTACCAATAATGTCCAAAGTTTTTCTAAAAACTATTTTTTCCAAAGGGAAAGAAAACAAAAACATCTCAATAAAGTACAAAATAGCAATTTTTAAACAGCCATCATCATTCTCCCATCTTTTGGCCATAAAGCACTCTTGAATTGACTATTTATTAATCTTACTCAAACCACTAAAATATCTCTTAATAAGAACATACCTTCATAATAAACACCAACATTCTTCAAATCAACTACACAATTAAGACCATTAACAAAAGCAAATTCCTCTTAACCAAATTTCATTTTAATACCATAAACATCAACTAGGACTCTTTTAAATTTGGCTGCCTCAATTCCATATGCAATAAAGAGTGAATTGATTGACACTGAACTTCAAATCTTGGAATGTCAAAAAAATTCCCAAAAGATGTAGCCTTAAACAGAGCCATTTGATAAGCATTCTAAGTCTTTTTAATGTTATTAATTATTAGGCCAAACCCATACTTTACCCCTTGAACTTGTAGTGAAAAATCCATTAGCTCTCGAAACTTAAAGTCTAACCTTGTAAACACTACTACTTATGAAATTTAACCTTATAGACACCTCAACTTGTAAAAATTATATCTTTTAAAACCTCCATTTTTTGGCCCACACTCCTTAGCTAAAAAATTTTCTTTACAATCCTTATAACTTTTGTAAATTATCATTTTAATCCTCTCATTTTTTTAACATTCTTTTATTATTTTAAGCATAATAATTATTAATATTATTAATTTATTTACACTTATATATCCTGACTATAATGAAATTATAATGACAAATATATTTTTAATATTCAAATGTTTTGATTTAATTTTTTAATATTTAGATATTTAAATTTAATTTTTAATAATCAGATATTTTAAGTTGAAAATAATATTATTTAAAAGTAAATTAAATGTGCCAGGAAATTTAATTTCTCCGCTAAAATATTTAGAAAAAATTATCATTTTAACTCTTTAAAACTTCATCATCATGTCATCCATACTATCTCTTTCACAACCACCATTAATCCACCACCACCACTCGTTGATCCACCACCAAGCTGCTACCACTCATAAATTCAAGACCAAAATCCAAAATCAAAACCAAAACAAAAACAAAATCAAAACCAAAATCAAAATCCAAAACCAAAATGCAAAACCAAATCCAAAATTGAAATCCAAAACCAAGATCTAAAATCAAAACGAAAAACCAAAATCAAGATCCAAAACCAAAATCTAAAATCAAAATCAAAATCCAAAACCAAAATCCAAAACCAAATCTTCTCCTCTCTTTACCATTCTCTTCTCTTCTCCATCCATCAATCCCATTGCTACTCGGTTGTTGCAGGTTTCGAATTGGGAATTGAGTGTGCTCAGCCGATGAGGATTGGGCATCTTTTATGAAGGTGAGGATTGGGTGTCTTGAGCATCAACGAATTTGGAAGAGTTGATAAAGGAAGTCAAAATGGCTAGGAAGAGTGTGAAAAAGGAAAAAAAAAAAAAAAGGAGTTTCTACCATTTTATAAGAAACTTCATAACCGTCAAAAATTTAAAAAATATAGCATCGTTTAAAAGTCCAATTTAGAACTGTAAAAAAAAATAACAATTTTTACAAAAGAGCACGTCTTAGATGATAGACACTACAAAACTAGGGGAAAAACGACCAAAATGAATATAATAAACTTAAAGAAACAAAGAAGGCAAATGAGCAAAAAACGAAAACAAAATAAAAAGAAAGTGCATGGATGAAAACGCAAAAGGGCAAATGTGATATTAAGCTAAAAATTAGGGCAATTCAATGTAAATCAGCCAAGAAACGGGCCCCATTTTTTTTTTTTTTTAACTAGGAGAGGAAGAATGGGGGGATAAGTCCAACTTATAATAATTAATTTTTTTCCAAATTCAATAACTTTTTGGAACAAAAGCTAATAACAAGACGAATTCACTGAAGAATTCTTGCTAATAATTTTCTTAAAATATATTTAACATAAATCAATTTAGCTTGCCCTCAATTATAAATCTAATTTAATTTACTGAAAATATAATATTTTGAGGATAAAATTTATTATTTAATCATGAAAAATGTACTTGGAATAAATTTCTACAAATAAACAATCATCGCTACATTAAAAAATTGTTAATATGGTTAAATTTAGTAGAATTGAAAAAACTTATTAATCATAAGATTCTTTTTATAATTTTTGGATACTTTATTGAAAAAAAAATGAACCTGCATAGATATAAATATATTTTTTTAGAAAAAATTAATTATTGTATACAAAATTTTAAAATCATTTAATTTTTCTTGTTTTAACTTTGTATATATATTGATAAAAACATTTTTCAATCAAAGAATGTTATTAATATGATTATACATATTAATTTATAATGATTAATAATTTTAATTGAAATATAAAAACATAACATTTGAATACTAATTTTTTTTCAATTTTTTAAATATTCTATAATATTTATTGATTTAACTCATGGATTATAATTTTTTTAAAAAAACATGTGACCTCATTCATAACATGTCAAATAAAAAATCATCCATCCAAGCATCTTTGAAATAAATCGAATGAGTTATAATTCCTTTTCATGTTTTTTACTAGCATAATTTTATTATAAATAGGGATAATAGTATTTTTAGTCCTATTATTTATATCATTTTTCAATTAAGTTCTACAAGAAATTTTATTTGTAATCAAATTCTATAAGTTTTAAAAAATCTTTTCGTTAGTTCTAACTGTTAGTCAAATCAATTTTCCGTTAGTCAACCGTTAAAATTAAATTTATTTTTTACATTTCAGTCCTAAAACTTTAAAATCTTTTATTTTAAAATAAATTTTTTATTTTTATTTATTATATTATTTATTTTTCGTAATAAAAAATAATATAAAAAAATAAAAAATTGGTTTCACTAATATTATTTTAAAAATAATTAAAATATTTAACTAATTTTATTTAACGTTGTTAATTAAACTAGTAATGTTAAAAAAAATATTATCTTTAATTTTTAATTTTTTGGTATTATTTTAGTGAGCTATATAGTTATTAGATAAGTTAAATAATAAAGTAAATTATAAATAAAAATGATATTATTTAAAAAAAATTAGGACTTAAATGTAAAAGAAAAGTTTAAGTTTAAGGGTTGACTAACAAAAAATTGTTTGACTAATAAATAGGACTAACGTGTAAACTTTTGAAAAATTATAGAACTTGATTGTAAAGAAAATTACTTATAGGACTTAATTGAAAAAATGATATAAGTTACAGGAATAGAAATGTTGTTATCCCTTATAAATATATGTTTTTAACACTTTAAAATTTTAAGGGAAAATTACACCCTTAACCCTATTTGACCTAAATATTTTCAAAAATATTGTGCGTTAGTTTGTTTTTTAAAAGTTCAATCCAATGATAAAAACAATATAAGCTTTGATGCCAAAACTTATCCAAGTCTTGCTGGAGCACTCTTATACCTTACTCGCACTAGACCTGACATTTTCCATATAGTTCATAAGGTTTATCAAAAAGGTTCAACAACCAACGATTAGAGATTATAAAGCAATCAAGTGTATTATATTTGGTATCTAAAAGGTATAATAAATTTTGGG
The DNA here is from genome assembly GCA_947683625.1 of Mallotus nudiflorus. NCBI lineage: Eukaryota > Viridiplantae > Streptophyta > Magnoliopsida > Malpighiales > Euphorbiaceae > Mallotus > Mallotus nudiflorus. Next base: position 2,779,993 of record CANTUR010000024.1, read on the forward strand.
CTTCACTTCGTTCAATAAATTCGTAGTGCCTCTATGGCTTTTACGACATTGACTAGGCAGGATGTCCTTTGATAAGCATATCTGGTTACTGTGTATACCTTGGAAGTAATTGTATATTGTAGTAATCTAAAAGGCAACCCACAGTCGCAAGATCCAGTTCTGAAGCAGAATATCGAGCTTGGCAATTGTGACAATAGAGCTTGCATGGGTTACTTTTCTTCTAAAAGATATTGGAATTCATCTACAATACCCACCTTAATGGTTTTCAAATAACCTTAGTGCTCTGTACATGATAGTTAATCTGGTATTTCATCCCAAGTCCAGACAGATTGTTATTAATTATCATTTTATTTAGAAGAAAGTTGCTCTTGGTAATTTAGTCACTAGATTTGTTCGATCGCTTTAGCAAATAGTAGATATTTTTACAAAATAATTATCCAAAGTCTCATTTCAGAATTTACGGGATAAGCTTGGAGTTCATTCCATCATTCCCTCTGACTTGAAAATGGTGAAAAAGCATATAATCAGTATGTCAACCTCCAATGTGTCTCATGTCTAGAAGGAAACACTAGTAACTTTATTTAAATTCAAACTGTAATAGCTCCTTATAAAAACCTCTCCAATAGCTAGTTAACATTTGTGCCTTGATTTATGAATATTTTCTTTATTATTCGGCTATAATTTTGGTTACTATTTATAACCAAAATCCCTCACTTCCTATTTTGTTTCTTTTATTCATATTTTATCTCTTATGTGTATTTGAATATATATGAGAGGATTCTTCTCAATTTGGATTAAGGGAATGAGATTATATATTTGCTATTATCCTTTTCACTCGATGCAATTTTTAGGAAGCAAAACTTAAGTATAAGTTATTTCTGGCATAGTATCATGGGAGCAAAGAATATCTTAGAGAAAGGTTCAGGTTAGTGAATTAGTATAGGGTCTAAGGTTCGTATATGGAATGATAAATGGATTCCTAGGGTTAATGGAATGAAACCTTTAGTTCAATAAAAGTTATCTTATAGTTATTTAGTGCAAGAGCCTATGAATTTTAATACTAAATTCTAGAATGTTGCTTTGACTCATTGAGTCTTTTTACCTTTTGAATGAGATGTTATTCTCTAAATCTATATTAACTATCATCTCCCTTTTGATACTATCTTTTGGACTCTTACAAAAGATGGTATGCATTTAGTTAAGACTGGTTATCAAATTGCAAGTTAAATAAGCCATAGATTAATTCCATCATCCTCTTCATATTCCTCGATAAGAAGTCTATGGAAAACCACTTAGAAGTTGATGTTGGCTACGAATGTTAAGTTGTTCTTTTTAAGATGTTTGCATGACTCTTTACCAATTTGCTCTAATATGATCAAAAGAGGTGTCCATATAAAACCAAAGTGTTTTCAATGTGGTTAGGAAGATGAAACCTGTTTTTATCTATTCAAGAATTGTTCATGGGTGAAAGATCTTTAGTTATCTTCTATATTGCTTTTAAATGTCATTGATTTACAAACATAATCACTGGTGGATTGGTTTTTATAGATTTCTTCATTATGGGCTCAACAAGATTTAAAGTTTATTTTTTAAATTTGGTATTATATCTAGTTTAATAAAAAAAATTTGATAAGGTCGGGAAAGCCAATTATGACTGGTTTTGCATTGTTACAAATGGCTGTGTAGAAATATAATAAGCATTATAATTAAAGGATGGTTTATCTAATGTATTAGTTCATTCCTAAAGGCCAACCAAGTGGACTGCTTCTCAATTAAGTTTTTTGAAAATTAATTCTAATGTAGCTATTGATGTGGATAAATGTCTAAGAGGTATTGGTGTTGTTGCTTGAAACTCAAATGGTGAGGTTGAGGAGGATGAAGCTCAGGCGATTATCTATGGGTTCTCTTTGGCTCTTGATTTTTGTATGCAAGATGTGGTTTGTGAATCTAATTCTCTCTTGATGGTTTCTAGGCTACAAGGAGCCATTCTTAGTCCTTTAATTCATATATTAATATGGGAGGACCTTCTTTAGTTGTATAGTAGTTTTTTATATATTTCCTTTTAGTTTGTTAATGGCTCTAATATTTTGGTAGCTCATTTGATTACAAAAACCATCATGTAGTATAGGAATAGACTTATGTTGCATGGTCTTGTCCCTATTCGTGCTCAATATGTTATAGTTAAGGATTCTTCTCCTTTTTTTAGTTTAATGAAAGCCATCTTCTCACCAAAAAAAAAAAAACTTAAAAATATTGATATTTTTACTTATTCTATTAAATTTAATACAAATGAGTGATAAGATTAATATTGTTTGTTACTACTTACCTAGTTATTTTCTTATGTAAATCGTCATTATCTAATATCATTGTATACTTGTATATATATGTTGTATTGTAACATTCATTATTTAATATATTATTCAATCATTACCTTCATATGGTATCAGTTCTTAAATAATTGTTAGGCAGCTTATCTTAACCTCCAATTCTTCTTCCCTTCTCATTTCATCCACAACTAATCATACACTCTCAATCAAATTAACGTTAAGAAACTACCTCACTTGGAAAATCTAATTTTAACCCCTTCTTAATTAGTCAAAAATTAATTGGTCTCATTGATGGGTCAATGCCTGCACCAACACCAATAATACCCTCTATAAACACCTCAACTCCAGATAATCAAAATCTAGCTTTTGCTGAATGGTTTTAAAAAGATCTACTTTTACTTTCATGGATTTTTTTTCTTTTTCTAAGGAATTTTTTCCTTTTGGTATTGGTATGGCATTTTTTTATACTACTTAGAAAGCATTAGAATATGCTTTTAGACTTATGCATTTCGTAGTGCAATTCATTCAATTAATATTATGCCTGTATTTATTTTAAAAAATAATAATCCTTTTCAAAAATTAATTAATAAATCACCTAATTACACTAACAATAAAATTTTTGGGTGTGCATTTTAGCCTTATCTTCACCCTTATTATCATTTTAAATTTTCCTTTCAAAGTAAACAATGTATATTTTTAGGGTTCTTTTTTAACCATATAGGCTACAACTATTTGGATATCGACATTGATAGAATCTATGTTGTTTGCCATGCTAGTTTTTATTAGAGTCTTTTTTTCATTTAAAACTCAATCTTTGCCAACTTTTCGATTGTCATCCACTTCATCTCAGAGTCCTTGGCTCATCACACTATAAGCTCCACTCACTTTCATCCCCATTACAGATATAACTCTCTCATCTTTATCCTTATCTCCTATATAATCCTCACATACCCCACCATATGCTTTTAATTCTATCCTACTTCATGCCAATCACTCATCACCACAACCCTCATATAAATCCCCAACCTTTACCCATAGCATGCCATCCCCAATTTACCTCTCTTATTTATCATCACTTGCTTCCAATCCCATCCTATCACCCATTCTACATCAAACACCACTAGCTCCAAAAATAATGAATGCCATTTGTCTCAACTTGATTATTGACCTCACTTAATATACACACAACCCACCCTCACCATTGTTTCCTTCTTCTCCACCTAATAAAACTCATTCCATGCAATTACGTCCTAGCACCTTATCAAAATGTCAAGCTAACATCACATATTCCCATTCTATAAAACTTAGTTACTTATTCCATAAACCACATACTTTCTCAAAGGTTGTTAAATATAATGAATGGTGGAAGGCTATGGTGTTAGTATAGGTGGTATTCCTTAGAGGACAATCATATATTTTAACATTGTAAATTATCTCAAATGGCAATAAAAGAATATTCTATTATCTAAAGTATTTATATAATTGAATATTTATCCATTAGCATTTTGTTAAATAAATTTATTATCAAGAGTTGATAATATGAGTTGTAAATTTATTTAGTACATATGCTATAAAATATTCATAGTTGAATAATTAATATTCAGATAATATTAAAAATAGATATGTGAATACTCATGTGATGGGTGGATTGAACAATGATGTTTCATTTGTGATCACATGGATATTCACTTATAGTCAATAATCACAATATAAGTTATAATGGTGCATATAGACCTTTGACCTGAGGTGACACAGTCATCCACATTTGAGTGGTTAGGGTTTATTACTACTTATATACATGTGTTAATCACACATGGGTATATGGCATATGATAACTCTAATTGGTTAAACGTAGGGATAAGAGTTCAACCAAGATGGGATTCATTGCCTTGAGTGAACCAGGGTATGATCATATACTATCTAAGTCTTTTCTAAATGAATAAGTTCCTGGCTAAGACAAACATGACACAATCTGAAAGAGTTTTAGTGCTAGAAAAGTGCTTCTAGTATTTTTTTATGTTTTATTAAGAAATAGAACTAGAGATTAGGTCATATGATACAACTATTAGAGTTTGACTAAACATCGACTCTAGGCTATATCGAGATCTTTTAATGAAGTGATTTTAGCACACGATAATTATAATCAAAAGGGTTTTTATGAATCAATATATACATTGATTTCCAATTGGGTACTAAGGGTCACTCATAACTTATGAGAACTAAATATGTATAATTAGGATTTTCACATTTAGATTTAAAAGGAGTTTCAAATAATATCAAGTGTTGATATTATTTTCTCATTGCCAACTAGATATGAACCTAATAAGTCACACCTAAAATATTTTTACCAAATCACTATCAATATTAATCTAATTATTGATTAAAGTGTTTAATCAATTAATCAAGATTAATGGAATTATATTTATGTTTTTAAACAATAATTCTAGCATATCATGAAATCTAATTCAAATAAGGGTTTAATTATTAATTTATACTTAATTAACATAAGATATTAATTGAAGTATTAAATTAATAATTTACATATGTTGTTTCTATTTGGACTTGGATTAATGGCCAAAGTGGTTTGGGCTTCGGCTCAAAAGAGTTTTGGATTAAAGATTAATTTAAAATATTGACAAAGTCCATGAACCTAAGCTAGGCCCATTTATTTGATGGATTGGGTTTAAGTCATGTGTTAGCCCAATTACTAAACCCAAGTCTATAAAGTGATATAGTTAAATTTGGCATATTAGCACATTAAATCATTAATGTGTGAATATTTAACTTTATCATTTAAAAGGATTAGGTTAGTTCAATAAGTGTAAGGAAATGAATGTAGACATAATACATTCGATGTATTTTCTACATATTTCCTTTTGTACACTAATGACTTATACAAGTTATGTACATATTATACCAAGTGGCATGCTTGTGATATAATGCATTATGTGATAAGGTGCTCCTTTTCCCTACACATATAACCTAAGAAATGTGCTATGGTTATCTAGTGAAGTGGAGAGAATGGTTAAAAACCAAATAATAGAAAGTAACATCTACGTAACAAAACCCTAAGTGTTCTTACAAAGGATTAAGTTAGTTCAAGTTTGTAAGGGTCAATTGAGAGGATACTTGCTACTAATCAAATCAAGGCAAGAAAATGATTTGTTGGAGCTTTGGTTTTCAAACTAAAGGCCTTTATTTGCAAGGCTAAAACTCTTAATTCAAATGTTAAGCCTCAAGCACCTAAAGCTTTTAGATCTTCATTATTATGGTCTTCATCAAACTAAGAGTTTGTAAGTTTTCTTAAAATTAGAGTTTCCTAGGTTAATGATCTTATATATGTTGTCTTGCTATTTAGTTATATGTAATATGTAAAGTGGATCCTTAGAAATGGAATTCTTCATGTTATGGTTATGCAAGTAAAATTTCTAAAATTTTGCCCCACTTAGGCTTGTGCTCACCACATATATTTCCAATGCCTAAGTTGCATAATTGATTCCTTTATATGGACCATGAAATCTAATGCCTAAGTTACATAATTGATTCCTTCATATGGACCATGAAATCCAAGCATTATAAACTATAAACACCTAACAGCTTATATTAAACCTTTGGATGTTAATATAATAGCCAACAAATGGCTATATAGAATAAAGCAACATCTGGATGGCTCAGTTGAATGCTATAAAGCTCGCCTCATAGCCAAGGGATTTACATAAGTATCTAGAGTAGATTACAAAGACACATTCAATCTAATGATCAAAGCCACTATTATTCAAGTTAGTCTTGCTATGGCCACTATAAATTAATGGCCAATGAAACAACTCGATGTCATTAATGCCTACTTACATGGATATATTGACGAAGCTCTTTACATGGCACAACCTGAAGGATATGTTGACCCATATTTTCCACATCATATATGTAAATTAAATCGATCTTTTTATGATTTAAAACATGCACCTTATGCCTGGTTGCTTGTCCTACCAGTTATTTACATTCTTTGAATTTTTTTTCTTTAAAAGTTGATGCATATTTATTCATTTTGAGGCAGGGTATCAAAATTACGTTACTTTTTTATATGAATGATATTTTTCTTACATGCTCTTGTCCATAATTGCTTAATCAAATCATTCAATCACTATAAAAGGAGTTTCTTATGTGTGATCTTGGATCCCTACACTACTTTCTTGGCCTTAAATTTCAATATAACTCTAATAATGTTCTCCTCTCAGAAGAAATATCTTACGTATCTTCTTCATTGTTATGGAATGGTTGAATTCAAATCTTGTCCAACACCAATGTCTGCCTCATCATCATTTACAAAACACACTGGTACACCATTGACAAATGGATAGTTATATTAATAAATCTTAAAGGCTCTTCAATATGCAATAATCACTAGATCAGATATTATCTGTAGTGTCAACAAGTTATGTTAGTTTATATATAGTCCATTCTTTGCAAGGCACTTAAAAGATTACTACAATATGTTCAAGGCACCAAAATAGTTTGTCTCTTCTTTCCATATCAGTCCACTTTTTCACTATGATGTTATGCTAACAGTGATTAGGACAATGATCCTGATGATCAGTGGTCAACAAATGGCTATGCCATAATTTTTTACTCTTCTTTAATTTCTTAGTTAGTCAATAAACAACCAACAATAGCTTGATCATCCACGAAAAGTGAATATAAAGTCATAGCTAATGCCACCTCTAAGCTGCTTTGGCAAAAAAGTTTATTGTCTGAACTTGGCTATCCGATCACCACTGCATCACTTTCCTATGACAATATTGGTGTTATTTATTTAAGTTCAAATCCAATATTCCATAATTGCACCAAACACATTGAATTGGATTACCACTTCTTTATGAATAAATTGCCAATAGCTTTCTTTATATTGATTTCATTCCTATAGAGAATCAACTTGCCGATTTCTTCACCAAACCCTTGCCATCTCCAAGACTCACAACTCTCTATCAGTAGCTTAATCTTCAGGATGGTCATGGGTTTGCTTGGGTGGTAAAATTAATATTGTTTGTTACTACTTACCTGATTGTTTTCTTATGTAAATTGTCATTATCTCTTATCCTTGTATACTCTTATATATATGTTATACTGTAACATTTATTATTTAATATATTATTCAATCATTACCTTCACAACGAGCATTAAATATTATTAAATTAAAATAAAAAATAAAAATTCAGCCATTATTGTTACAAATAAAACAAAATAATAATAATGTTTAATTATTTTAAAATTTAGTTGAATAAATAAAAGGCACAACACATTTATGGCCCTTGTACTTATCATTTTTTGTCAGTTTGACATCTTAATTTATAGTTTTGTCATTTTAACACATGAACTCACCTAAAATATAATTTTGAAAACCTTATCAGCACACGTTGTATGAAATAACAAATCAACATATCCCACATCTTAAGAGTTTGACTAACTAAAAATTACAAGAAGAGGTGTCAAATTGACAAAAAGTGACAAATATAAAGGTGGTAGATGCATTATATTATCATTAGTGCATATTAGGAAATTTTAGATAAATTTAAGTGTTGAAATGACAAACTATAAATTGAGTTGTTAAACTGATAAATTATGCCACGTACCAAGGTTTACAAACATATTATGCCCAAATAAAAATGTAATATAACTAAAATGAAAAAAAAAAAAATCTGTATAATTAACAAAATAAAAATAAAAAATTTGTTTTTCAAATTTTATTCGGTGAATGAAAAAAAAAACTTAACATAACTAAAATGAAACAAAAATAAATAAATTCAACCATTACTATTGATAACATAAGAATAATAAAAATAATATTTAATCTTTTCAAGTTATTTTGGTAAATGAAAAAAATAATTTTTACTCATTATTTTGAGAAAAATTAGAGTAAAATGATAAAGTATAAGTTTAAAAAAATGGTATTTAAGTTAATTTATAGTTCAAAATTTGCTATGTAAGTACTTTTACATAAAAAAAAATCTATTATACTCACCATTTCAGAATTTTTTTTTATACTTACCATTTTAGAATTTTTTTTTTATCGGTTCATATATATATATATATATATATATATATATATATGTGTGTGTGTGTGTATTTTTAATTATTAATTATTAAAAACTTATGTGAAAAATACTAAATATTTATGCACCAAAACATGTATATTGAAATTTTCAATATTTTATCGAATGAATAGTTACTTATTCCATCATCTGAAGCTTATATTATAAAAAATAGATTAGAACAATGAAGAATTAAAGTTAAATGAAACAATAAAAGAATTGTTAAGAATATTGTGAAATTTAACTTATAAGTTCAGAAGAAACATTACACCAAATTATTATGTTTTTCTTAATTTAAAAATTATGAAGAAAAACATGTGGTAAAATAAGTAAAATAAAATTTTGAATTTTTATTGGCATAGAAAAATATTAAAAACTTTTTTAAAGTTGGATTAAAATATTATTAAATATTAATTTATTAAAATTATAAAAATTGAAAAGTATATAAAATAATGATAAATTTTTTTTTGTTAATAAAAATGTCATATGATCTAAATTTCGATGAGTTGCACAATAAGTGGAACCATCCCTTTTATTGATAATGGTAGGAATCAAATTCTGCATCTCGAAATGCTCGTGAAAAAAAATTATCATTTGATTACTTCTTCATTGATATAAAATCAAAGTATTTAATGTGTATATTTATATAGGGAGAGTTTAAAGTTAAGAAATTATATTTTAGAAGAAATGTAAAGTAAGTGTTTTAATCTTCATTTAACAGAAAATTATAAAAAAAAAAAAAAAAACTAATACTTTAAAAAGTTTGTTCGCACATTACATGAATTGACAACTAGTTTAAATTAATATAACAGATTTTACACATAATTATTAATTATTAGATTCGATTAATTATTTTTATGCCTGAAATTTAATTACAATGTGACGTATTTATATCTTTTTCATTATTTATATCTAAAAATTAAATTATTGATTTTTCTAATACATATGCAATCAATAATACATTTTACAGTAAAATTAAATTATTTTGGGAAAAAGTCTAGTTACTTATAGAAGAGCTTTATTGAACTGAAGTCTGAAAATGCATGCATGTAATTCAACATGAAATTAAGATCTTCATTTATTATGCTATTACCATGCCAACTATTATTGTCTTGACATTATTCCTATGCCTTCCTAAACTGAAATGGAAAAGCAGAACCATCTAAAGCCAACAATCTATTTCCATTCTCGATCAAAATACCAGCATCGCCACATTTTGGCTTCGCACAATTTGTGCTGTTACAAGTTGGGCACCACCCCAACTTATACAGGCCACCGACTTTGTCAATCCTGAAGTTGTCACTCTGCTCTTCTCCCGTAACAATAAATCTTCTTGAAGTCTCTGGATCTTCTTCACCTATGCTCCATGCAGTCGATTGAACACAGTCCGTCGCAGCTGAAAATGCAACAGTGAAGTCCATTCCCTCTTGGATAATTCTTTCTCCCGCGGCTAATGGTGTGAAGATGACAGGAAGGCCTGTTGTTGCGACTGTTGGGAGTGGTTCCTGACCAACATAAAACGGGCACGAGCCAGTTCGATTGACAAGGGTTAACCCACCAGCTATATCAGTTGCAGCTGGCAAAACATAGTATTTTACACCACTCCTAAGAGGGTGTCCATCTGCATCAAGCACAGCTGGAGTTCGAGCCATGGTGGATATAGCCGTGAGTAGCCATGCAAAGCTCAAGCTTCCAATCAATCTCAACATGGTTGCTTAATGAATAGCTACGTACTGCACACAAGATATGTATGTTGAAGCGCGTATAAGTGATAGAAAAAGCGGACTATGATAATTGGGTGGAGTAGTATTTGTATGCAATATTTTGAATTATTTGTAGGGCATGGTGTCCAATTGTGTTATCCAATTAATTAAGAGGAACTGAGTTCTAAGGGGACAACATTTGCATGTTGGTCGTTGATGTACAACAGTTGAAAAGATGGATTTATGGCACAATTACAACATGCATGCATGAGTGAGTTTTGTCTTTTGGGATAATTTTAGTTCTTTGGCGGCTTGGCCAATGGATTTGAGGCTTTGATTTGATTGAATAGTAGAGGTTATCATCACTTCTACTTCTTTCTTTTTTTTTTTTTTTTTAATGTTTTGTGACATACGAAATGTGAATTATTCACTAGAAGTTTGTTTTTTTTTTTTTTTTCTCTCTCTCTCTTTTTGAACAATAGTGCAAGAATTCAAACACTATTAACGGAATTACAAATAATAGAGAGTAAAAATGAGCTTATTTGCTCTTTACTTCAATAAAATGAGTCATTCTTAGTACAAAAACTCAATAAAACTGCAACTGTCAATAAATTTTTATTAATTAATATTTGAATGTCTTTATGGCTACGAGGCGTTTGAAGTTTGGATTTTTTTTTTTTTTTTGCTGTGTAGCTCAAAATACTTATTCACTATACAATCAGATCTTGAAATATTTTGGAATGCATACCGTTAATTCCATTGTATTAGTTAAAACTTATCTTAATACATATGCAGTTTATTGAATTTAACACGTTTTATTTATCAGTTTATCTTTTCAACTTAAAAGCTGATCATTTTGACACTTAAAGGGTAAATTGTATAAAAAATTATCAAACTTTACACTAAATTTCATTTTACATCCATAACTTTAATTTTTTTTTTTTTATAGAACCTTGATTTTAATTGCACTAAAAAAAATTCTAGTTAATTTAAATAACATGACACGTTAAAATTGTCATACTATACTCCAACTCAATAAAAAATTATTATAGCACACTACCTTATTACGTTCTTCATGAGACTATTAATCATAATTTTATAAGGTTGAGTGTAAAAAAATAAAATAACATAAAATAAAATTATGGTCAACAATTTTATAAAGAAGGCGGTGTGACAATATAATATGGCATGAGTTAGATTGTGATGTGGTAACTCTGGTGTATCAATCATTTAAATTAGTTAAAATTATTTTGAATAATTTTTTTGTATGATTAAAATCAATATTTTATAACTAAAAAGATATAAATTAAAATTATAAAATCAAAATAAAATTTAATGTAAAATTTCATAATATTATATGCAATTAACCGCCACTTTAACTTGATAAAAATATCACTTATAAACAGTTTTCATCTCATTTAAAAATGTAAGAAGTTTCATCTCATTTTTGGAGTATCTAGGTTTTTTGTAAGTTAATATGAAACTTCTTAGATTGTATATATACAATTTGAATTTTTAACCCTTACATTAATGAAAATTAAATCACGTCCATCAATTGCAATAACCTGCTAAATGAATAACTGGGTATAATTAAATTACACTTTTTTCTCTTTCATGATGTCATTTTGCTTTTTTTTTTTTCACATTTTTCATGATTATGTCTTTTTTCTTAAACATATCTAAACTTTAATTATATTGATCTACTTAGCAATAATATTCTCATTTATTAAGTTTTTACATTGTACTAACCAAACAATTATTTTAATATTAAAATTTCATTTAACAATAAAATAAAATGACACTTAAATAACAAAACTATTATAAATAATACGAAATTTGCATGCTTTAAATTTTATTAAACTCATTTCAAAAAAAAATTATTAAACTAGTTTCAACAACAAAAAACATATTTTATTCTCTTTTTAAATAATAATAATAATAATAATAATAATAACATCACAAAATTAAAAGGAAATTTCTAATTTAAATTTTTACTTTCTAGTGTAATTTTTTGTTTATTTTCATTAAAAAAAAAAATCTAAGCAGTAACCAAACTAAGAGCTTATTTGATTAAACTGTTGTTGGTAGCTGATAGCTATTATCGGTAGATTATAGCTGAGAACTAACCAATATTAAGTGATTGATAAAATATAAAAATGGTTGCTAATAGTGTATACAATTACATATATAGACATTATATAAATATTAACAATAATATGTATGATAAAAAAAATTATTCAATGATTATAATAAAAATATTGTAGTTGGTTTTATTTATATAATTTCAAAAAAATAAATATATCTCCTTTTATTATATAATTGATTTTAAATATAATATTATTATTATTACTATTACCAATATTAATATTAAAAATAATGAGTTGTAAAATTTTTTATTAACAAAATTTTTAATATTTTTATTTGTATGGTTAATATTTTTAATAAATAAAATATTAATATTTTTAATAATTATCCAAATAATAAAATACTAAGAAATGATAATTAGTTAAAGTTAAAAAGGTGAGGATAAGATAGTAAATATAAGTTTAAAAACTAGAGTTGTTGGTGAAAAGCTTAAAATTAGAACTTATATTAATTAATACAGTTTGGATATATAATAGTTACCAATTCTTTTTCAAAAAAAAATTGACCAAACAGATTTTTTGAGTTGTTAGGGACTGAATAGTTATCCATTGCATCCTAACAGTTAAAACATACACCCCATAATATCTATTGATGAGCAATCACTTGTGGAATTATATATATTATAAGGAATTATTAACTTCACCATTTTTTAAAGCCTATAACATTTCAAATTAAAAAAAAATATGTGTAAAAAATATTTTAATGGAATTGAATGAAACCTTAGAGCATACTGAATTATACTATAGGCTTTACAAAATTATTGGCAGTGATATACATAATAATTAGTAGTAAAAAAAATGAGATAAAAACAAATATAACAATTAAGTAGTTAACAATTTTGAAATTAAACTACTAACTATGAATAAGGGAAAAAAATTTCTCTAATTATATTTTCATCTTAAATTTCTTCAATTAGTTCATTATAAGGAATTATATTTCTTTTTACCCATTGAATTTATTTTTAAAATTATGAATTCTGAGAACTCTTTATTTGCAGTTTGAGAAATTATTTAAGCAGGTCTTTGTGTAGAAAGTAAATGCACCAAGACAAATCAAATTTTGATAATTAGAAAACTTAAAACCATGATCTAATTGCACTGTAAAAAGAGTGATATTAGTGGGTCACTTTAGGGAACAAAGTAAAATATATCGTCCCCTAATATTTTATTTAATATAATAAAAGATGATTAATTTTAATGTCTCCAATTCTTCCTAATTGATAGAGTAGAGGATGTTATTTAATATAATAGGGGATGATTACTTTTAACGTGCTCAGCTCTTCCTCATTGATGGAATGGGGATGATTTTTTGATATAATAAGAGATTATTAATTTTAACATTCTCAATTCTTCATTATTGATGGAATAGGGAATGATTGTTTAATATAATAGAGGACAATTAATTTTAATATCCCCAATTCATTCTAAAGTATTTAATAGGGGACAATAAATTTGTAATAATCTGAATTTTATTTGTATTTTATTATTTTTTTCCACTACTTTTCTTTTCCCTCCCCTTCTTTTCTTTCATTTTCTTTTATTTTTCTCCCTTCTTTCTTTTCTTCTTTTCTCTCCTTCCCGTTTTCTTTCTTCTTCTCCTTTGATTCGGACACCCACCACTACGCACCAACATGCCATCAAAAGCACGCCAAACCAGCCTCTCCACATCGTCACCCCTCCATCTGCCACACCCAGTTGCAATAGCAGCTGTCCAATCATCCTCCTTACGCGATCTCTTGGTTCAACTGGAAAATGGGAGTGAAGGCCAGTGCAATTCAGGCAAGCATTCCGGCTAAACTTAAGCTCAAATCGAATCTCTTGACTCAAGCTTCAATAATTCTTAAACGATTTCAAGAAATTCAACTGGTAACAACTCTAATTTCTCAAAATTTAATTTTGCGTATTTTTATTTAATTGTGAATTTGAATGTCAATTTGATTTTATTTGATATTGATTTTTTAGAACAGATTAATGTGGATGTTGTAAGATTTCTAAAAATAATTTTTTTGAATTCCCTGGGTCTTGGCTTACTGTTCACTACACTGTTCCCAAACTCGAAGAAAATTTTATACATTTGATAAATTCTACTAATTATTTTAAGCAACTTTTGTTAAAGTTTATTAAAATTATGTACCGAATTTTTATTATAAATTTCCAAATGTTTATGTTGAAAATGAATTTTTGGAAAAATTATTATAAATTAGTAAATTTTATATTTTAATTGAAATTATTGTGAATTATTATACTTTGGATAATTTTTGAGTAATAAAAAATATTAAAATAATTTTTATGAATTAATTCCTATTTCTAGCTAATTATTAGTAATTATTGGAATAATATCCGAATAAAAATTGTATTTATGATTTTTAAGATTTTAATGAGTTTTTTATTGCTTAATTAAATAATTGAATAATTTAAATGGTCATTGGTAATTAAATGCTATTTAATTTCAAAAATTAGAATAATGGCTTTTATAATATAATTTGATTATTAATGTGGATTTTATTATTTATTTTGTAAATAATTTTTTTATGCTTTTATTGTGTAAGTAAATTAATTTGGTATTTAAATAAAAATTTTATTGTTTATAAATTGTGATTTGCGAAATTGGTTCTCGATTGAATATAAAGTATAGTTCAGGAGCCCAACCCGAAATTTGGAATTGTTATTGGTATTTGAAGTGTTTTTCTGTATAGGATTGACTCTACTTTTGTAGAGAGATATCCATTTTATAGAGAAGACTCTACCAAATTTTTGGTAGATTTATCATAAAACGTGACATCGGATCGAGTTTAGTATAGTCGTATTCTTAATTGAGTCTCTCTTTAAAAAACTAGAATTTATAGGATTTTCATTTTAAATTCTTTTTTTTATTTCTTTTCTTTAGTCGTGCCTTCAGTCGAGTCGACAGGTCAGGGTCAAGCACGATTGCACAAAGGAGCGCATTCAACCTATAAGTTAATAACTGAACTATGTGTAGGATATTTTATATTGAAATATAAATTCATTGATTATGATACAAGGGGAGAATTTAATAAAGAATTATATTATTATATACTTGGATTAAATTCTCCTATTATTTGCTATGGGTATGTAAACATGTTTATATTAAATTTTTATATGATTAGTTAATTGTTATTTTATTTTATTTTATTGTAATCTTCCTTGTTTATTTACTTTTATTTATTTTAAAATGAACAACGGTAGAACGAGCTACTTGATGAGTTTCATCAGGACCGTGTACACACTGGTAGATTTGATAGTAAGTGTTGGTAGTTATAAGGCTTGGTGATGCTTTGCTCTCGAGCGTGATTTATAATTTACTAGGGTTGGTAGCTCAGTAATGTTTTGCTCTCGAGAATCGCCAGTAAATATTGGCTTAAGTGATTTGACTATGACTGGTAGCTTAGTGGATGTTTTGCTCTCAGGAACCGACAGTTTTTGGATTATAAGAGAGCCAAAAGGCTATTAGAATTGTGAACTAAGGTTCTACCTAGTTTTCTTATGAAATGATTTAAGAAAGTTTATTATATTTATATAGTATTTTATAATTTCAAATACTTTATTCGGTAAAAGAGGATTTCAATAAATCAAATGTTTTAAATTTATAAATTTTATATTTTATATTTTCATAAAATATATTTTTAAAGGAAATTTTCACACTACATATATTTCTTTTATTAACTTACTCAATGAGATCTGACTCCCCTCAATTATTTTTTTTAAGATCTTGGGAGTCTTTAGTTAGTCTGCCTATTTTATGCCGAGTTTCTTCCTCTCCGACTATTCTATGTAGGTCTATGTGACATGTATTATTATATATTTGAAATCTAGAACACCGCAATAGTAATAATTAACTGTTATATCATACTTTTTGGATTATTACATGTATTAAAGATTTGTATTAATGTTGATTATTATGTTTCTTTAAAGATTGCTTTAGATATTATGTTATTTGTGTTTTTTATTTTATTTAAACATTTCATTTAATTATTGCCTATATTTTTATTATAAATTTTCTTTAAGACATACTATGGGTTTTAGAAGTCTTATGTTTTCTCATTCCTTAGTGGCAGTCACATGCACTCAGGTTTAGATCATGACAAATTTAGTAGAAGAGCTTTGTCTTATTTCATATGTGTTTTCTGCTGTAAGTGTTTATTTTTCATGAACTATTATGGTGATAGGTTGATAATTATCACTTGTTGTCTTCCTTGTTTCTTGTATTCTACTCATATGTAGTATACTTGTCTTATCTTGAAATTCATTTTGTGTCTCTTTTAAGAATGAGGTGAGAGCTATTCATATTATGGAAGCAGCATTTGAGGAGAATGAGGATGGATAGTATTTTTAGCATGAAACTCCTCCGCCTATCCCTCGACATAGAGGTAGAGGTAGAGGCAGACATAGAGCTAGAGCAGTAGAAGCTCAAAGGCAAGAACAGTAACAAGCAGAGCTTGAAATTCCTGTAGATGATCTTGTACCCTTTATAGTGGGTATGGCAGAAATTAATGAAGGCTTAGCAACCTTTAACCAAGCAATGCCCTAGTACAATAGATGTTTTAGCAAAGAAATAAAAGGATGACAGATGCCGATGCCGCCTTTACTGTACTCTAGAGTCGGGCAAGTTTTTTTAATGGTACAGGGGATGTTTTGGACTTTATAAATATCATTGAGGCTAGAACCATAATAGAATACACAGACTACCAGCGGATCATGATAGTAGAGTTATCCGTATTAGATATAGCTTAGGATTAGTTCATGCAGTCTATCCAGTCATACATCATTATAATAACCTAGTTGGATTTTAAGGAGCGATTTATGAGATTTTTTTACCCAGCATCGATGAGAGAGAACTACAAGTGGTAGTTACTAAATATTACTAAGGGAGATTTGTCGATTAGGGATTACACTTATAAGTTCTTTAGAATGTCACGTCATGCTACGAATGTGGTATAGGATAATATGAGAGCAGTGGAGCTTTATGTGACTAGGTTAGGCCCAAATTATATTAGCATCCATACAGGGGGTCGTAGCTTTGAGAGTGTAGTTGAGGAGGCCATAGAGCTAAAGTGAAGATATATCCGACATGGTACCATATCTTTAATAACCCAAGTTTTTAAATGATTTTATTTTAAATCGGGATATACAGTGTTAATAATTTCAGACAATATTTAAATATTTATCAATTTTGAGTTGATTATCATTAATTTATGTTAATTAGGGTTTCGATATATATATATATATATATACACACACACACATCTTGTTCTAAATAATTTTTAACTTAATGTATTTTATTTTAATGTTATTTTACCTTACTAAATTATATTTTTTTATGCATTATTATTATTTTATGTATTAATATATATATATATATACACACACACACACACACACATAAACATAACACAAAAACCATTTTCTTCATCCCCTTCATCCCGTTCCTCACCCTCACCGTCCCCTCACCGCTGCAACTCCGACCGACTACCATCGGTGTGCCTCCCGGACGTCCACCCTCCTCCTCCAGCAGCTCCACCACCTCCTGTCGTCCTCTCTAGCACCAATGAGGCTTAAGGAACCCGATTTGGTTGAAAGTTGGTTCTTCCATCGTTCTTCACCATTTCGGCCACCAAAATCGATGATTATGGTGCCGTTGGACTTCTAAGACTCCCTAGAGAATGATTCTAAGCTTTATTTTACCTAAAAATTCGATTTGGTAAGGTTTTAAGCTTGTTTCCATTTTCGGCCACTTTTGGTTCTTGATTTTTTTGAACTTCATTCTTTATGATTCAAGCTTAATTCCTTCACAAATATTGTTCCCCTTAGCTTAATCTACCTCTGAGAATTTTTGGACTTTATTTTGATTTTTGTGAATTTTTTATTATTTTATTATTTTGTAAATTAATTAAATAAATTGTGAAATTTTGATTTTTAGTGTTTTTGGGGGTTGAAATTAATTTTATAATTTAATTTATAATTTTTGTGTAATTATTATAATTTTATTTAGTTTATGTCAATTTTGGATATATAGGTTGTATATGTATTTTGTTAAAATTAATTGGTTAATTGAGTATATTTGTTGAATTTATTGAATAATATGTTGAGAAAATAATTTTTGAGTAATTATATAATTTTTATTAAATTTTTGAGTATTTTTAGTATATTGTGTGAATTTTTATATACTAGGGGTATTTTGGTAATTTTATAGTAATTTTGGTTAAATATTAAATTTAATTGGTTTTAATAATTATTTGAGGTATAAAAATGATTTTTACAAATTATTTAATATTTTTAACTAATTAAAACTATTTTTTGAAAATTATTTTCAAATTATATATAATATACTATTTTTGTAAATAAATGGGTTTTTAGTAATTTTTAGTATGTTTTTGGACTAATTGAGTAATTTGGATTTATAAAATGAATTTTCATTAATATTTGTAAATTTATTCAGATATATCGATTTTAATAATATTATATTAATATTAGGATTTTTAAGTAAAAATTGGTGATATAATTATTTTTAATATTTAAATATTTAAATTGCTATATTTTGGTACTTAAAGGGGCATTTTCGGTATTTATGAAATTTTAATATATTTTGTGTATCTTATTGTGAATTGTGGACCTCAGTCAATGGAATTTGCAATTTAGGATTCCAACCGAGGGTTGTGAGAATATGTTGTGAAATCTATTTCGAAGTGTGTTTTTCTTACAAGACCAACTCTACTTTTTAAGTAGAGAGATGTTTGTTTTACAAAGGAGGTTCTGAAAAATTTTCTGTAGAATTCTCGTAAAACATAACATTAGGTCTAATTCATATTTTCTGAATGTGTTTAAAATCCTAGATCGAGTCTCTAGAAGTTAAGTTAGAATTACACTGATTTTCTTATTATTATTTATTTGTTAGTTGCGCCGAGACGAAGGCCTAGTGGACCAAGCCCATCGGATCCGTCTTGAGGAGCGCACAACTATGAGTTATTATAATGTATATGCATTGCTTAGGGTGCATGTTTTAGAATTCTATGTTTTAAATATAAACTTTACATATTTGCCAATTTTAATATTTAAGTATATTTTAGATATACTTTTAGTATATTTTCGGTATATTATGAAATAAATGCATGCATGTTTTCCTTTTCAATTAAATCTAGCTTGTCTTTAAATATATTATTAGTTTAAATTAACTTATTCCATGATTTATTTGAGTGATTATACATATATATACTTGAAATATACTTAGTTTATTTTAGGTATATTTCTGGTATATATATGGTTTATTTGTTTATTTTAAATATCATTATGTATCATTTATTTTCCTGAATGTATGTTTTAATATAAATGAAGGATATCGATAGAACGTGCTTCCTAGTGGGCAGTACTATGACCGAGTACGTACCGGTGCGATAAAGGATAGTGTGAATTACTAACTTATTTGAGGAAATATGACATGATTGATATGATTGAGATTGATGTGATTAAGAGTATGATTGTTGAAGCTTGGTTGACCAAGTGTCTCGGGGCCAATCACACTGACAATCAGACCTTAACAGTAAACATTAAAAAGTCTCGGGGCCAGTCTACTGTCCAATTAGACTCAGGGAATTATTTAGAACAAAGTGGGCCTATATGGCTAAAGCAAGTTCTATTGATATTTGAGGTTGCGAAAATATAGGGTTCTATTCGATCCTTCATAACTGATGATTTTCAGTATTATTATAAAAATGATTTTCCTTGCATTTGTGTGTATTTTCCTGAATATATATTTATTATATATACTTTTGAGTGTATACATTTTTCATTTAGTTATGCATGTATATATATTATAATAATTCACTCAGTGAGGTCTAACTCCCCTATGTTGATATTTTTCAGGAGAGTCTTCATCTTCAGACCTTAACAGTAGACATGTCCGCCAAATTTCTTCCGCTCTGGCTGTATTATGTAAATCACTTACTTGAGTTTTATTTTGTACTTTAGACACTGCAGTAGTAATTTTATTTAAATCTGTTGAGAGTTGTATTTATATTTATGCATGTAAGAGGATTTGACTTCAGAGTGTTTCTCTAAAGGTTGTATTAAAAGATTTCTATTTATGATATATATAAGATGTGATTTTATGTTATTAAAGGATGTTGAGAAGTTATTTTATTTTATGAGATTTAATTTCCACTAAATAATATTTTATTTATTTTATTTTATTGCATGCTTTTATTTTAAGGCTTGCTATGGGTTCCGGATTCAAAAGAATTTCCCTTCCCTATCACCGGTCATGGCCCCTTGTTTTGGGTCGTGACAATATCAGATCCTTATAAGAGTGGCAATGGTATATCAGCTCAAGGGGTTTAGCAACCTATTTTTCAGATAAGCAATATGAGTACTTAGACAGGGGTACTTCTCAACAAAGGAGACAATTTAGAGCACATCATATTGTTAGGCACAGTTATGCTTAGAGTCGTAGAAGTGGTAGAAATGCTAGGTTTGGTACAGGTGTCAGTAGCAGTAGCAATAGGTCTTATTTTTAGTGTGGATAGTTCAGGCATTTTGCCAAGGATTGTCCTAATTATATGTTCCAACCATCATATGCTCAAGGATCTTCATTATCAATTGCTCAATCATTTTAGTAGGTGCATCAGCAGTGTCAGACACCTATATATCCTTAGCAGCAACAAACTGAATATGTGAGTCAGTAAGGCATAGTTTTTAGAGGCAGAGTTAGGGATAGAGGCTATGCACAGGCATCCACTTCACAACAGGCAGGTTATGGTGAAGCCAGAGTTTTCACCTTAACTTCTTAGGAAGCTTTGGCATCCAATATAGTTGTGGCATGTATTCTCCCAATGTGTTACTTTGATGCTAGAGTCTTATTTAATCTAGGTGCTTCGTACTCTTTTATGTCTCATGCGTTTGCTTCTAAAGTAGCATGTCAACCTTCCAAGTTATTAATTCCTTTATCTATAATGACTCAACTTAGTAATGAGTTAGAAATATATGTGTTCTTTCCATCTTGTCCAGTGTTGGTGAATGGTAAAAAGTTGTTAGTAGATCTCATTTTGCTAGATGTGATTGATTTCTATGAGATTTTAGGAATGCATTGGTTGGCACAGTATTATACTACGGTAGATTGTCAAGAGAAGTAATTTTCAAAATTCTGACTGATGAAGAATTTAGATTTATATATGATAAGAGTTTAATGCCTCAAAATATTATTTCTATGATCACATCTAAGAAGATGCTTAAAACAGGTTGTCAAGGCTATTTAGCTATGGTTAGAGATATACATGCAAATAAGGGGGTAATTAAAAGGGTGTCAGTGGTGCGCGAGTTTTCAAATATTTTTCCTAAAGAATTGCCAGGCTTACCACCAGAAAGGGAGATAGAATTCTGCAATGATAAAGTGTTTGGTATAGATCCTATTTGTATGCCACCATATAAAATGGCACCTGTAAAGTTGAAAGAGCTCAGAGAGCAGTTGCAAGAATTGCTTGATAAAAGTTTTATTCCGCCTAGCACATCTCTTTAGGGTGCTTCAGTTTTGTTTGTGAAGAAGAAGGATGGTAGTCTTTGACTTTGTATCGACTACAGATAGTTGAACAAGGTCACCATTAAAAATAAGTATCCACTCGCAAGGATTGATGATTTATTTGACCAGTTGTAAGGAGCTCAATGTTTCTCCAATATTGACTTAAGGTCTAGGTATCATTAATTGAGAATTAGATGTGGAGATGTACAAAAGACTGCATTCAAACAAGGTATGGCCAATATGAATTCTTGGTGATGTCCTTTAGGTTAACTAATGCCCCAGCAGCCTTTATGGACTTGATGAATAGGGTGTTTAAGCCTTTCTTGAACTGATTTATGATTATGTTTATTGATGATATTTTAATATATTCCAAGAGTAAGGCAAAGCATGCGATACATTTGAGATTAGTGCTTCAGACTCTGAGAGAGCCCCAGTTGTATGCCAAGTTTTTAAAGTGTGAATTTTGGTTGGATCAAGTGGCATTCTTAAGCCATGTAGTATCTAAAGATAGCATACAAGTGGATCCTAGGAAAATAAGAGCTACTACAAAGTGGCCAAGACCCATATCAGTCACGAAAGTAAGGAGTTTTATGGGTTTAGCTGGCTATTATAGGAGATTTATGAAGGATTTCATCAAGATTGTTGCACTTTTAACAAGATTGACCCAGAAAAATGCTAAGTTTATGTGGATAGATAGATGTGATGAGCACTTTTAGTTACTTAAGGTCTTGTTGACTTCGACTCTAGTGTTGACTTTATCTTTTGGGAATGAAGGGTATACGATGTATTATGATGCTTCCCGAGTAGAATTGGGTTGTGTGTTAATGCAGAATTAAAGAGTGGTTGTTTATGCTTCAAGGTAGTTAAAGAAGAACAAGCAAAATTATCCTACTCATGACTTAGAAATGGCAGTAGTGGTGTTTGCACTAAAGATTTAGAGGCATTACCTGTACGATGTGATTTATAAAATGTACATCGACCATAAGAACCTACAGTACATATTCCAGCAGAGAGATCTGAATCTAAGGCAGAGAAGATGGAGGGAACTTCTAAAGGACTATGATTGTTCTATTATGAACCATCTAGGCAAAGCAAATGTAGCTGCATATGCATTGAACAGAAAGTCCGTAGGTAGCCTTGCACACATTAGTACAGAGAAGAGTCTAATTGTTAAGGAGATGCATGAGTTGATCGAATAAGTGCTGCAGTTGAAGGTGATTAAGAAATGCATCCTTGCTTAGTTCAGAGCATGGTCAATATACTTAGATTGAGTTAAAGTAGCTTATAGAAGGGATCCACAGTTGCAGAAGATCATGTTTGAAGTACAACAAGGTAGGTCCATTGGATTTGTAATTAATAACGAAGGTGTGTTGCATTTAGGTACTCAATTGCGTATGCTAGATATGGATGAGCTGAGGAAAGAAACCATGGAAGAGGCACATTTTTTTGCTTACAATGTTCATCCAAGTTCTACCAAGATGTATTATGACTTAAAAGATATATATTTGTAGAATGGAATGAAAAAGGATATTGCAATATTTGTATCCAAATGTCTCACTTGTCAATAGGTAAAGTTAGAGCATTAGAGGCTCGCAAGATTATTACAACCATTGCATGTCCCAGAGTGGAAGTAGGATATGATTGCTATAGATTTTATGACTGGATTGCCTCGTACTACAGTGGTTATGATGCTATTTGGGTGATAATTGATAGGCTAATCAAGTCAGCACACTTTTTACCAATTAAGAAGACATCCTCTACTGACAGATTAGCAAGGTTGTATATTAATAGAATTGTTTGCCTCCATAGGGTACCAGTGAGTATAGTGTCTGATAGAGGAGCTACTTTTACTTTAATCTT
This sequence comes from Mallotus nudiflorus, assembly GCA_947683625.1. Classification (NCBI taxonomy): domain Eukaryota; kingdom Viridiplantae; phylum Streptophyta; class Magnoliopsida; order Malpighiales; family Euphorbiaceae; genus Mallotus; species Mallotus nudiflorus. Next base: position 2,803,639 of record CANTUR010000024.1, read on the forward strand.
TTAGCAAGAATTGCATAAGGCATTAGGTACAAGACTTGATTTCAACATATCATTTCATCCTCAGATAGACAGTCAATCAGAAAGGACCATTCAAACCCTGGAGGATATGTTGAGGATGTGTGTAATGGACTTTGGTGGTCAATGGGAAATACATTTTCCTTTGATTGAATTTGTACATAACAATAGTTATCATGCAAGTATTGAGATGACTTCATATGAAGCAATATATGGTAGATAGTGTACATCACCATTGTGTTGGGAAGTTGGAGAAAAATAGTTGACAGGTCCAGAATTAATGCAGATTACTTTTAAGAAGGTTCCTACCATTTAGCAATGGTTGAGGACAACTTTTAGTAGATAGAAGAGTTATGTAGATCCTAAGAGGAAGGATATGTCCTTGTCCGTTAGAGACATGGTGTTTCTAAAAGTGTCTCCAAGGAAGACGATTATAAGGTTTGGTAAAAAGGGTAAATTAGCCCTGAGATACATTGGACCTTTCGAGATACATTCAAGAGTTAAAGAAGTGGCTTATAGATTGGTGTTACCACCTGAATTATCTTAAATTCACCTGGTGTTCCATGTTTCTATGATGAGGAAGTATGTTCCTGATCCTTCTCACATTCTTTAGCCTTAGACAGTGGAGCTTAGTGAAGATATGTTATATGAGGAATATCTTGTGGCAATTGTAGATCGCTAAGTTCCTCAGCTTTGCACTAAGGAGATCCTGATGGTGAAGGTGTTGTGGAGTAACCACGCAACAGAGGACTACACGTAGGAGACGAAGGTAGCGATGCGAGTGGCATATCTCTATCCTTTTCATTAAGATTTTGTATCTTCTATTTATCGAAAATTCATGGACGAATTTCTTCTTAAAGGGGGAAGACTATAATAATTTGAATTTTATATGTATTTTACTTTTTTTTCCATTACTTTTCTTTTCCCTCCCTCCTTTTCTTTCCTTTTCTTTTCTTTTTCTCCCTTCTTTCTTTTCTTATTTTCTCTCCTTCCCGTTTTCTTTCTTCTTCTCCTTTGGTTCGAACAACCACCATTGCGCACTACCAGAAGCACGCTAAACCACAATCCGCCACACCCAACTACAATAGCCACTATTCAATCATCCTCCTCATGCGATCTCTTGGTTCAGCCGGAAAGTGGGAATGAAGGCCAATGCGATTCAAGCAAGCTTAGGCTCAAATCGAAGCTCTCGACTTGGGCTTCGATAATTCTTGATCAATTTCGAGAAATTCAATTGGTAACAACTCCAATTTCTCAAAATTTAATTTTATGTATTTTTGTTTAGTTCTGAATTTGAATGTCAATTTGATTTTATTTGATATTGATTTTTTATAACATATTAATATGGATATTGTAAAGTTTACGAAAATAATTTTTATGAATTTTTTTGAATTCCCTAGGTCTCAGATTACTATTCACTACACTGTTCTCGAGCCTGAAGAAAATTTTATATATTTGATAAAATCTACTACTTATTTTAAGTAAGTTTTGTTAAAGAAGTTTATTAAAATTATGTATTGAATTTTTATTATAAATTTCCGAATGTTTATGTTGAAAATGAATTTTTGGAAAAATTAGTATAAATTAGTAAATTTTATATTTTAATTGAAATTATTTTGAATTATTATGTTTTGGATAATTTTTGAATAATAAATAATATTAAAATAATTTTTATGAAGTAATTCCTATTTCTAGCTAATTATTAGTAATTATTAGAATAATATCCGAATAAAAATTGTATTTATGATTTTTAAGATTTAAATAAGTTTTCGATTGCTTAATTATATAATTGAATAATTTAAATGGTCATCGGTAATTAAATATAATGGCTTTTATAATATAATTTTATTATTAATGTGGATTTTATTATTTATTTTGTAAATAAATATTTTTTATGCTTTTATTGTGTAAGTAAATTATTTTTGGTATCTAAATGAAAATTTTATTATTTATAACTTGTGATTTGTGAAATTGGTTCTCAGTTGGGCATAAAGTGTAATTCAGGACTAAGGAGATCCTAATGATGAAAGTGTTGTGGAGCAACCATACAGCAGAGGATTATACGTAGAAGACAGAGGCAGCGATGCGGGTGGCATATCTCTATCTTTTTCATTAAAATTTTGTATATTTTATTTATTGAAAATTTGTGGACAAATTTCTTTTTAAGGGGGGAAGACTATAATAACTTGAATTTTATAAGTATTTTATTATTTTTTTCCACTACTTTTCTTTTCCCTCCCTTCCTTTTCTTTTCTTTTCTTTTCTTTTTCTCCCTTCTTTCGTTTATTTTTTTTCTCTCCTTCCCATTTTCTTTCTTCTTCTCCTACGGTTCAGACAACCACCACTGCGCACCACCACACCACTAGAAGAACACCGACCCACCCTCTCCACGTCGTCGCCCCTCCATCCGCCATACCCAACTGCAACAGTTGTTGTCCAATCATCCTCCTCGTGCGATCTCTTGTTTGGCCTAAAAGTGGGACTGCAGGCCAATGCGATTCAGACAAGCATTCTAGCCAAGCTTAGGCTCATATCAAAGCTCTCGACTCGAGCTTCAATAATTCTCGATCAATTTCGAGAAACTCAACCAATAACAACTTCAATTTCTCAAAATTTAGTTTTTGGTATTTTTGTTTAATTGTGAATTTGAATGTCAATTTGATTTTATTTGATATAGATTCTTTAGAACAGATTAATGTGGATATTGTAAGGTTTCCAAAAATATTTTTTTGAATTCCCTAGGTCTCGAGTTACCGTTCACCATACTGTTTCTGAGCCCAAAGAAAATTTTATATATTTGATAAATTCTACTAATTATTTTAAGTAAGTTTTGTTAAAAGAAGTTTATTAAAATTATGTATCGAATTTTTAGTATAAATTTCAGAACTTTTATGTTGAAAATAAATTTTTGGAAAAATTAGTAAATTTTAATTGAAATTATTGTGAATTATTATGTTTTGGATAATTTTTGAGTAATAAATAATGTTAAAATAATTTTTATGAATTAATTCCTATTTCTAACTAATTATTAGTAATTATTTGAATAATATCTTAATAAAATTTGTATTTATGATTTTTAAGATTTAAATGAGTTTTTGATTACTTAATTATATAATTGAATAATTTAAATGGTCATCAGTAATTAAATGCTATTTAATTAGAATAATGGCTTTGATAATATAATTTGATTATTAATGTGGATTTTATTATTTATTTTGTAAATAAATATCTTTTATGCTTTTATTGTGTAAGCAAATTAATTTTGGTATTTAAATGGAAATTTTATTGCTTATAAATTATGATTTGTGATTTTAGTTTTCAATTGGGAATAAAGTGTAGTTCGGGGATCCAACCCGAGATTTGGAGTTGTTGCTGGTATTTGAAGTATTTTTCTGTGTAGGATTGACTCTACTTTTGTAGAGAGATTTCTGTTTTACAAAGGAAACTCTGTTGAATTTTGGATAGATTTTTCGTAAAATATGACATCATGTCAAGTTTAGTAGAGTCATATTCTTAATTGAGTCTCTCTTTAGAAATCTAGAATTTATAGGATTCTCGTTTTTAATTCCATTTTTTTATTTATTTTCTTTAGTTACGCTTCTAGTCGAGTCAACAAGTCGTGGTCAAGCACGATTGCTCAAATGAGCGCATTCAACCTGTAAGTTAATAACTGAACTGTGTAGAATATTTTATATTAAAATATAAATTCATTGATTATGATAAAAGGGGAGAATTTAATAAAAGAATTATATATATATATATATATATATATATATATATATATATATATATATATATATATATATATATATGGATTAAATTCTCCTATTATTTGTTATGGGTATATTAGTATGTTTATATTAAAATTTCATATCATTAGTTAATTGTTATTTTATTTTACTTTATTGTAATCTTCCTTATTTTATTTACTTTTATTTATTTTAAAATGAACTACGGTAGAACGGACTACCTAATGGGTTTCATCAGGACCATGTGCGCACCGATAGGATTGAGAGTGAGTGTTGGTGGTTATAAGATTCGGTGATGCTTTGCTCTTGGACATGATTTTTTGAGATTGTATATAAGGCTCAATGATACTTTGCACTCAGGCTTGATTTATAATTTACTAGGGCCGGTAGCTCGGTACTGTTTTGCTCTCGGAAACCATCAGTAAATATTGGTTTAAATAATTTGACTACAGTTGGTAGCTTGGTGGATACTTTGCTCTTGAGAACCGACAGTCTTTGCATTATAAGAGAGCCAAAAGGTTATTAGAATTGTGGATTAGCATTCTACTTAGTTTTCTTATGAAAATGATTTAAGAATGTTTATTATATTTATATATTATTTTATTATTTCAATAAAAGAGGATTTCAATAAATCAAATGTTTTAAATCTATAAATTATAAATTTTATATTTTCATAAAATATATTTTTAAAGGAGATTTTCATACTACATACATTCTTTTATTAACTTATTCAGTGAGGTCTGACTCTCCTCAATTATTTTTTTAGGATCTTGGGAGTCTTCAATTAGTCTGCCTACTTTACGTCGGGTTTTTTCTTCACCGGCTATTAGATATAGGTCTATGTGACGTATATTATTATGTATTTGAAATATAGAACAAAACAGTAGTAGTAGTTAATAGTTATGTTATATTTTATGGATTATTACCTTTATTAAAAGTTTGTATTAATGTTGATTATTATGTTTCTTCAAAGATTGCTTTGGATATTATGTGATTTGTGTTATTTATTTTATTAAACATTTCATTTAAGTATTGCCTATATTTTTATCGTAAATTTTCTTTAAGGCTTATGATGGGTTTCAGAAACCTTATGTTTTTTCATTCCCTAATACCGGTCACGTGCTCTTAGATTTGGATTGTGACAAAATTACTAAAACTTAAAACCCTATAAATATAAATTTTTAATGTCGTTATATTGTAAAAGAGAGCATAAATTTAAAAAAGACTTCTCGCGTTAAAATTCATTATATAAAGTGAAAAAAGTTAATGATAGTATAAATTACAAAGTAAAGAAGATTCCTAAAATTTCAAGTAGTTTAAAATTTTGATACCATGTGTAATTATTTACCATGAGTTTTACTTCTTTTTAGTTAAGGATTATGGGTATTGATAATAGTTTTAATTATTTATATTTGTAAGTGCCCTAGACTAGGTGAGTAAGGCTATTAAAAATTTAAAGGAAATTTAACAAAAACTAAGAAGAGATTATGTGATAAAGAACTTAACATAATCCAACATGTGCTCCACCTAACCCTTCCCTAGTTAGGAATTTTAACCCACTTTAATCTATTCACTTAGATTGATTGTTACACAACGAGTTGTAGGCTCAATTCAAACCTTGCACAAGAATTTCAAAGGCTCACTCTTAAACCAAAATGTCAAGTGTTTTAATGGTTGACACTTAAACCTACGCTCCACCTAACCCTTCCCAAGTTAGGTTTATAACTCACTTCAATCTATTCACATAGATTGATTATTACACAATGAGATGTAGGCTCAACTCAAACCTTACGCAAGAGTTTTAAAGGCTCACTCTTAAACCAAAATCCTAAGTGTTTTCATGTTTAACACTTAAACCAATTTCTTTCTATACTTAGTTCCTTACTTCCCTTTTCTAAACCCAAGAAACAAGAAGAAGTAGAATCCTAAGCTAGAACACAACCCACTCTTAAAAAGTAATTTAGAAAATTAAAAGATTTACAAGAGAGAAATTAATGCACAAAGCTTCTAAGAAATAAATTCTTCAACCAACAAGGTGTGAAACTCTTAAATGAATTAATACGAACCAAACAACCTTTAATTTCGTGGAGCACTTGGATTTTTGGGAAAAAGGCTAAAGTGCACAATGCAGCTTCGAAAGGCTCTAACTTTCAACTTTAGATGAATGGCAGGGCCTATAATATGTCAAATCAAAAGTAATTCAGAGAACTATATTTATTATTAGGTTCACCCATGATGGCCCAAGTTTTGGGCCCAAATTCAACTATTTAAAACCTCAAATTTGGCTTTAAAGTTTTATATTCAATTTAGTGTGTTTTGGTCTTTTTGCCTTTAAACATTATTTATTTATCGTATTTTGAATGTTTGAGACAGTTTTGTTGAATTTTAATAAAATTATCTATTTTTCCCAATTTTCAGGTATTCTTTGAGAATCAAAGAATTTTGATGCCTATTTTTTGGCATTCATTATTAATCAATAGGAAACATAAGGTTATTTGACCGGTATACATGCACAAATCAACAACATTCAATAGTTATCCTTATACTTACAAGCTTCTACTACGTCATGATCCTTCAACACTAATTTTTTTAATTAAAGATCAAATTCTAGTTATTGGTATGCATTAAAATTATCCTTAAGCTTCCATGCCTTCATTTAATGTAAATCAGCTTTTTGCAAGAAATGAGTTGTTCACAATCATGAGAGCATGCTTACAGTCACAAGGGCATGCTCAAGATCACGAGTGATGAAAACTATAGTTGTTGGAGTCAGAAGTAGTCATTCTAACTTTGGGTGAATGGGTGTCACAGTCATCACAGTTGCTCATAAGCGGCTTAATGCTTCAAAGCATCAAGGAGCTCATAAGCTTACAATCCAAAGTGATGGTCATGGTCTGGATGCCTTGGTCATGATCACGTCCTGATCGTCAGGGTCATCCGTGAGCAATCCAAACTTCAAGATCTTGAAAGTAGCTCAGTCATCACGATCTAAATGGCCTAGTCAAGATTTGGACTGTTGGTCATGATCGTGAGTAGCATAGACTTCTTCACATTGCAAAGCCTTCTTATTTGTATATTTACTCCAAAATCTAACGTGTTAAACCATTTAAAATTCTAATTTATATTAAAAATAAAATATTTAACATATTTATTTAGTATTATTTTTTAACTAAAACACTATTATACATATCTCAATACTATTCGAATTCTAAAAATATTTATATAATATATAATAACGTCTTTTATTTTAACTGAAACATTCTATTATATTTTTTTTAACCTAAAAATGAAAAATATGTAAGTTTTCACCCATTTTCTATATATATTTTATTTTACTTATTCAATAATTATTATTAGAATGCATTTGAAAAATAATATGAACTCTTAATAAAAAAATAATAAGTTCTAACTTTTATATTTGATTAATTTGTAGTTTTTAATTTATTATTTTAAAATATGTATATTATTTGTAGTTCACACAAAGCGCGGATTCACGACTAGTAATAAACAAATTTGATAGTTATTTATTGGTTTTGGTGTGAAAATATTAGAAAAAAATGTAAGTGGATAAATTATTCTGAAAAGAATTTTATACTAATTTTTTAGAATTGTATTTAAGTATAATTGAAGCAATTCAAAATTTTATATGATATATCAATAAAACTTGAAGGATAAGATTAAAATGATAATTGAAATAAAGTTGATAATAAATGACACTATTAACCCTTATTAAAATGCTTATGAGTTTGTTTCCAAAAAAAAGAAAGCTTATGAGTTGGTCATGTTTATCTTTACTTTTGATCTTCAGATGGCTTTACAAATTTTAATCAGAACGTAATCCTACCCCATCAACGCTTGAACAATTTCATGATGGGGTAGTTCTGAGCTAAAAATAGCTCTCCTTAGCTATATAACTTGTTCGAAATGAGAACTACAGAACTGGATACATGTATTCACCCTTCCATCAAAATTCCATTGCCAAGCCGACATTTGAAATCAAAGCTACATTGGTCAACTATATAATCCAATGCAAATGCTTGTAATTATTAGCTTATCCATATATCCCAACTGTTGTACACATACGACTATCATGCAATTCTTTATCCATTTGCTAGAATTCGATCAGCATCAAATGGGTTTGGTTGAAAAATAAGACTTTGTTATAACAATTGCCGTGCCTCCATTCCCCTTCTTACAGGAACTTGTGGTTCCGTACCATACCCTATAAATGCATCACAGACCCTTTGTTCAAAACATCCACATACAGATAGTTCTCTCTTTTTGTAACATATTCTTCAACGAATCTTGTGTTTGATAGCTAATTATTAAGCAAACTATGCTGAGATTGACTGGAATCAGTTTGAGCCTTGCATGGCTGCTCATGGCCGTATCCACCATGGCCCAAACTCCTGCTGTGCTCGACACAGATGGACACCCACTTAAACGTGGTGTAGAATACTATGTTCTGCCAGCTGCAACTGATATAGCTGGTGGGTTAACCCTTGTCAACCGAACTGGGTCGTGTCCATTTTATGTTGGACAAGAACCGCTCCCGACAGTAGCAACGACAGGCCTTCCTGTGATCTTCACGCCATTAGCTGCGGGAGAAAGTACCATCACAGAGGGAATGGACTTCACCGTGGCATTTTCAGCTGTGACAAGATGTGTTCAGTCCACTACGTGGAGCATAGGCGAGGAAGATCCGGAGACTTCAAGGAGATTTATTGTTACTGGAGAAGAGCAGGGTGACTTCTTCAGGATCGACAAAAATGATGGCCTGTACAACTTAGGGTGGTGTCCAAGCTGCAGCGGCACAAATTGTCCAAGGCCAAGATGTGGATCTGTTGGTATTTTGATTGAGAATGGGATTAGATTGTTGGCTTTGGATGGTGCTGCTTTTCCTTTTCAATTTAGGAGGGTTAATTAATCTACTTTCTTTGTGTTCTTCCTATTTCTCCATGGGAATGTCCAAAAAGTATAGCTTTTTTGGCATTATATATATTATTGTTGTATAAGAAAGTAAATAAATGGAGAAGTTTATGGGTCTCTTGTTGAATAATTGAAACTCTTTTATAAATTTATACTAACTTCACTTGCAAGTACAAACCCAAAATGGATGAGCATTCGCCGGTTTCCGATAAACCAAAAATGCTAAAAAAATTCAAATCCAAACCCAATTATGTATTAGAACCGAATCAAATTAAGCCGCTTTGGTTTGATCAGTTAACTGATTTATTTAATTTTATTTCGAAAATTTTTATTTATTAATTTAATATATTTTTGTAAAATTTATTCATTAATAATATAAATAGAAATATTTTTTATTTATAATCTTAATATTTACACATATTTTTATAAATTAATATATTTTATAATATATATAATTTGGTTGTTTGATTTTTCTTATTTTTAAACTCCAAAACCGAAAGCAAACTGATTAATCAACTTTCTTACTTATAAAAACAGTAATTGAACCGAATCTATATATAATTGAACCAATTTATTTTAGTTCGGTTCGGTTCAGTTATTGGTTTTAATTGATTTCTACACACCATTAGGGACAATAATTAAAGCACCACTCATCAACCGATACATGACAATTTTTGCTTTTTGTTTTTTTGAAATTACTATTTTTGCCCCAAAATTTTTGAAATTTCTATCTTTTAAAAATTTTAATTTTTATAGACAAAACCAATATTGAGACTCCTAAACTTATTAACCTTTTAGCTTTAAACTCTTAAAATTTCATTTTATATATTTACGCCCTTAAATTTCACAAATTTAAAGTTTTAAACCCTTCTGTCAATTTTATAATATAAATTATTTCCTTTTGGTACCTTACGTTTCATATTTCTAATATTCATATAATTTTTTTCTTTTAACACTTATATCACTTTTAAAATTTTTTCACCAATAAATGATAAATTTACTTATTTTAATTTCTAATATTTTAAAATTTTTTCACCAATAAATATTTTAAAATTTTAAAAATAAATAAACAAGTTAATTCTATTATGTTAAATTTTTTAAAAAATTATAATAATACTAATATTTTTCACAATATTTTTAAATTATTGTGAATAAATTTTTATAATATAAAATTTTTTCATGTACCCAAAAAGCATGATAAAAAAAAATGAAGGTTAGATAACAGTTATAAAAGTTTGAGTTAGTTGAAAAATCTATCACTATTTTTTTGTGATGTACAAATATGCATTGGTATCCATTATTTATAAAAGTTATATTATAAAAATTATTCACAATAATTTAATTGAAATTTTGTGCAAAAAATTTTAAAAAAATGTATTGAAAATATAAAATTTATAATATGAAGAATTATAAAATATTTTTATCATAATCTCTTTTTAATCATGGTGTTCAATTTCATCATAATATTTTATTTTGAAAAACAATAGTTTTATTATAATTTTTTTAATCTTAACATTAATTTTTTTATTTATTTTTAAAATTTAAAATTATTTAAAAATGTATGTAAATTCATGTTTCTAATTTAAAATATTAGAAATTAAAATAAGTAAATTTATTTTTTACTAGTGAAAATTTTTTAAAAGTGATATAAGTATTAAAAGGTAAAAAAAGGTATAAATGTTAGAATCATTTAAATTGATGGTAGGGTTTAAAACTTCCAACCCATAAAGTTTGAGAGTCTAGATATACAAAATGAAACTTTATGGATCTAAATCTAAAAAGTTGATAAATTTATGGGTCTCAATATAGGTTTTGCCTTTTTTTAAACAATTAATTAAATGGAATCTAAAAACTTTAAATGAGTTGGATGAACTCATCATACCATGATTTAAATATTTATAGCTTATAATTTATAATTTATTTATTTATTATAATAATAAAAATAAATGATGGGCAAAAGGTTAAACACCACAACCAGCAACACATTGTTGATGTCATTGGTTGGGACATTAATCATTATCCATAATTAAATAAGAATATCATCCTACTAACAATTATTGGAATTCATTGGTAGGGAACTATTTTCGCTTAAATTAGGTCTTAGATTCAAATCTTTATATATACAGTCATGTTAAATTAGTTATTATAGATTTTTATCATTTTTGTGGTTCTATTTAAATCAAACCGGATTAATTAGAATGTAGTAGACTCTAAATATCCGTGATTTAAAAAAATATATATTTTTATCTTTCGGAATTCTTAGAGCCACCACATATCGAAACATCAAAAACAAAAAGAAAAAAATTTAACAACATTCTTATTAAGTTTAAGTGGATAAATTTAAAATTTTTAATTAAAAATTTAAGTTTGAATTACAAAAAATAAAAAATAAAAACCTTAAAGAGAATATTATCTTTTAACAAATTTATCCAATTTGAATTTGAGAATAATCATTATTTTATAACTATAGAAAGTATTAAATATAATTTTTTTAATTATCTAATTTGTTATTAATAAAAAAGTGTCTTCACAATTGTAATCAATACGACAAAGAGCACAAAAGAAAGTCGTTGTTTTTTTTTTTCGAATAACAAAAGTCATTACTTTGACTTGATAAATTTTAATGACATGAATGATAAAGGTAAAGTTACAGTTACAGTTATTTGACCAAATTTTTTTACAGTTACATTATAGAAGTGCAATGCTATGATGTGTAGATGGCAGAAATAAGGTGAATTATTTAGGATTTTTTTTAGTCGCAGATTTATTAATAATGTAAATATTTTTTAGCTTATGTGCAAGATCTGACAGAGGTTAGTTGCATATGAAATTCTGCCAAATTTTTATTAGGAATTTCTAACAATTTCGTGTAAATATGCCACAGCCATTGGCTTTTGCTTCACAGCCTCCAAATGATTCGTCTGCAGCCGCAAATTAGATTAAATTGAAAAATGAAAAATAATTATTTAGTTGAAAATAAGGTAATAAATTATTGAAAAATATATATATAAGAAATTATTTTGTCAATTAGATGACAAATTAGAAAATTATTAAAAATTATTTATCCTTAAAAATGAAAAACAATTATAAAGTTGATTGTTTGTTCTTAAATGAAAATAGGTAAATTATTGAATTTTATATAAGAAATTATTTAGTAGTGGATTAGATTCGATTCAAGAAAAATAATAAATTAATATAATTAATTAGTTAGTTTTTTGTTAAATTATTATTATTGATTGTTTGTTCAATAATTATTAGTGATTATTTGTTCAATACTTATGATTCATTGTTTGTTTAATAGTTACTATTGAATTATATATAGTTATTTGGCTAAGTAACCAAAAAAGTATTTCATGTTTTGGAATACAGTATCTTTGAATGAAGTTTTCGGTAAGAAAAATCAACTCTAAAATATAAATATCGATAGCAATTTTGCAAGGAAATATCTACATAAAAATCATGACAAGACTAAATGATATTGTATAATATATTTTTTAGTAAAATTTGATGGTGTTGTCTGTAGTTTTTTAGTTGATTAATGGTATCAAACCTGCATTCCTTTCAAAACAGTTTTTTAGTTGATTCCTTTTATAAAACCTGAATAATTTTTAATTTATAGTTTGTGCTGTGTTGAAAATTTATATGAGTAACATTATGGAAGTGCATTGCTATGATGTGTGGTTGTAAAAACATTTTTGTGAATTAGATGGCAGAAATAAGGTGGATTATTTAGGATTTTTTTTAGTTGCAGATTTATTAATAATGTAAATATTTTTTAGCTTATGTACAAGATCTGACAGAGGTTAGTTGCATATGAAACTTTGCCAAAATTTTATTAGGAATTTCTAACGAATTTCGTGTAAATATGCCAAGACGTCGTCCCTTATTTTCGACATCCGCATCAGGATCTCCACAGCCATTGGCTCCTGCTTCGCAGCCTCCAAATGATTCGTCTGCAGCCGCAAATGTTGGTCAGCCAGCTTCATTACTAATTCCTGTCGGTGATGATATTTATTCCCCTGTGACTCCTCCTCTCCATACACATTCTTCTCGACTTTCACCTTCTCAGTATGCTTCTTGATTTTTTGAGACTAAAAATTTTGTGAAATTACTTATTACCTTCTCAGCCTCCTCTTCTAACTTTTTAATTTTGTAAAATTATTTCAATTTTTAAATTTCTAAATTAATTTATTTTATAAAATATTCATTTAAATCAAATATACTTTATTAATAAGGAATCATTTATAAATAAATTTAATTTAAAATTCAATTAAAAGTTAATGAAATAAATTTTTTAATGAAATTGAACAGCTAACCAGTATTAATAAAATTTTATTACTTTAACAGGTCATCCTTGAAGTTGATAGTAAGATGGCTGTGGATATGATCATAAGCAGCTCAAAAAGAGTTCATACGTATATGTAGTTAGTCTACGATATTCAAGCACTGCTGAAGTGCTCTTGGGATGTGCAAATACAACATGTATTTAGAGAAGGAAATAATGCAGCAAACTATATGGCCTCGTATGCTATGGAATTGTCTTTAGGTTGTCATAGAGTTTATCAAACATCCATTGGTATACAAAAATGGCTCTTGAAAGATGTAAAAGGGCTTGGGTCTCCAGGGCAGAACTACATGTAAATGTCACAAGTCCTCTATTTAGCCCTAACATTAAATTCGTATGGCGTCTAAATTACCCCATATTTAGGCTAGCCAAGCCTTAGGAACATACTCTTAGTATTAGTACCGAGTGTCCTTTGACTAAAGTCAAGTGTTGGCGAACCTAACTAACCCTGCATATTCACTACTATCGTTGTTCCTATGTTTCTCATATACGTTCAAGGCTCATACTCGCATTGTATCCCGCATATGTATCCAAGCATCATTTTTATCTTAAGCCTTGCATTTGCCTCACCATTCCCACACATTACCAAATCCCATATTAGCCTCATGACTTTCACATACTCAAGAGTCATGTACTTGTTTCATAAGTCTTGTATACAATCAAATCCCACAATGCCTTGAAATTCTCCTATATGTTAGCGCATAGCGCAAGCCATATTCTAACCTCAGGTCTAAAAAAACCACGCACTATAGGCACCTCGGCCTCGTAGTGACCATAGAGCTCCTTCCCTATGGAGACACCAAGTTCCTCTTTCCTGAACTTGATGCCCGTTGCCTAGCTTCACACTAGAGGGCTCACTTAAAGCTGTGTCGTCAAACATGCACATAAGCCTCGGGGATGGTGGAGAGTTTACACCAAAGGTACCCCCTAAAGAGCATAAAAAGCACCTTGAAGGTTGGTAGAAGGAGACATTAGAATGTTCCACCCATCACACCGTCATAAAATATAAATAATAATATTTATTCATATTTACAAAAATGCCCTTCATTATACTTTTTCTTTCACGTACATCCTTGTTCGACCATATTATACTTTTCTTATCCTTTCATATCCTTAGGATTAGCTAAGGACTCTAAGGGTGCATGGCCCCTAGGGCTCCTTTTGTCCTTCCATTACATTCTCCCCCACATGAGCAATTGACGCCCTTGTAAATTGGCCATAGGGGTTTAAGGTTCTTGTCTTTTGTGGCATTCCATGTACCCTTCTATTTTATCTCCAACAGCTTGTACTGCCTGTTTATGCTCTCAAAATTATGTTAACTCTTAACCACTTATCGCTCTTGTCCATCGTGAATTTTAGCTCTCCACTTCTATATTTGCATGTCTTCTCTTAGGTTCTTATTTTTACTTCTCAAATAAGGCTTCGCATGCTTTCGTTGCTTTATTCCTATCTCGAGTGTAAATTGTACCTCGCAAGACAAAATAAAGAAGTAACAACAGTAAATATTGAAAAATAATCATTCTTACGGCTTATTAACTCTTTTAATCCAAATTTGATGTTAGATAAATTTGCCATTTGAACATATTTGTACATCAACTAAATTAACATCACAGATTACTATTTTTGTCAAGAAATTATAAAGGAGCATAATATGACTTACTGTTGACCATTTGCATGATCAAACTCCTAATTTTGGACTTTAAAAAACAATTTTTATACTAATAATTTGGATTAAGTGTGTAAGGAATTATATACCAAACATATACCAAGAATAAACACTTTTTGATGAATAGTGACTTTTTGGAGTGATTGAACCTCTAAGACTGAAGAAGACTTTTGACATATTTAGAACTCTTAAATGATAAAATGAGCTTCTTCACTTTTGAAGTAGACATCTTAAGCTTTCTATATTGAGCTTGCTTGTCAAAATCCAAGTTCATTTGGGTATGAAAATCTTCAGTCGAATTCAGCATATGCAGCTTGTATTTCAGTTTGCAAAGCTCTTGGTATTTCAATAATATCTTGAGATACAGATGTCAAATTGAGGATATTCAACATTTTATGGAAATCTAAGACAATTATCTATAACTTTTATGAAGAAAATTTTAGCTGAATCGATTGTCTTCAATCCCGTTAACTAGCATCTTTCGAAGTGGTGACAAGTTGTCCTTCAATGGAGCCTTTGGAGCACGTTTTTGCCAAAAAATGGCAGCACCTCTCACGAGCTGATTGCTCATGAGCAGACCCCTAACAGCATCCAACAGGAATTTTTGAATGCAACGGATATATTTTCACCCCTCATGAGCACTATTCACTCGTGAGCCGCTCGTGAGCATCCTTTGAGCTACCAAAAGTCCAAGAATTGATTCAAAATTAATTCTAAATGTTAGAGACATGATTGATACATTCAATAACTAAATTTTTGAGTATTTTTCTATATAAACACAACTTAAAATTCAATTGAAAGGTTAAGAAAACTTGTTTATCATTCATCATTTTTTTAAACATTCAATTCAGCTCTTAAACTTTCCTTTAAACAATTCTTTATGTATAGCTCTTGTGAGAGTTGGTGAGTGATTAGAATAGATATTCTTGTTCTTTTATTTTCTAGGTTTAGAAAATGAAAAGTAAGATTCTATTATAAAGGAATTGGTTTAAGTGTTTAGCCATTAAAACACTTAGAAAATAAATTTTAGTGTGAGCCTTGAAAACACTTATAATTTGGTTTTTGAGTGAGCCTTGAAAACTCAAGTTGTAAGGTTGTATGAGTGAGCCATAAAACTCTTATGTATTCTGAATCTTGTGAATAAAATTGTGGGTGATTAAAAAATCCTAACTTAGGGATAAGTTAGGTGGAGATATAGGATTATTCTTGAATCTTAACTCCTTAAATATTTATGTTCTCCATTCTTCCTTCTTAACTCTTACTCAATTCTTACAAAGAATTCCTTTAATTTCCTATTTTTGTTCTATAGTCCTATTCACCCCCCCCCCTCTAGGACTCTTTTAATTGGTATCGAAGCTTGAATTCTAGATAATTTATTGCTATAATACAAGATCATAAGGAGTGAATCTTAAAACATCTCTTCTCTTAGACCATTCTTTGATGGTAGTGACTATCCACATTAGAAATTCAAAATGGAATTATATCTTAATTGTGATTCCATCAAACTTTGGGATATTTCCCTAAGAGGTTGGGAACCACCTATAACCATCATTGATGGTGTGATAACTACTCTTGCAATAAGCCAATGGAGTGTTGATCAAAAGGAAGAAAATCATAAAAATAAAAAGGCTATGATTACTCTAGTCTCCTCCATGACAAGAGAAGAAAGAGGCAAGCTTCAACATTGCATTTCGGCTAAAGAAATGTGAGAGACCTTGGAGAATCACTATGAAGGCAATATTCAAGTAAGAAGCAAGAAGGTTCAACTTCATATGTATGAATATGAACTCTTCAAAATGAAGCCTCAAGAATCAATCACGAAGGT
Source organism: Mallotus nudiflorus (assembly GCA_947683625.1). NCBI lineage: Eukaryota > Viridiplantae > Streptophyta > Magnoliopsida > Malpighiales > Euphorbiaceae > Mallotus > Mallotus nudiflorus. Next base: position 2,820,168 of record CANTUR010000024.1, read on the forward strand.
AACAAACTGTCTCAATGCTCTCCTCACAACCCTCAAGAAACTTGGAAAACATTTCTTTAAGGAAGAGGCAAAAAATAAGATTCTAAGAATCCTACCTATGAAGGATTGGGAATCTTATGTTACCTCAATTGAGGAAGCTCAAGACCTCTCTACTCTATCAATCGATGTGCTCATTGGTAAGCTCTTAACACATGAGCTCACCATCAAGCAAAGAGGTGAAGGATAAGAAGAGAAAGAAGATAAGAAAAAAAGCATTGCTCTAAAAGCTCTTCAAGAAGATAGTGAAGAGGAAAGCATCAAAGATTCTAGTGATGAAGATGGTGACATTGCCATGCTCACTAGGAACTTCAAGAAGTTCTTAAGAAAGAAAAAAATTTTAAGAACAAGGGACTTCAATAAGAAGTTCGAAGGAGATGGGAAGAAGAAAATAAAAGAGGTTACTTACTATGAATGGAAGAAACCTAGACACTTTAGAAGTGAACGTCCCAAACTTAAATTTAAGAGCAAAGGAGCAAAAGATAAGAATAAGGCATTCAAAGCTACTTGGGATGATTCCTCCGAATCCGAAGAGGAAGAGGAACAATAAGAAGTTACCAATCTTTGCTTCATGGCCATTGAAAATGAAAATGAGGTACCATCCACTTCTCATTCTTCCTTTATGGATTATGATGAATATTGTGATGATGATGATGAGAGCCCTATTGTGAGAAAATTACTTGTTAAATGCAAAAGTTTGTTATTTAAGAAGAAATAATATAAACATGAGTTAGCTAGCTTCAATAAGGATTTTGAATGTTTAAAAATTGATTTTGCTAAACTTGTTGCATCAAATGAAAAACTTATTACTGATGATAAATCTTCTAATTCTTTGGAAGACCAACTTAAGAAAGCAAATGATAAAAATTATAAGCTTTCTAAGGAAGTCTTAGAATTAAAGAATTTCATTACTAAAGTTAAAAAAGGAAAAGAAACTTTAAATAGTCTTCTTGACTCTCAAAAATTTCATGGAGATATCCATGGAATTGGATATAAAAATGGAACGTCTTCATCATCCTTATCATATATTACTTTTATTAAAGCTTCACATGATTCTACTCCTTCAACCTCAAATGAGATTCAAACTAAAAAATCTTATGTGTTAAATAGCAAGGCAAAGTCTCATAAGATAAACCATTCATTAACACAAAGAGGTAAGGCTCAAACTAGAGTACCTCAACCTAAGAATGCTTATATGTACACTAGACATAATTATAATAGACATGCCATATAACACAATGCACATAAACATATTGTACAAACTTATCAAAATATTCATCACCATTGCAAATGTATGTCTCACTCAATGTCACAAAACAGTAAGAGATACACACAACACCAAAGGCATGTTGTATACACTAGGAAAGAATATCATCCTAGGAGAAACAAATTTGAAAATATTGTATGCTCATGTTGCATGATCAAAGAACATACCAATAATATGTGCTTCTATAGAAAACTACACATGAATTTTCTTCCTTTGGATTATCTTGAAACTAACTAACCTAGACCAAGAAAGGTTTGGGTTCAAAAGAACATTTCAAATGCTTTATGTAGGTGTGCTTAAAATCCGTAAGAATAAAAAGGAAGTGATATCTCGATAGTGGATGTTCAAGGCACATGACGGGAGACAAGGAGCAATTCAACAAACTTGATGCTAAGGATGGAGGACACGTTACTTTCGATGATAATGCAAAAGGAAAAATTATTGGCATTAGAGAAATAGGTAATCCTCAATCCTTATCTATACATCATGTGTTGTTTGTTGATGGTCTTAAACATAATTTTCTAAGTATAAGTCAATTATGTGATATGGGAAATAAGGTGACTTTCTATCCTAGAAATTGCTTTGTTAGTAGTCTTGATAAAGACAAAGTAATTTTTAGTGGTGAAAGAGAAGATAACGTTTATGTTATTGATTTGAATAAAATTGATAACAAAGACATGAAATGCTTAATGTCAATTTCCCATGACATATGGATATGGCATAGAAGGTTAGGACATGCAAATTTTTAGCTTTTAAATCGTCTTTGTAAACATGAACTTGTGATTGGTTTACCTAATTCACTAAGGATAAACCTTGTGATGCTTGTTAAAAGGAAAAACAATCTAAATCTTCATTTAAGCTAAAAAATGTAGTGTCTACTTCTAGACCACTTAAACTTATACATATGGATTTGTTTAAACCAACTAGAGTTGCTAGTCTCGATGGAATGTACTATGCTTATGTATTGGTTGATGACTACTCTAGATACACTTGGGTGTGTTTTCTTGCTCATAAGAATGATGCATTTAAAGCTTTTGAAATTTTTTCAAAAAGAGTTCAAAAAGAAAAAGGATTTTATATTTCATCTATTAGAAGTGATCATAGAACCGAATTTGAAAATGAATTTTTCAAAAACTATTGTAATGAAAATAGTATTTCTTATACATTTCCATCTCCTAAAACTCCTCAATAAAATAGGGTAGTTAAAATGAAAAATAGAACTCTTGTGGAAATGGCTAGAACAATGCTTCATGAGTATAATTTGCCTCTATACTTTTGGACGAAAGCCGTTAACACATCTTATTATATTTCAAACCAAGTTTTCAAAAGACCAAATTTAAATAAAACATCTTATGAGCTATGGAACAATAGAAAACCCAAAATCTCATAACTAAGAGTATTTTGATGCAAGTGCTTTATATTGAACACCAAGGATAATCTTACGAAATTTGATTCCAAAGCCGATGAAGGAATTTTCCTAGGCTATTCCATCTTTAGCAAAGCATATAAGGTCTTTAATAAAAGAACTCTAGTAGTTGAAGAGTCAATGCATGTGGTATTTGATGAATCAAACTCACCTAATCCTAGAAATGATGTTTGTAGTGTTGATGATCTTATAGGTGACAATGCGATTGTGGAATCACAAGAAGAAAATGCTAGTAAGCCTCTAGAACTTGAAGATCCAAGCAAAAAGGAAAATGAGGAGACATCTCAACCTACCTTGAAGGATGAACTTCCAAAGGATTGATAATTCAAGAAAGCTCACCCTCAAGACCTTATTATAGGTGACACTACAAAAGGGGTAACCGCTAGATTTAAACTCAAGTCTATTGTCAATTTAGCTTTCATTTCTCAAATTGAACCCAAAAATGTTGATGATGCTTTGAGTGAGGAATTTTGGGTCCTTGCTATGCAAGAAGAGTTAAATCAATTTCAGAGAAACAAGGTTTGGACCTTGGTTCCTAGACCTAAATATCATTCTATTATTGGCACCAAATGGGTGTTTAGAAATAAGATGAATGCACAAGGTGTCATAACTAGGAACAAAGCTAGACTAGTAGCTAAAGGTTATAATCAAGAGGAAGGAATTGATTATGATGAAACATTTGCCCCCGTTGCAAGGTTAGAAGTTATTCGGATGTTACTTGCATTTCCATCATATATGGATTTAAAACTTTATCAAATGGATGTTAAAAGTGCATTTTTAAATGGTTTTATTGAAGAGGAGGTATATGTTGAACAACCTCCAGGTTTCAAAAAATTTGACTCTCCAAATCATGTTTTTAAATTGTTAAAAGCATTTTATGGATTGAAACAAGCTCCAAGAGCTTGGTATGAAGGATTGAGCTAGAGAAAGGTTTCTCTAAAGGAAAGGTTGACACAACTCTTTTCATAAACAAATCCAAGCATGATTTATTAATTGTTCAAATTTATGTTAATGATATTATTTTCGGTGCTACTAACTATTGCTTGTGTGAGGATTTTTCTAAACTAATGCAAGGAGAATTTGAGATAAGTATGATGGGAGAACTCAAGTTCTTTCTTGGACTTCAAATCAAGCAATGTAAATACAAGATTTTCATTAATCAAACCATATATGCAAGGGACATTCTCTAGAAGTTTGGAATGGATGGAGCTAAATCAAGAAAAACTCCAATGAGCACCATAACCAAACTCAACAAGGATGAGAATGGAAAACCGATTCATGAAAAGCGATTTAGTGGTATGATTAGATCCCTTCTTTATTTAACCGCTAGTAGACCCGATATTATATTTGCTACTTGCTTGTGTGCTAGATTTCAATCAAGTCCTAGAGAGTCTCATTTGAATGCTATCAAAAGAATTTTTAAATATCTTTATGGTGCAATACATTTAGGACTTTGGTATCCTAGGAGTTCTTCCTTTGACTTGATTAGTTATTTTAATGTTGATTTTGCCGGTAGCCTAATAGATAGAAAAAGCACTTTCGGAACTTGTCAAATTTTAGGAAATTGCTTAGTTTCTTGGTTTAGTAAGAAACAATTTTTTGTTGCCTTATCCACCGCTGAAGCATAATATGTGGCAGCTAGTTGTTGTTGCACCCAAGTTCTATGGCAAAAACAATAACTTTTGGGCTATGGCATTGATATTAATCACATTCCAATTAAGTGTGATAATACAAGTGCTATAAAGCTTGGTAAAAATCCCATTTAGAATTCTAGAAATAAGCATATTAATATTATACATAATTTCTTGCGTGATCATGTGCAAAATGGTGATATTTTTCTTGATTTTGTTGATATTAATCATCAATTAGCAGACATCTTTATCAAGCCTCTTTGTGAGAAAAGATTGAATTTTATCAAGCATGACCTTGGTATGATTGATGGCTCAAGCTTGTCTTGATCACTTGTTAAATTGATGAATTGATGTTTAGATTCTTATGTGATCATGTTCTTCAAAAAAATTATTTTCAACATCATGTATATATTTTAAAAGTATTTGCTTTAGCAAATTTACTTCATATACATGATATATTGTATTTCCCATTTGCATGATCTTTATATTAATTTTATTTGATTTGGATTCGTTCAATTTTTTTAAAGCCCTCCTATTTTGCAAATTAATAATTAATTATTGAGCTAAATTCAATTAATTAATTATTTTAATTTAGCAAAAATATTACTCCCCCTCAACCAATTTTTTTTAATATTTTTTAATTCATTTTATATCAGTTTGTATTTGATTTATTTTCAGTATACTTTTCATATCTAAGTTTTGAGAGTCTATTTTTTTAATTCATTTTATGTCAGTTTCTGTTTGGTTTATTTTCATTATACTTTTCATATCTACGTTTTGAGTTGTTAAGTGTGTTTTATGACTATTTTTTGTCAGTTTATGTTCGGTTTATTTTTTTGGATATAAACCATGAGCTATTAATCAATTTTATAATTATTTTAGTTTAGTTTCAGTTTGGTTTATCTTCTGGATATTTTTTGGATATAAGACATGAATTGTTAGTTTTATGTCTTGTTTACAATTGGTATTTTAATACCATTGTAACTTTTTTTTAATGCAATTTTATTTGCATTTTGACAAAGGGAGAAAAATATTTGAGTTTGTTTAATTTTCTTTTACTGTGTTTATGCATAAATATTTTTTATTTATACATGCATAATTAATGTTTAATTTATTCATGTATCAATTTTACTTAGAAATTATTTTGATCTTTGTTTATGCATGGATATTTTTAAGATTTGGTCTATCTTTATATTTTGACAAAGGAGGAAAAAAAATTGAGTTTGCATGCGTACATAGTTAGTTTCTTTTAAGGAAGAGAATTTTTTTAAAAGAGGTGATATAACTATGTGATAGTGTGTCCTTAATATCAATTTTTTTTTCCATTGAAATAGAAGGAGAAAATTGTTTGAATTTATTTCTCAAAAAATTTTTTTATGCATGTATAGTAACAATGTAAGTGTGGCTAGTTTTTTCCTTGTGATAAAAAGTCTTCTTTTGCTTACTTTGTTTATTTATGACATGAATTTTTTTATTTATGTGTGACCTTTTAATTATGATTATTCCTGCAAAATTCATATTAATGTATAAATTCTTCTTTGAAATGGTTTTTATCTTTTAAAATGACATGAATTCTATAAAGATTTTGAGTATCTTTGCTTTCATTTTTTTGATTTTTGATCTTTTATTCCCTCTAGTATTTTTGGCTCCCTTAGGTCAATTTCCCCTTATATCTCTCTCTTTTCTTTTTGTCTTTGAAAAAAGGGGGGAAGAAACTATGTGCTTAGCGGATAAATAATTGTGTTTAAGATATACTAAGTACCACATGATTATATATGATTGATTGACTAGTTAAACTCTACATAATCATGAGATGTTTGAATATAGCATATATACTATTTTGTGATGCATTATAGTAACATTATATGCATATATATTTGAAATTATTTCCTTTATGTTGTCTAACATTTTTTTTTAATAATCATGTTATCATCATTTGTTATGTTAGGCTATGTTCTTCATAATTTTTTATGTTGTCTTTTTTTTTATAGGAAGGATAATAAAATTTATTTATATTTCTTATCATATCCAAACAGGAGGAGAAATAAAGAAATATATTTGTTAATGGAATATATTTATTCAACCCTTATACATGCTATGATAATTCATTTATTTATATGCTCTGATATATGATAAATATTGAATTTATGCACATGTTAAGGGGGAGCAAAATATTTTGTCTTTTTGCATCTATTTAATTTGAAAGGGGGAGCTATTTTTATTTAGTATGCTTATACATGTTATTTATTTATGTTACACTCACACACATTATTTATTATCTTTTCAAATTGGTTGTCAAAGCCAAAAAGGGGCAGCCAAAAAGGGGGAGATCGTTGACCATTTGCATGATCAAACTCCACATTTTGGACTTTGACAAATAATTTTTATACTAATAATTTCGATTAAGTTTGTAGGGAATTATATACCAAACATATACCAAGCATAAACACTTTTGGATGAATAGTGACTTTTCAGGGTGATTGAACCTCTAAGATTGAAGAAAACTTTTGACATATTTAGAACTCTTAAATGAGAAAATGAGCTTCTTCACTTTTGAAGTAGACATCTTAAGATTTCCATATTGAGCTTGCTTGTCAAAATCCAAGTTCATTTGGGTATGAAACTCTTCAGTTGAATTTAGCATATGCAGATTGCATTTTAGTTTACACAGCTCTTCGTATTTCAGCAATATCTTGAGCTACAGATGTCCAATTGAGGATATTCAAATTTTTATGGAAATATAAGACAATTATCTACAACTTTTATATAAAATATTTTGCCTGAATCAATCTTCTTCAATTCCGTTCATGAGCATCTTTCAAAGTGGTCACGAGTTGTCCTTCAATGGAGCCTTTGGAGCACGTTTTTGCCAAAAAATGGCAGCACCTCTCACGAGCACTCCTCATGAGCTGATTGTTTTTTACCAGACCCCTGACAGTATCCAACAAGAATTTTTGAATGTAACGGATATATTTTCACCCCTCACGAGCAATGTTTACTCGTGAGCTACCCGTGAGCATCCTTTGAGCTGCCAACAGTCCAAGAATTGATTCAAAATCAATTCTAAATGTTGGATACATGATTGATACATCCAAAAACTACATTTTTAAGTGTTTTTCTATATAAACACAACTTAGAATTCAATTGAAAGGTTAAGAAAACTTGTTTATCATTCATCATTTTTTTAAACATTTAATTGAGCTCTTAAACTTTCCTTTAAACAATTCTTTGTGTATAGCTCTTGTGAGAGTTGGTGAGTGATTAGAATAGACATTCTTATTGTTCTATTTTCTAGGTTAAGAAAATGTGAAGTGAGATTATATTATAAAGGAATTGGTTTTAAGTATTTAGCCATTAAAACACTTAGGAAATTGGTTTTAGTGTGAGCCTTGAAAACACTTGTAATTTGGTTTTTGAGTGAGCCTTGAAAACTCAAGTTGTAAAGTTGTAAGAGTGAGCCATAAAACTCTTGTGTATTCTCAATCTTGTGAATAAGATTGTGGATGATTAAAAAATCCTAACTTGGGGATAAGTTAGGTGGAGACATAGGATTATTATTGAATCCGAACTCCTTAAATATTTACGTTCTTCATTCTTCCTTCTCAACTCTTACTCAATTCTTGCAAAGAATTCCTTTAATTTCTTATTTTTGATCTATAGTCATATTCACCCCCCCCCTTAGGACTCTTTCACTTACATATTATCCTTGTGTTCGTTCAACACTATTATTGTTCATCACTCTTGGCACTCAGTTTTTGTTGGTTTGTACCTTCTTGAATCCTTACATCACTTGTTTCAAGGATAGGGTCTTTGCTAACCAACATCTTGCCTTACTTTAACGTTTTTCCTCCATTACTTGTTACTTCACTAAAGTCTTCACGTATTTTATTGTTCACATACCAAAAAGGTAGATATATTATCCTATTTATGTCTAGGGTCTTCCTTATGTACATTCACTTGTACAAGTGACTTGTAGGAGAATATATCTCTAGAAGATCTTATAAAGTATGTCTTGGTATATTCGAGTCCGATGGGTCATTTAAAAGGAGTATCTCTACTTGTCTTAATAGTAGTAAGAGTTTATGATTTTGGGATCAACCTGATTGTTCCTTCGCCTTGAGCAAAGATGTCATCTTCCTTTCTAAAAAGCCATATCCCTCCATCTGCAAGTAAGTTAATTCGATGAATCCCCTTTCTTGCTTTTTAAAAGTTAATGCATGTCATCTGACTCATTTTCCACTATATTTTCATAAGTTTTTCAAGCCTCGGTAGTATTGCACTTTGTTCACCACTCTCATTTTCCATCCCTTAGTGATTCCTTTGTTTAGTTGTATTGGCACTTATTGGCACTTATTGTCACTTGCACATAACATATATATATATATTTTCTTGAACGTTGTCTTAAGCTCTATTGGCAAACCTATTTGTAATAAATAAGGCTACCATAGCCTTTAGCAAACATATATCACACACAACATGTTTTTGCTCACACTCCTTTTTTTTCTTTTCTTTTCTTTTCTTTTCTCTTTTTTTTCACTTTCCCTTCTTTTCTCTTTTTTTCTTGTTCTTTTCTTTTCTTCTTGCTCTTATTTTGTTCTTCTCTTCCTTTTTTTGTTATTATTATTTTTTTTATACACTCTCACACAATCATAAAGTGGTTACCACAACCACACTTAAATCATAATATATCACTTATCATTTCATTCATTGCTAAGTGAGTTTCACTCCCCCACTTTAAATCATAATACTCATGAAAATTTCATCTCATTAGCTTCTCAAGTCTAATTCATGCTCGACGCTTCACTGGTCCTCAAGCCACATCATGCATCATTATAAGTTTGTGCCACTATATGATAACTCTTATAATTCGTCAATCAAAAAAATATCTCAACTCTTGCACTTCATTATTTGTGCATTGTCACATTTCCAATTATAGGGTATCATCTCTTTAATAGTCTCATAAGACTAACAATATTTCTAATTTTTTCATATTTAATTTTATACCGATGGGTCCTACCATAACCCTTGTTCATATTATGAATTTTAGAGCACTTTATCATCTCGCATTGAATCACATTCATCGCATCTTAATTTAGGGACTCTGTATCCTTTATGTCTTTGCTTATAAATTATTCAATCGCAACACCAATATTTTTCTCTTATGATTAGCACTGTTGGCCTTCTCATTTAGCACGTTTCTCATCCCACCATGATTAGCCTCTTTGCGCCAATAAACTCGATCCTGATATATTTTTACCAATTGTTCCCTCATTTTACTCAAAAATTCTTTTAAGTTTTTTTTTTGTCAAGAGCATAAGTTATCCCCCAAGGATGTGTATCAGTATTATGATGCTATTATAGTGTCATATCTTACCAATGTCTCAAACACTTTCTGCTTCACATGATCATATTTTATTTATCATGTATTAGCTCACTAATAAACCTAAGTGTCTCTCTACCTGCGCGCTCTCTATAACTAAGTTACGCCTCAATAATTTCTTGTAAGAGTCACAAGTCTGAAAGATCCACCAATTTTATTAGTTTGTCACATACATTTTTGCCTTGCCTCAATGTTTTATGATATTCTTTTAATGAATCCCATAAGTTTTCATTTATTGATTTTGACACATTGATGTGTCACTGATAACCACATCCCTCGCACTTATTTGGCTTCAAGAAAATATATTTAATTAAATATTCACACCCATGACTGATTATAGGCCCATAATTATTCATCTTCGCATCCATAGCATTGTACTTATATATTAATATTTCCTACATTGCATGTTTTCTTTACTCTGATACCAAATGTCATGGGTCCTCCATTTAGCCGTGACATTCGACTCGTGTGGCGCCTAAACTTCCCTATGTTTAGGCCAGCCAAGCCTTATAAACATGCTCTTAGTATTAATACCGAGTGTCCTTAAACTATAGTCGAGTGTTGGAGAACCTAACCAACCCTGCATGTTCACTACTATCGTTGTTCCTATATTTCTTACATATGTTTGAGGCTCATGCTCGCATTGTATCCTATATATGTATTCCAGCCTCATTCTTATCTTAAACCTTGCATTTGCCTCACCGTTCCCACACATTACCGAATCCCACATTAGCCCCATGGCTCTCGCATACTCAAGGGTCATATACTTATTTTATAAGTCTCGTATATAATCAAATCTCATAATGCCTCAAAATTCTCCTATATGCTAGCGTATAGTACAAGCCATATTCTAACCTTAGGTCTAGGAGAACCACGCACTACGAGCACCTCGACCTCGTAGTGTCCATAGAGCTCCTTCCCTATGGAGACATCGAGTTCCCCTTTCCTGAACTCGATATCCGTCGCCTAGCTTCACATTAGGGGGCTCACTTAAGGTTGTATTGTCAAACATGAACACAAGCCCCCAGGAATAGTGAAGAGCTTACACCAAAGGTATCCCTTAAAGAGTATAAAGAGCACCTTGAAGGTTGTAGGAGGAGACATTAGAATGTTCCACCATCACACCCTCATAAAATATAAATAATAATATTTATTCATATTTACCAAAATATCCTTCGTTATACTTTTCATTCCACGTACGTCCTTACTCTGCCATATTATACTTTTCGTATCCCTCCATATCTTTAGGATTAGTTAAGGACTCTAAGGGTACATGGTCCCTAGGACTCCATTTGTCGCCCCATTACATACTGATGAGGGGACTATGGTCGCCCCCAATATATTTTTAAATTATAAAATTACCTTTAAAGTTTATAAATAAATTACTAAATAATAGAATTGATCCCCAAATATTTTTATACTTTTTTTATTGTAGCCCTTTATTTTATGAAAAATTCATTTTATTTTAGTATAATGTAATTTTGCCTCCAAACAACTAATTATGGTTCCGCCCCTATGGTCTCCACAAATGGTTGGGATGTAATCTTTGTTTAGCCATTTTGCCAGCCTCGTTTTTGTACCAAAAAAAAAGAAAAAATTATTATTTTATGATGAAAAATAAAGAAACTTAATCTTATTTATATTATGTATCCTATGATTCATTAAAAAAAATTAACTTTGAAAGTTTTACCAAAACTATAACCTTTAGTTAATCTTTTTAGCTATTCTAATCAAAACATTAGCACCTAACAATTTTGCGTATTTTAATCGCTCACTGTAGCCAAACCAAGCTGCATGAGCTATTTAAAATCTTAATATATATTTATCTTTATGGGCCAAGTCTGCACTGAGAAATTTCTTCCAAACGTGAACTAAAAACTTGCATTGCTTACATCTATTAATTATAGTTGTGGGTTTTTATGCATGAATTCCTATAAGCTAAAACTGTTGTACATTCAAGACCCTCAAAATTTCAAGGGTTACACAAGTCAAGAACATTTTTCTTACACTGCAAGCAATTATCAATTGGATAAGGTCGAAAATGAAACTTCTCTTTTTTTCTGCCGTGCCTCTATGTACAATCAATGTCCGTACACATCACACACCTTATAAATAGCACCTACTACACATACCCATGTCTGTAAACTCATCACACAACACCAATTACATACGCATATAGTCTAAAATCAGCATTCAACCATTATGAAATCCGTAGCAGTTCCGAGCTTGTTGCTCATATGGCTGGTTTCCATGGTCATGAGCACTTGTGCTCAGCCAGCAGTGCTAGATACTGATGGACAGCCCCTGCAAACTGATGTAGAATACTACGTGCTTCCTGGAATAACAGATGTTGCTGGGGGTCTAAGCCTAGTTGATCGTATCAATGACTGCCCATTTTATGTGGGTCAAGAACCCATCGCTCCTGTTGTATCACAAGGATTTCCAGTCAAATTCAAGCCATTCGCTGATGGCGAGACGATCATTAGAGAGGCTAGGGACATGACTGTTACATTCCAAGCGTTCACTACATGAATTCAGTCTCTTGCCTGGAGAGTAGCAGAAACAAATTCAAAAACAAGGAGGAGATATATTGCTACTGCAGGAGAGGCAGATTACTTTAGGATTGAAAAATTTAGTGATGGAGGCGATTACAAGTTTGTTTGGTGCCCCTCTGAATCTTGTCCAAATTGTGAGAGACCAAGGTGTGGGTCTGCTGGTATTGTTGTCGAGAATAATAAGAGGTTGCTGGTCTTGGATGGCCCTGCATTTCCCTTTAGGTTTACAAGGGCTTAACTTCTGATTTGATCTCTCTGTAAATGTTAATACAAAACAGGAAATGCTTTCTGTCATATTGTATATCTATGTATTAATATAATAAACGACATAGAAGCATCTTTCATGTTGAATATTCTGTATGCTTTGCTTCCTATCATTTATGAAATATACATATATATATAATCTGCAATCTTGTCGACAAAATTTTAGATGACAGGTGCTCATAAGCGCCTCAAGCTTCAAGATCACAGTCCGAAGTGATGGTCACGGTCTGGATGCCTTGGTCATGATCACATCCTGATCGTCAGGGTCATCTGTGAGCAGTCCAAGCTTCAAGATCTTGAAAGTAGCTCAGTCATCACGACCTGAATGGTCTGGTCAAAATCTGAACTGCTGGTCACGATCCACTCATGATCGTGAGTAGCATAGGCTTCTTCACATTGCAAAGTTTTCTTATTTGTGTATTTACTCTAAAATCTATTGTGTCAAACCATTTAAAATTCTAATTGTTATTCAAAATATGATACTTAACATATTTATTTAGTATTATTTTTTAACTAAAACACTATTATACATATCTCAATATTATTCAAATTCTAAAAATATTTATATAATATATAATAATAATAATGTCTTTTATTTTAACTGAAACATTCTAATATATTTTTTTAACCTAAAAATGAAAAATATGTAAGTTTTAACCCATTTTCTATATTTATTTATTTTGCTTATTCAATAATTATTATTAGTATGCATATTAAAAATAAAGTTTTAACTCATTTTCTATATTCATTTAATTTACTTATTCAATAATTATTAGGAGTGTGCATATTAAAAATAATATCAACTCTTAATAAAAAATAATAAGTTCTAACTTCTATATTTGATTAATTTGTAGTTTTTAATTTATTATAATTATTGATTTATTATTTTAAAATATGTATATTATTTGCAGTCCATGCAGAGCGCGGATTCATGACTAGTTATAAATAACTTTGATAGTTATTTATTGGTTTTGGTGTAAAAATATTAGAAAAAAGTGTAAGTGGATAAATTATTCTGACAAGAATTTTATACTAATTTTTTAGAATTGTATTTAAGTATAATTGAAGCAATTCAAAATTTTATATGATATATCAATAAAACTTGAAGGATAAGATTAAAATGATAATTGAAATAAAGTTGATAATAAATGAGACTATTAACCCTTATTAAAATGCTTATGAGTTTGTTTCCAAAAAAAGAAAGCTTAATTAAGTCTATTTGTTGGTTAATTAAGTGTATTTTTTGATTTTAATGAATAATAAGTTGAGAAAATAATTTTTGAGTATTTATATAATTTGTATTGAATTTTTGAATGTTTTTAGTATTTTATGTGTATTTTTATATATTAGGGGTATTTTGATATTTTGGTGATAATTTTATTTAAATTTTAAATTTAATTGGTTTTAAATATTATTTGAGGTATAAAAATGATTTTTACAAACTATTTACTAATTTTAACTAATTAATACTATTTTTTGAAAATTAATTTCAAATAATATATAATATACTATTTTTGCAAATAAATGGATTTTTAGTAATTTTTAATATGTTTTTGGACAAATTAAGTAATTTGAATTTATAAAATGAGTTTTTATTAATATTTGTGGAATTATCTAGAAATATCGATTTTTAATAATATTATATTATTAATTAGGGTTTTTAAGTAATTATTGGTAAAATAATTACTTTTGGTGTTTTAATACTTAAATTGTCATATTTTGATACTTAAAGGGTATTTTTGGTATTTCTTGAATTTTAATATATTTTATTGTATTTTGTTGTGAATTGTGGACCTCAGTTGGGGCAATTTGTAGTTTAGGGTCCCGACCGAGGAGTTGTTCGAATTCTGGTTTGAAGTGTACTTTTCTTGCATGACCGACTCTACTTTTTAGGAAGAGAGATGTCCGTTTTACAGAGGAGATTTCATCAAATTTTCGGTAGGATTCTCGTAAAATGTGACATCGGGTATAATTCCTATTCTCTGTCTGTGTTAGTAATCTTAGATCGAGTCTCTGGAAATTAAGTTAGATTTATTCTAATTTTGTGTTATTATTTTATTGTTAGTTGCGCCGAAACAAAGGCCTAGTGGACCAGGGCTGTCGGATCCGTCTCGAGAAATGCACACCTGTAAGTTGTTATTTTATATATGCGTGCATTTAGGTTGCATGTTTTAGACATATATGTTTTAATTGTATGATTTATGCATAAATGGCTTAATAAATGCTTAAGTATATTCTAGGTATATTTTCAGTATATTTTCGATATATTATAAAATAAATGCATGCTTTTATTTTTAATTAAATCTAGATTACTTTCATATATATTATTGGTTTAATTTAATATATTCCATGATTTATTTGAATTGATTTTACGTATATATACTTGAAATATACTTATTTTATTTTAGGTATATTTCTAGTATATATATGGTTTATAATATTATTTATAATGATATCATGCATCATTATTTTATGAATGAAATGAGTTATTTTTAATGAAGGATATCAATAGAACGTACTTCCTAGTGGACAGCACTAGGACCGAGTACGTACCGGTACGACGATAGATTGTAGGTTAAATTACTAACCTATTTATGGATCATGACTTGATTGAATTGATTGTTGTGTGAGGTGAATGAGAGTGTGATTGTTAGAGCTCAGTTGACTTAGTGTCTCGGGGTCAATCACATTAACAGTCAGACTACTAGAGCTCGGTCGACTTAATATCTCGGGGTCAGTCTACTGTCAATAAGGATTAAGTGAATTTATTTGGAATCAAGTGAGCCTGTATGGCTAGAGTGATATCTGTTGTTATTTGAGGTTGTGATCATTTAGGGTTCCATTTGATCCTTCTTAAACTAATATTTTTCAGTATTATAAATAAAGTGATTTTTAGCATTTGTGTATACATACCTGTATATATATTTATTATATACATATGATTGATTGCATTTGACATTTAGTAATACGTGTATATATATTATAACAATTCACTCAATGAGGTCTGACTCCCCTCCGTTGATGTTTTTACAGGAGCGCCCTCTTCTTCAAACCTCAGCAGTAGACCTATCCGCCGGATTTCTTCCACTCTGGCCATATTATGTAAGTCACTTATTTGAGTTTTATTTTGTACTCTAGATGCTGAAATAGTAGTTGTATTTGATTCTGTCGAGAGTTGTATTTGAGTTTATGCAGGTATGAGATTTTAATTCAGAGTGTTTCACTAAAGATTTGTATTAAGAAATTTTATTTATGATATGAGATGAGATATTATTTTATTAAAGGAAGTTGAGGAATTCATTTTATTATTTGAGATTTAATTTCTGATGCACAAATATTTTATTTATTTTATTTTATTGTATGCTTTAGTTTTAAGGCTTGCTACGGGTTCTAGATTCGAAAGAATTCTCATTCTCTAGCGTCGGTTATGGCCCCCTATTTTGGGTCGTGACAGTCCGAAGTGATGGTCACGGTCTGGATGCCTTGGTCATGATCATATCCTGATCGTCAGGGTCATCCATGAGCAATCCAAGCTTCAAAATCTTGAAAGTTGATCAGTCATCACGATCTAAATGGTCTGGTCAAGATCTGGACTACTGGTCACGATCCACTCATGATCGTGAGTAGCATAGACTTCTTCACATTGCAAAGTCTTCTTATTTGTATATTTACTCTAAAATCTAATGTGTCAAACCATTAAAATTCTAATTTTCATTCAAAATATGATACTTATCATATTTATTTCACATTATTTTTTAACTAAAACACTATTATACATATCTCAATACTATTCAAATTCTAAAAATATTTATATAATATATAATAATGTCTTTCATTTTAACTGAAACATTCTATTATATGTTTTTAACCTAAAAATGAAAAATATGTAAGTTTTAACCCATTTTCTATATTTATTTATTTTACTTATTCAATAATTATTAGTAGTATGCATATTAAAAATAAAGTGTTAACCCATTTTCTATATTTATTTATTTTACTTATTCAATAATTATTAGGAGTACGCATATTAAAAATAATATCAACTCTTAAACAGAACACGGATTCACGACTAGTTATAAACAAATTTGATAGTTATTTATTGGTTTTGGTGTGAAAATATTAGAAAAAAGTGTAAGTGGATAAATTATTCTGAAAAGAATTTTATACTAATTTTTTAGAATTGTATTTAAGTATAATTGAAGCAATTCAAAATTTTATATGATATATCAATAAAACTTAAAGGATAAGATTAAAATGATAATTGAAATAAAGTTGATAATAAATGAGACTATTAACCCTTATTAAAATGCTTATGAGTTTGTTTCCAAAAAAAGAAAGCTTATGAGTTGGTCACGTTTATCTTTACTTTTGATCTTGGGATGTGCAAATACAACATGTATTTAGAGAAGGAAATAATGCAGCAAACTATATGGCCTCAAATGCTATGGAATTGTCTTTAGGTTGTCATAGAGTTTATCAAACATCCATTGGTATACAAAAATGGCTCTTGAAAGATGTAAAAAGGCTTGGGTCTCAAGGTTAAAACCACATGTAAATGTCACAGGTCCTCTATTTAGCCTTAACATTAAATCCGTATGGCATCTAAAGTACCCCATGTTTAGGCCAACCAAGCCTTAGGAACATACTCTTAGTATTAGTACCGAGTGTCCTTTGACTATAGTCGAGTGTTGGCGAACCTAACTAATCCTGCATATTCACTACTATCATTGTTCCTATGTGTCTCATATATGTTAAAGGCTCATGCTGGCATTGTATCCCGCATATGTATCCAAGCATCATTTTTATCTTAAGCCTTGCATTTGCCTCACCATTCCCACACATTACCAAATCCCATATTAGCCTCATGACTTTCACATACTCAAGAGTCATGTACTTGTTTCATAAGTCCTGTATATAATCAAAACCCACAATGCCTTGAAATTCTCCTATGTATTAGTGCATAGCACAAGCCATATTCTAACCTCAGGTCTAGAAAAACCATGCACTATAGGCACCTCGGCCTTATAGTGACCATAGAGCTCCTTCCTTATGGAGACACCGAGTTTCTCTTTCTTGAACTTGATGCCCGTTGCCTAGCTTCACACTAGAGGGCTCACTTAAAGCTGTGTTGTCAAACATACACATAAGCCTCGGGGATGGTGGAGAGTTTACACCAAAGGTACCCCCTAAAAATCATAAGGAGCACCTTAAAGGTTGGTAGAAGGAGACATTAGAATGTTCCACCCATCACACCGTCATAAAATATAAATAATAATATTTATTCATATTTATAAAAATTCCCTTCATTATACTTTTTCTTTCACGTACATCTTTGTTCGACCATATTATACTTTTCTTATCCCTCCATATCCTTAGGATTAGCTAAGGACTCTAAGGGTGCATGGCCCCTAGGGCTCCTTTTGTCCTTCCATTACATTCTCCCCCACATGAGCAATTGACGCCCTTGTAAATTGGCCATAGGGGTTTAAGGTTCTCGTCTTTTGTGGCATTCCATGTCCCCTTCTATTTTATCTCCATCAGCTTGTACTGCCTGTTTATGCTCTCAAAATTATGTTAACTCTTGACCACTTTTCGCTCTTTTCCATCATGAATTTTAGCTCTCCACTTCTATATTTGCATGTCTTCTCTTAGGTTCTTGTTTCTACTTCTCAAATAAGGCTTCGCATGCTTTCGTTGCTTTATTCCTATCTCGAGTGTAAATTGCACCTCGCAAGACAAAATAAAGAAGTAACAACAGTAAATATTGAAAAATAATCATTCTTATGGCTCATTAACTCTTTTAATCCAAATTTAATGTTAGATAAATTCGCCATTTGCACATATTTGTACATCAACTAAATTAACATCACAAATTACTATTTTTGTCAAGAAATTATAAAGGAGCATAATATGACTTACTATTGACCATTTGCATGATCAAACTCCTAATTTTGGACTTTGACAAACAATTTTTATACTAATAATTTGGATTAAGTGTGTAAGGAATTATATACCAAACATATACCAAGAATAAACACTTTTGGATGAATAGTGACTTTTTGGGGTGATTGAACCTCTAAGACTGAAGAAGACTTTTGACATATTTAGAACTCTTAAATGAGAAAATGAGCTTCTTCACTTTTAAAGTAGACATCTTAAGCTTTCTATATTGAACTTTCTTGTCAAAATCCAAGTTCAATTGGGTATGAAAATCTTCAGTCGAATTCAGCATATGCAGCTTGTATTTCAGTTTGCATAGCTCTTGGTATTTCAATAATATCTTGAGATACAGATGTCAAATTGAGGATATTCAACATTATCTGGAAATCTAAGACAATTATCAATAACTTTTATGAAGAAAATTTTGGTTGAATCGATCATTTTTAATCCCGTTAACTAGCATCTTTCAAAGTGGTGACGAGTTGTCCTTCAATGGAGCCTTTGGAGCACGTTTTTGCCAAAAAATGGCAACACCTCTCACGAGCTGATTGCTCATGAGCAGACCCCTGATAGCATCCAACAGGAATTTTTGAATGCAATGGATATATTTTCACTCCTCACGAGCATTGTTCACTCGTGAGCCACCCGTGAGCATCCTTTGAGCTACCAAAAGTCCAAGAATTGATTCAAAATCAATTTCAAATGCTAAAGACATGATTGATACATCCAATAACTAAATTTTTGAGTATTTTTCTATATAAACACAACTTAGAATTCAATTGAAAGGTTAAGAAAACTTGTTTATCATTCATCATTTTTTTAAACATTCAATTCAGCTCTTAAACTTTCCTTTAAACAACTCTTTATGTATAGCTCTTGTGAGAGTTGGTGAGTGATTAGAAAAGACATTCTTATTCTTCTATTTTCTGGGTTTAGAAAATGGGAAGTGAGATTCTATTATAAAGGAATTGGTTTAAGTGTTTAGCCATTAAAACACTTAGAAAATCGGTTTTAGTGTGAGCCTTGAAAACACTTGTAATTTGGTTTTTGAGTGAGCCTTGAAAACTCAAGTTGTAAGGTTGTAAGAGTGAGCCATAAAACTCTTATGTATTCTGAATCTTATGAATAAAATTATAGGTGATTAAAAAATCCTAACTTAGGGATAAGTTAGGTGGAGATATAGGATTATTCTTGAATCCAAACTCCTTAAATATTTGTGTTCTTCATTCTTCCTTCTCAAATCTTACTCAATTCTTACAAAAAATTCCTTTAATTTCCTATTTTTGTTCTATAGTCCTATTCACCCCCCCTCTAGGACTCTTTTAATTGGTATCGAAGCTTGAATTCTAGATACTTTATTGCTATAATACAAGATCATGGGGAGTGAATCTCAAAACATCTCTTCTCTTAGACCATTCTTTGATGGTAGTGACTATCTAGATTAGAAATTTAAAATGAAATTATATCTTAATTATGATTCCATCAAACTTTGGGATATTGCCCTAAGAGGTTGCGAACCACCTACAACCATCATTGATGGTGTGATAACTAATCTTGCAATAAGCCAATGGAGTGTTGATCAAAAGGAAGAAAATCATAAAAATAAAAAGGCTATGATTACTCTAGTCTCCTCCATGACAAGAGAAGAAGGAGGCAAGCTTCAACATTGCATTTCAGCTAAAGAAATATGAGAGACCTTGGAGAATCACTATGAAGGCAACATTCAAGTAAGAAGCAAGAAGGTTCAACTTCATATGTATGAATATGAACTCTTCAAAATGAAGCCTCAAGAATCAATCACGGATGTAACAAACTGTCTCAATGCTCTCCTCACAACCCTTAAGAAACTTGGAAAATATTTCTCCAAGGAAGAGGCAACAAATAAGATTCTAAGAATCCTACCTATTAAGGATTGGGAATCTTATATTACCTTAATTGAGGAAGCTCAAGACCTCTCTACTCTATTAACAGATGTGCTCATTGGTAAGCTCTTAACACATGAGCTCACCATCAAGCAAAGAGGTGAAGAATAAGAAGAGAAAGAAGAAAAGAAAAAAAGCATTGCTCTAAAAGCTCTTCAAGAAGATAGTGAAGAGGAAAGCATCAAAGATTCTAGTGATGAAGATAGTGACATTGCCATGCTCACTAGGAACTTCAAGAAGTTCTTAAGAAAGAAAAATTTCTTAAGAACAAGGGACTTCAACAAGAAGTTCAAAGGAGAAGGGAAGAAGAAAATAAAAGAGGTTACTTGCTATAAATGCAAGAAATCAGGACACTTTAGAAGTGAATGTCCCAAACTCAAATTTAAGAGCAAAGGAGCAAAAGATAAGAAGAAGGCATTCAAAGCTACTTGGGATGATTCCTCCGAATCCGAAGAGGAAGAGGAACAACAAGAAGTTACCAATCTTTAATTCATGGCCATTGAAAATGAAAATGAGGTACCATCCACTTCTTATTCTTCCTTTAATGATTATGATGAATATTCTGATGATAATGATGAGAGCTCTATTGTGAGAAAATTACTTATTAAATGCAAAAGTTTGTTATTTAAGAAGAAACAATATAAACATGAGTTAGCTAGCTTCAATAAGGATTTTGAATGTTTAAAATTTGATTTTTCTAAACTTGTTGCATCAAATGAAAAACTTGTTACTGATGATAAATCTTCTAATTCTTTGGAAGAATAACTTAAGAAAGCAAATGATAAAAATCATAAGCTTTCTAAGGAAGTCTTAGAATTAAAGAATTTCATTACTAAATTTAAAAGAGAAAAGAAACTTTAGATAGTCTTCTTGACTCTCAAAAATTTCATGGAGATACCCATGGAATTGGATATAAAAATGGAACGTCTTCATCATCCTTATCATATACTACTTTTGTTAAAGCTTCGCATGATTCTACTCCTTCAAACTCAAATAAGATTCAAGCTAAAAAATCTTATGTGTTAAATAGCAAGGCAAAGTCTCATAAGATAAACCCTTCATTAACACAAAGAGGTAAGGCTCAAACAAGAGCACCTCAACCTAAGAATGCTTATATGTACACTAGACATAATTATAATAGACATGCCACATAACACAATGCACATAACCATATTATACAAACTTATCAAAATATTCATCACCATTGCCAATGCATGTCTCACTCAATGTCATAAAATAGTAAGAGATACACACAACACCAAAGGCATGTTGTATACACTAGGAAAGAATATCATCCTAGGAGAAATAAATTTGAAAATATTGTATGCCCATATTGCATGATCAAAGAACATACCAATAATGTATGCTTCTATAGAAAACTACACATGAATTTTCTTCCTTTGGATTATCTTAAAACTAACCAACCTAGACCAAGAAAGGTTTGGGTTTAAAAGAACATTTAAAATGCTTTATGTAGGTGTGCTTAAAATCTGTAAGAACAAAAAGGAAGTGATATCTCGATAGTGGATGTTCAAGGCACATGACGGGAGACAAGGAGCAATTCAACAAACTTGATGCTAAAGATGGAGGACACGTTACTTTCGGTGATAATGCAAAAGGAAAAATTATTGGCATTAGAGAAATAGGTAATCCTCAATCCTTATCTATACATCATGTGTTGTTTGTTGATGGTCTTAAACATAATGTTCTAAGTATGAGTCAATTATGTGATATGGGAAATAAGGTGACTTTCTATCCTAGAAATTGCTTTGTTAGTAGTTTTGATGAAGATAAAGTAATTTTTAGTGGTTAAAGAGAAGATAAATTTTATGTTATTGATTTGAATAAAATTGATAACAAAGACATGAAATGCTTAATGTCAATTTCCCATGACATATGGACATGGCATAGAAGGTTAGGACCTGCAAATTTTAAGCTTTTAAATGATCTTTGTAAACATGAACTTGTGCTTGGTTTACCTTAGCTTAAATTCACTAAGGATAAACCTTGCGATGCTTGTCAAAAGGGAAAACAATCTAAGTCTTCATTTAAGCTAAAAAATGTAGTGTCCACTTCTAGACCACTTGAACTAATATATGTGGATTTGTTTAAACCAACTGGAGTTGCTAGTCTCGATGGAATGTACTATACTTATGTATTGATTAATGACTACTCTAGATACACTTGGGTGTGTTTTCTTGCTCATAAGAATGATGCATTTAAAGCTTTTAAAAATTTTTCACAAAGAGTTCAAAAAGAAAAAGGATTTTGTATTTCATCCATTAGAAGTGATCATAGAACCGAATTTGAAAATGAATTTTTCAAAAACTATTGTAATGAAAACAGTATTTCTCATACATTTTCATCTCCTAAAACTTCTTAATAAAATGGGGTAGTTGAAAGGAAAAATAGAAATCTTGTGGAAATGGCTAGAACAATGCTTCATGAGTATAATTTGCCTCTATACTTTTGGGCGGAAGCCGTTAACACATCTTATTATATTTCAAACCGAGTTTTTAAAAGACCAATTTTAAATAAAACATCTTATAAGCTATGGAACAATAGAAAACCCAAAATCTCATATCTAAGAGTATTTTGATGCAAGTGCTTTATATTGAACACCAAGGATAATCTTACGAAATTTGATTCCAAAGTCGATGAAGGAATTTTCCTAGGCTATTCCATCTCTAGCAAAGCATATAGGGCCTTTAATAAAAGAACTCTAGTAGTTGAAGAGTCAATGCATGTGGTATTTAATGAATCAAACTCACTTGATCCTAGAAATGATGTTTGTAGTGTTGATGATCTTATAGGTGATAATGAGATTGTGGAATCACAAGAAGAAAATGCTAGTAAGCCTCTAGAACTTGAAGATCCAAGAAAAAAGGAAAATGAGGAGACATATCAACCTACCTTGAAGGATGAACTTCCAAAGGATTGACAATTCAAGAAAGCTCACCCTTAAGACCTTATTATAGGTGACACTACAAAAGGGGTAACCGCTAGATTTAAACTCAAGTCTATTGTCAATTTAGCTTTCATTTCTCAAATTGAACCCAAAAATGTTGATGATGCTTTGAGTGATGAATTTTGGGTCCTTGCTATGCAAGAAGAGTTAAATCAATTTCAGAGAAATAAGGTTCGGACCTTGGTTCCTAGACCTAAACATCATCCTATTATTGGCACCAAAAGGGTGTTTAGAAATAAGATGAATGCACAAGGTGTCATAACTAAGAACAAAGCTAGATTAGTAGCTAAAGGTTATAATCAAGAGGAAGGAATTGATTATGATGAAACCTTTGCCCCTGTTGTAAGGTTAGAAGCTATTCGGATGTTACTTGCATTTGCATCATACATGGATTTTAAACTTTATCAAATGGACGTTAAAAGTGCATTTTTAAATGGTTTTATTAAAGAGGAGGTATATGTTGAACAACCTTCGGGTTTCAAAAAATTTGACTCTCCAAATCATGTTTTTAAATTGTTAAAAGCACTGTATGGATTGAAACAAGTTCCAAGAGCTGGGTATGAAGGATTGAGCTAGAGAAATGTTTCTCTAAAGGAAAGGTTGATACAACTCTTTTCATAAAGAAATCCAAGCATGATTTATTAATTGTTCAAATTTATGTTAATGATATTATTTTTTGTGCTACTAACCATTGCTTGTGTGAGGATTTTTCTAAACTAATGCAAGGAGAATTTGAGATAAGTATGATGGGAGAACTCAAGTTCTTTCTTGGCATTCAAATCAAGCAACATAAATATGAGATTTTCATTAATCAAACCAAATATGCAAGGGACATTCTCAAGAAGTTTGGAATGGATGGAGCTAAATCAAGAAAAACTCCAATGAGCACCATAACCAAACTCAACAAGGATGAGAATGGCAAACCGATTGATGAAAAGCGATTTAGAGGTATGATCAAATCCCTTCTTTATTTAACCGCCAGTAGACCCGATATTATGTTTGCTACTTGCTTGTGTGCTAGATTTCAATCAAGTCCTAGAGAGTCTCATTTGAATGTTATCAAAAGAATTTTTAAATATCTTTATAGTGCAATGCATTTAGGACTTTGCTATCCTAGGAGTTCTTCCTTTGACTTGATTATTTATTCTGATGATGATTTTGTCGGTAGCCTACTAGATAGGAAAAGCACTTCCAGAACTTGTCAAATTTTAGGAAATTGCTTAGTTTTTTGGTTTAGTAAGAAAGAAGTTTTTGTTGCCTTGTCCACTGCTGAAGCATAATATGTGGTGGCTAGTTGTTGTTGCACCTAAGTTCTATGGTAAAAACATTAACTTTTGGGCTATGGCATTGATATTAATCACATTCCAATTAAGTGTGATAATACAAGTGCTATAAACCTTAGTAAAAATCCCATTTAGCATTCTAGAACTAAGCATATTGATATTATACATCATTCTTGAGTGACCATATGCAAAATGGTGATATTTTTCTTAATTTTATTTGATACTAATCATCAATTAGCAGACATCTTTACCAAGCCTCTTTGTGAGGAAAGATTGAATTTTATTAAGCATGACCTTGGTATGATTAATGGCTCAAGCTTGTCTTGATCACTTGTTAAATTGATGAATTAATGTTTGGATTCTTATGTGATCATGTTCTTCAGAAAAATTATTTTCAACATCATGTATATATTTTAAAAGTATTTGCTTTAGCAAATTTACTTCATATACATGATATATTGTCTTTCCCATTTGCATGATCTTTATATTAATTTTATTTGATTTGGATTCGTTCAATTTTTTTAAAGCCCTCTTATTTTGCAAATTAATAATTAATTATTAAGTTAAATTCAATTAATTAATTATTTTAATTTAGCAAAAATATTACTCCTCCTCAACAAATTTTTTTTAATAGTTTTTAATTCATTTTATGTCAGTTTTTATTTGGTTTATTTTCAGTATACTTTTCGTATCTAAGTTTTGAGCTGTTAATCTATTTTTTTAATTCATTTTATGCCAATTTCTGTTTGGTTTATTTTTAGTATACTTTTCGTATCTACATTTTGAGCTATTAAGTGTGTTTTATGACTATTTTTTGTCAGTTTATGTTCGATTTATTTTCTCGATATAAACCATGAGCTATTAATCTATATTATAATTATTTTAGTTTAGTTTCAGTTTGGTTTATCTTCTGGATATTTTTTGGATATAAGATATGAACTGTTAGTTTTATGTCTTGTTTACAATTGGTATTTTAATATCATTGTAACTTTTTTTAATGCAATTTTATTTGCATTTTGACAAAGGGGGAAAAATATTTGAGTTTGTTTAATTTTCTTTTACTGTGTTTATGCATAAATATTTTTTGTTTATACATGCATAATTAATGTTTAATTTATTCATGTATCAATTCTACTTAGGAATTATTTTGATCTTTGTTTATGCATGCATATTTTTAAGATTTGGTCTATCTTTATATTTTGACAAACGAGGAAAAATAATTGAGTTTGCATGTGTACTTAGTTAGTTTCTTTTAAGGAAGAGAATTTTTTTAAAAGATGTGATATAACTATGTGATAGTGTGTCCTTAATATCAATTTTTTTCCATTGAAATAAAGGGAGAAAATTGTTTAAATTTATTTCTCAGAAATTTTTTTTATGCATGCATAGTAACAATGTAAGTGTGGCTAGTTTTATCCTTGTGATAAAAAGTCTTGTCTTGCTTACTTTGTTTATTTATGACATGAATTTTTTTATTTATGCATGACCTTTTAATTATGCTTATTCCTACAAAATTCATATTAATGTATAAATTCTTCTTGGGAATAGTTTTTATCTTTTAAAATGACATGAATTCTATAAAGATTTTGAGTATCTTTACTTTCATTGTTTTGATTCTTTATCTTTTATTCCCTCTAGTATTTTTGGCTCCCTTAGGTCAATTTCCCCTTATATCTCTCTCTTTTCTTTTTGTATTTGAAAAAGGGGGAGAAGAAACTATGTGCTTAGGGGATAAATAATTGTGTTTAAGATATGCTAAGTACTACATGATTATATATGATTGATTGACTAGTTAAACTCTACATGATCATGAGATGTTTGAATATAGCATATATACTATTTTGTGATGCATTATAGTAACATTATATGCATTTATATTTGAAATTATTTCCTTTATGTTCTCTAACATTTTTTTTAATAATCATGTTATTATCATTTGTTATGTTAGGCCATGTTCTTCATAATTTTTTATGTTGTCTTTTTTTTTTTTTTTTAGACAAAAAGGATAATAAAATTTATTTATATTTCTTATCATATCCAAACAGGAGGAGAAATAAAGAAATATATTTGTTAAAGGAATATATTTATTCAACCCTTATACATGCTATAATAATTCATTTATTTATATGCTCTGATATAAGATAAATATTGAATTTATGCACATGTTAAGGGGAAGCAAAATATTTTCACTTTTTGCATATATTTAATTTGAAAGGGGGAGCTATTTTTATTTAATATGCTTATACATGTTATTTATTTATGTTACACTCACACACATTATTTATTATCTTTTCAAATTGATTGTCAAAGCCAAAAAGAAGGAGATTGTTGACCATTTGCATGATCAAACTCCATATTTTGGACTTTGACAAACAATTTTTATACTAATAATTTCGATTAAGTGTGTAGGGAATTATATACCAAACATATACCAAGCATAAATACTTTTGGATGAATAGTGACTTTTCAGGGTGACTGAACCTCTAAGATTGAAGAAGACTTTTGACATATTTAGAACTCTTAAATGAGAAAATGAGCTTCTTCACTTTTGAAGTAGACATCTTAAGCTTTCTAGATTTAGCTGATTGCTTGTGAGAAGACCCCTGACAACATCCAACAATAATTTTTGAATGCAACGGATATATTTTCACCCCTCACGAGCACCGTTCACTCGTGAGCCGCCTGTGAGCATCCTTTGAGCTGCCAAAAGTCCAAGAAGTGATTCAAAATCAATTCTAAATGTTGGAAACATGATTGATACATCCAAAAACTACATTTTTGAGTGTTTTTATATATAAACACAACTTAGAATTCAATTGAAAGGTTAAGAAAACTTGTTTATCATTCATCATTTTTTTAAACATTCAATTGAGCTCTTAAACTTTCCTTTAAACAACTCTTTATGTATAGCTCTTGTGAGAGTTGGTGAGTGATTAGAATAGACATTCTTATTCTTCTATTTTCTAGGTTTAGAAAATGAGAAGTGAGATTCTATTATAAAGGAATTGGTTTAAGTGTTTAGCCATTAAAACACTTAGGAAATCGGTTTTAGTGTGAGCCTTGAAAACACTTGTAATTTGGTTTTTGAGTGAGCCTTGAAAACTCAAGTTTTAAAGTTGTAAGAGTGAGCCATAAAACTCTTTTGTATTCTCAATCTTGTGAATAAGATTGTGGATGATTAAAAAATCTTAACTTGGGGATAAGTTAGGTGGAGACATAGGATTATTGTTGAATTTGAACTCCTTAAATATTTATGTTCTTCATTCTTCCTTCTCAACTCTCACTCAATTCTTGCAAAGAAATCCTTTAATTTCTTATTTTTTTTATCTATAGTCATATTCATCCCCCCCCCCCTTAGGACTCTTTCACTTACATATTATCCTTGTGTTCATTCAACACTATTATTGTTCATCACTCTTGGCACTCAGTTTTTGTTGGTTTGTACCTTCTTGAATCCTTACATCACTTATTTCAAGGATAGGGTCTCTGCTAGCCAACATTTTGCCTTGCTTTAACGTTTTTCCTCCATTACTTGTTACTTCACTAAAGTCTTCACATATTTTATTATTCACATACCAAAAAGGTAGATATATTATCCTATTTATGTCTAGGGTCTTTGTAATATCCCGTATTTTTAAAATAATTTTTACTCAGTACCGGGATATGCAGAGTTAATGATTTCTGTATTTTATATGATATTTTTACGAGTTGATATGTATTTTAGACCTATTTTAATTACTGTGTTTTATATACAGTGTTTTACGTAAAATTTTCCCGGGACTTGCATTTTCGGGGAAATTTTCACGTAAACAATTTATTATTAATTATTTTAAATGTATTTACGGGTTTGCATGAACTCATACATATTTTTAAATTATTAAATAAAGTCGGTGTGTGTATATTTATTTAATTAGGGTTTATTAATTCCCTAATATTTTATTAAGTATTTAATTGTTTTAATTGTTATTTAATTAATTTTATTTAGTATAAATTATTAAAATATTAATATTTTAATGTGTGTGGTGTATATTTGATGTGTGTAATTTAATATTATTTTAATATATAGTATAAAGTATATATATATACATATATACATCAAAAATCAAATTTTTTGCCAAATTACCATTTTGCCCCCGACAGTTTTTCTTCTTCTTCTTCTTCTCCGATCGTTCCATCACCATTTCCAGCCGCTGTCACGCCGTTCCTTCACCGTGGGTGTGCCGTCCGGTGTGCCACCATCTTCCCCGACCAGTTTCGCCGCCTGTGGAGGCCGTTTCCGGCGTCGGGAGAGTGATTTTGGCCGGAGAAGCCGAACATCAACTCACCGTCGATCACGCCGATTCCGACCACCGTTTTCGACACCGCCGGTCTCTTTCTTCTCCTTGAGCTCCGGTGAGTGTTATTCTAGCTTTGGTTTGAGCTAAAACGGTCTAGAATTGCTTAGTTTTCGATTTGTCAAATTCGGCCTATTAGGGTTTTTGATTTTTTTCGAATTGTTCTTGATTTATTCATGCTTAATTCCTTCACAAATGTTGTTCCTAGTAGCTTAATCTACATGTATGAATTTTTGTAGAATTTTTGGAGATTGTTTAAATTTTTGGGTATTTTTGAATATTTTAATATTATTTTCTAATTTTCGGAAATTAATTATTTAAATTATGAAATTGGAGTTTATGGTTGAATTAGGTGTTGAAATAAATTATAGGAATTTATTTGGAATTTTTATGAATTTCTAAGTATTTATTTTTAATTATTGAAGTTTAGGTGATTTTGGAAAATTAGGTTAATTGTGTTTTTATTTGAATTTAATTGGTTAATTGGGTTTAATTATTAATATTATTGATAAATATGTTGAGAAAATTAATTTTGGGTAATTGTATGATTTTTGGTGAATTTTTGAAGTAATTTAAGTATATTTATATATATAGGGGTATTTTGGTAATTTTACCCTAAATTGTCTAAAAATGTAATTTAATTGGTTTTAATATTTATTTAAGGTATAAAAATGATTTCTACAAAATATTTGGTATTTTTAACTAATTAAAACTATTTTTCGTAAATTATTTTCAATTATATATATAATATACGGTTTTTCTAATAAAATGAGTTTTAATCGGTTTTTATAGTGTTTCAAGGTCAATTATGTAATTTTTACCTATAAAATGTATTTCTGTGATTTACGGATATTTTTGGTATTTTCGAAATCATTCTGTGTTTGTGGACCCCGGTCGGTGGACTGTAGTTTGGAGTCCGACCGTGAGATTTTGATTGTGTTGAGCTCGTTTTTCGAAGTGTGTTTCTTTGCAGGGTCGGCTCTACTCTTTTGAGTAGAGAGATGTCCATTTTACAGGGGAGGTTCTGCCGAATTTTCGGTAGAATTCTCGTAAAACGTGATATCCAGTCGAACCCTAAATTCTGTTTTCGTATTTTAATACTCTAGATTGAATTCTAGGATTTCTGTTAGGTTTATTCTAATGTCGGTTATTTATTGCTTGATTAGTTGCGCCGAGACCGAGGGCTAGTGGACCAGGCCCATCGGACCTGTCTCGTGGAGCGCATTAGGTGAGTTACTATATTATATATATATGCTTAGGATGCATGATTTAGAAAATGCATGTTTTGTTTTGACTAAATATACATAAATAATGTGATTTATATTCAATTATATTTTTGGTATATAATAAATTATATACATGTTTTATTAATAAAATATATTTAAAATGTTTTTAAATATATTTTTAGTTTAATTCATAATTTGATTGGATTTATTTGATATATATATACTCAAAATATACCTGGTTTATGTTTGGTATATTTCCAGTATATATATGGTTTATATTGTTGATTTATTTAAATTCATGCATCATGTATTTGTGAATGAATGTTTTATTATTTATTAATGAAGGATATCGATAGAACGTGCTACCTAGTGGGCAGCACTAGGACCGAGTACGTACCGGTACGCCTATAGTATTTAGGCTATAATACTAACTTATTTTTGGATATTGATTTGATATGATTATTGATATGTGAGATGTGGTTTGGGGTGTGATTGCTGGAGCTCGGTTGACCAAGTGTCTCGGGGCCAATCACACTGGCAGTCAGACTGCTGGAGCTCGGTTGACTTAGTGTCTCGGGGCCAGTCTACTGTCCAAATGGATTAAGTTGATATATTTGGAATAAGTGAGCCTGTATGGCCAGAGTGTTGTTTAACACTATTTTCTGAGGTTGCGATATTCTAGGGTTCTATATGATCCTTCATAAATTGGGATTTTTCAGTAAAATATAAAAAAATGATTTTTCTGCATTTGTGTGTATTTGCCTGTATATATATTAGATATATATATACTGTTGACTGTATGCATTATCACTTAGAGTGTATGTATATATATTATAGTAATTCACTCAGTGAGGTCTGACTCCCCTCCGTTGACTATTTTTCAGGAGAGTCAACTTCCTCAGACCTCAGTAGCAGGTCGATACGCCGGATTTCTTCTGCCCCGGCTTCTTTATGTAAATTGTCTACTTGAGTCTTATTGATTTCATCTAGATACTGCAGTAGTTGTAAATTAAAGTATTGGATTTCATGTACTTTATTTTAAAGGAGATATATTATGTTAAAACTGGATTGTATTAAAAAGATTTTATGTATGAGATGAGATTTTTATTTAATCCAGTTGATATGGAAAAATGATATTATGATTTTTATTTCCGCTGCATATTATATTTTTATTGTTATTATGGCATGCTTTATTTTATTTTTACGCTTGCTACGGGTTCCGGATTCGAAAGAATTCCCGTTCCCTAGCGCCGGTCATGGCCCCTGTTTTGGGTCGTGACAGTCTTCCTTATGTACATTCACTTGTACAAGTGACTTATAGGAGAATATATCTCTAGAAGATCTTATAAAGTGTGTCTTGGTACATTCGATTCCGATGGGTCATTTAAAAGGAGTATCTCTACTTGTCTTAATAGTAGTAAGAGTTTATGATTTTGGGATCAACCTGATTGTTCCTTCACCTTGAGCAAAGATGTCATCTTCCTTTCTAAAAAGCCATATCCCTCCATCTGCAAGTAAGTTAATTCGATGAATCCCATTTCTTGCTTCTTAAAAGTTAATGCATGTCATCCGACTCATTTTCCACTATATTTTCATAAGTGTTTTAAGCCTCGGTAGTATTGCGCTTTGTTCACCACTCTCATTTTCCATCCCTTAATGATTCCTTTGTTTAGTTGTATTGGCACTTATTGGCACTTATTGTCACTTGCACATAACATATATTTATATTTTCTCGAAGGTTGCCTTAAGCTCTATTGGCAAACCTATTTGTAATAAATAAGGCTACCACAGCCTTTAGCAAACACACATCACACACAACATGTTTCCGCTCACACTCTTTTTTTTTTCCTTTTCTTTTCTTTTCTCTTTTCTTTTCACTTTCCTTTATTCTTTTCTTTTCTTCTTGCTCTCATTTTTTTCTTCTCTTCCTTTTTTTGTTATTATTATTTTTCTCATACACACTCACACAATCACAAAGTGGTTACCACAACCACACTTAAATCGCAATATCTCACTTATCACTTCATTCATTGCTAAGTGGGTTTCACTCCCCCACTTTGAATCATAATACTCATGAAAATTTCATCTCATTATCTTCTCAAGTCTAATTCATGCTTGACGCTTCACTGGTCCTCGAGCCACATCACGCATCGCTATAAGTTTGTGCCACTATATGATAACTCTTATAATTCGTCAATCAAAAAAAAATATCTCAACTCTTGCACTTCATTATTTGTGCCTTGTCACATTTCCAATTATAGGGTATCATCTCTTTAATAGTCTTATAAGACTAACAATATTTCTGATTTTGTCATATTTAATTTTACACCGACGGGTCCTACCACAACCCTTATTCATATTGTGAATTTTAGAGCACTTTATCATCTCGCATTGAATCACATTCATCGCATCTTAATTTAGGGACTTTGTATCCTTTATGTTTTTGCTTATAAATTATTCAATCGCAACACCAATATTTTTGTCTTATGATTGGCACTGTTGGCCTTCTCATTTAACACGTTTCTCATCCCACCATGATTAGCCTCTTTGCGCCAATAAACTCGATCTTGATATATTTTTACCAACTGTTCCCTTATTTTACTCGAAAATTCTTTTAAGTAGGGACTTTGTCAAGAGCATAAGTTATCCCCCAAGGATGTGTATCAGTATTATGATGCTATTATAGTGTCATATCTTACCAAAGTCTCAAACACTTTCCGCTTCACATGATCATATTTTATTTCTCATGTATGAGCTCACTAACAAACTTAAGTGTCTCTCCACTTGCTCACTCTCCATAAGTAAATTACTCCTCAATAATTTCTTGTAAGAGTCACAAGTATGAAAGATCCACCAATTTTATTAGTTTGTCACATACATTTCTGCCTCACCTCAATGTTTTATGATATTCTTTTAATGAATCCCACAAGTTTTCGTTTATTGATTTTGACACATTGATGTGCCATTAACAACCGCATCCCTCGCACTTATTTGGCTTCAAGAAAATATATTTAATTAAATAGTCACACCCATGAATGATTATAGGCCCACAATTATTCATCTTCGCATCTATAGCATTGTACTTATATATTAATACTTCCTACATTGCATGTTTTCTTTACTCTGATACCAAATGTCATGGGTCCTCCATTTAGCCGTGACATTCGACTCGTGTGGCACCTAAACTTCCTTATGTTTAGGCCAGCCAAGCCTCATAAACATACTCTTAGTATTAATACCGAGTGTCCTTAAACTATAGTCGAGTGTTGGAGAACCTAACCAACCCTGCATGTTCACTACTATCGTTATTCCTATATTTCTTGCATATGTTCGAGGCTTATGCTCGCATTGTATCCCATATATGTATCCAAGCCTCATTCTTGTCTTAAACCTCGCATTTGCCTCACCATTCCCACACATTACCGAATCCCACATTAGCCTCATGGTTCTCGCATACTCAAGGGTCATGTACTTATTTTATAAGTCCCGTATATAATCAAATCCCACAATGCCTCAAAATTCTCCTATATGCTAGCGCATAGTGCAAGCCATATTCTAACCTTAGGTCTAGGAGAACCACGCACTACGAGCACCTCGGCCTCGTAGTGTCCATAGAGCTCTTTCCCTATGGAGACACCGAGTTCCCTTTCCTGAACTCGATGTCCATTGCCTAGCTTCACACTAGGGGGCTCACTTAAGGCTGTATTGTCGAACATGAACACAAGCCCTCAGGAATAATGGAGAGCTTACACCAAAGGTATCCCTTAAAGAGTATAAAGAGCACCTTGAAGGTTGGCAGGAGGAGATATTAGAATGTTTCAGCCATAACACCCTCATAAAATATAAATAATAATATTTATTTATATTTACCAAAATATCCTTCGTTATACTTTTCATTTCATATACGTCCTTACTCTGCCATATTATACTTTTCTTATCCTTCCATATCCTTAGAATTAATTAAGGACTCTAAGAGTACATGGTCCCTAGGGCTCCTTTTGTCGCCCTGTTACATAGTGGTGCGGGAACTATGGTCGACCCAATATATTTTTAAATTATAAAATTACCTTTAAAGTTTATAAATAAATTACTAAATAATAGAATTGGTCCCCCAAATATTTTTATACTTATTTATTGTACCGATTTATTTTTATGAAAAATTCATTTTATTTTAGTATAATGTAATTTTGCCCCCAAACAACTAATTATGGTTCCGCCCCTATGGTCTCCACGAATGGTTGGGATGTAATCTTTGTTTAGGCATTTTGCTAGCCTCATTTTTGTACCCAAAAAAAGAAAAAAATATTACTTTTATGATGAAAAATAAAGAAACTTAATCTTATTTATATTATGTATCCTATGATCCATTAAAAAAAAATTAACTTTGAAAGTTTTACCAAAACTATAACCTTTAGTTAATCTATTTAGCTATTCTAATCAAAACATTAGCACCTAACAATTTTGCGCATTTTAATCGCTCACTGTAGCCAAACCAAGCTGCATGTGCTATTTAAAATCTTAATATATATTTATATTTATGGGCCAAGTCTGCATTGAGAAATTTCTTCCAAACGTGAACTAAAAACTTGCATTGCTTAAATCTATTAATTATAGCTGTGGGTTTTTATGCATGAATTCCTATAAGCTGAAACTGTTGTACATTCAAGACCCTCAAAATTTCAAGGGTTACACAAGTCAAGAACATTTTTCTTACACTGCAAGCAATTATCAATTGGATAAGGTCAAAAATGAAACTTCTCTTTTTCCCTGCCGTGCCTCTATGTACAATCACCGTCCGTACACATCACACACCTTATAAATAGCACCTACTACACATACCCATGTCTATAAACTCATCACACAATAGCAATTACATACGCATATAGTCTAAAATCAGCATTCAACCATTATGAAATCCGTAGCAGTTCCGAGCTTGTTGCTCATATGGCTGGTTTCCATGGTCATGAGCACTTGTGCTCAGCCAGCAGTGCTAGATACTGATGGACAGCCCCTGCAAACCGATGTAGAATACTACGTGCTTCCTGGAATAACAGATGTTGCTGGGGGTCTAACCTTAGTTGATCGTATCAATGACTGCCCATTATATGTGGGTCAAGAACCCAACGCTCCTGTTGTATCACAAGGATTTCCAGTCAAATTCAAGCCATTCGCTGATGGCGAGACGATCATTAGAGAGGCTAGGGACATGACTGTTACATTCCAAGCGTTCACTACATGTATTAGTCTCTTGCCTGGAGAGTAGCAGAAACAAATTCAAAAACAGGGAGGAGATATATTGCTACTGCAGGAGAGGCAGATTACTTTAGGATTGAATAATTTAGTGATGGAGGCGATTACAAGTTTGTTTGGTGCCCCTCTGAATCTTGTCCAAATTGTGAGAGACCAAGGTGTGGGTCTGCTGGTATTGTTGTCGAGAATAATAAGAGGTTGCTGGTCTTGGATGGCCCTGCATTTCCCTTTAGGTTTACAAGGGCTTAACTTCTAATTTGATCTCTCTGTAAATGTTAATACAAAACAGGAAATGCTTTCTGTCGTATTGTATTAACTATGTATTAATATAATAAACAACATAGAAACATCTTTCATGTTGAATATTCTGTATGCTTTGCTTTCTATCGTTTATGAAATATACATATATATATAATCTGCAATCTTATCGACAAAATATTAGATTAATTAACTCGATGAAAAGTATCCTTTACTCGGTCGAATTTATATGCCACAAGTTGATGTATATAAGTTTTTAAGAGGAGATTAATTGCAAAATTATTGGGATCAATAATTAAAAGCTAATTCCAATCAGGTTAGGTATTAGTAAATGTTTAATATAGACCTTTTGAAAGTTTGAAGCAGTAGATGGTATGATAACAGCATATTAACAATATAAATGATGTGATGGGATCAGAATAAGACGAATTTAGTATACTATATACCAATATTTGGCTCTAATACCACTTTGTTGAAAAAGTAAACACTCAAAAAACAACCTTTATTAAACACTCTTACACACACTTAGAAGCTTTGTTTCCTCACACTTTTTCTTCTTTTTTTTTTCTATTTTCTGATGCTTAAACCTCTTTGCAAGAGACTTATTTATGCTACTAGAGAATCAATATTGATCACTCAAATAAACAAATATATTTAAATCATAAGTAATACAACTCACACCAACTAATCTCCCATGTTCATTGCATCTTGCAATACTTCAACCACCTAACTTCATAAGCTTTCTTTTGATGGGCTTGTGCTTGCTAGTGGGCTTGGTTAAAACAAGTTTATTTCTTTTGATCAACACACCTTTTATTCAATTAAAAATATTTTTTTATTTAATATAAGTAAAAATGTATAACTTATCAATTATCTAATTTTGTTGAATTTTAATAAAATTATCTATTTTTCTCAATTTTTAGGTATTCTTTGAGAATCAAAGAATTTTGATGCCTATTTTTTGACATTCATTATGAATCAATAGGAAATATAAGGTTATTTGACTAGTATACGTGCACGAATCAACGGCATTCAATAGTTATCCTTCTACTTACAAGCTTATGCTACATCACAAACCTCCAACACTAATTTTTATAGTTAAAGATTAAATTCCAGTTGTTGGCGTGCATTAAAATTATCCTCAAGCTTCCATGCCTTCATTTAATGTAAATCAACTTTGTGCAAGAAATAAGTTGTTCACAGTCATGAGAGCATGCTTACGGTCGTAAGGGCATGCTCACACGAGAGATGAAAAATATAGTCGTTGGAGTCAGAAGTAGTCATTATTACTTTGGCTGAATGGGTGTCACAATTGTGACAGGTGCTTATAAGTAGCTCAATGCTTCAAAGCTTCAAGGAGCTTATAAGCTCACCGTCCGAAGTGATGGTCACGGTCTGGATGCCTTGGTCATGATCACATCCTGATCGTCATGGTCATCTGTGAGCAGTCCAAGGTTCAAGATCTTGAAAGTAGCTCAGTCATCATGATCTAAATGGTCTGGTCAAGATCTGGACTGCTGGTCACGATCCACTCAAGATCGTGAGTAGCATAGACTTATTCACATTGCAAAGTCTTCTTATTTGTATATTTTCTCTAAAATCTAATGTATCAAACCATTTAAAATTATAATTTTTATTCAAAATATGATACTTAACATATTTATTTAGTATTATTTTTTAACTAAAACACTATTATACATATCTCAATACTATTCAAATTCTAAAAATATTTATATAATATATAAGAATGTCTTTTATTTTAACTGAAACATTCTATTATATTTTTTTTAACCTAAAAATGAAAACTATGTAAGTTTTAACCCATTTTCTATATTTATTTATTTTACTTATCCAATAATTATTAGTAGTATGCATATTAAAAATAAAGTTTTAACCCATTTTCTATATTTATTTATTTTACTTATTCAATAATTATTAGGAGTATGCATGTTAAAAATAATATCAACTCTTAATTAAAAAAAATAATAAGTTCTAACTTTTATATTTGATTAATTTGTAGTTTTTAATTTATTATAATTATTAATTTATTATTTTAAAATATGTATATTATTTGCAGTCCATACAGAGGGCGAATTCATGACTAGTTATAAATAAATTTGATAGTTATTTATTGGTTTTGGTGCAAAAATATTAGAAAAAAGTGTAAGTGGATAAATTATTCTGAAAAGAATTTTATACTAATTTTTTAGAATTGTATTTAAGTATAATTGAAGCAATTCAAAATTTTATATGATATTTCAACAAAACTTGAACGATAAGATTAAAATGATAATTGAAATAAAGTTGATAATAAATGAGACTATTAACCCTTATTAAAATGCTTATGAGTTTGTTTCCAAAAAAAGAAAGCTTATGAGTTGGTCGCGTTTATCTTTACTTTTGATCTTCAGATGGCTTTACAAGTTTTAATCAGGACGTAATCCTACCCCATCAACGCTTGAACAATTTCATGATGGGGTAGTTCTGAGCTAAAAATAGCTCTCCTTAGCTATATAACTTGTTCGGAATGAGAACTACAGAACTGGATAGATGTATTCACCCTTCCATCAAAATTCCATTGCCAAGCCGACATAGAAATCAAAGCTACATTTGCAAATGACAATGACTGATTATTAAGCACACGTACCATCACAGAGGTTGTAATTATATAATTCAACTACCGTGGTCTACTATATAATTCAATGCAAATGCTTGTAATTATTAGCTTATCCATATATCCCAACTGTTGTACACATACGACTATCATGCAATTCTTTATCCATTTGCTAGAATTCGATCAACATCAAATGGGTTTGGTTGAAAAATAAGACTTTTTTTTAACAATTGCCGTGCCTCCATTCCCCTTCATACAGGAACTTGTGGTACCGTACCATACCCTATAAATACATCACGGACCCTTTGTTCAAAACATCCATATACAGATAGTTCTCTCTTTTTGTAACATATTCTTCAACGAATCTTGTGTTTGATAGCTAATTATTAAGCAAACTATGCTGAGATTGACTGGAATCAGCTTGAGCCTTGCATGGCTGCTCATGGCCGTATCCACCATGGCCCAAACTCCTGCTGTGCTCGACTCAGATGGACACCCTCTTAAACGTGGTGTAGAATACTATGTTCTGCCAGCTGCAACTGATATAGCTGGTGGGTTAACCCTTGTCAGCCGAACTGGGTCGTGTCCATTTTATGTTGGACAAGAACCGCTCCCGACAGTAGCAACGACGGGCCTTCCTGTGATCTTCACGCCATTAGCTGCGGGAGAAAGTACCATCACAGAGGGAATGGACTTCACCGTGGCATTTTCAGCTGTGACAAGATGTGTTCAGTCCACTACGTGGAGCATAGGCGAGGAAGATCCAGAGACTTCAAGGAGATTTATTGTTACTGGAGAAGAGCAGGGTGACTTCTTCAGGATCGACAAAAATGATGGCCTGTACAACTTAGGGTGGTGTCCAAGCTGTAGCGGCACAAATTGTCCAAGGCCAAGATGTGGATCTGTTGGTATTTTGATTGAGAATGGGATTAGATTGCTGGCTTTGGATGGTGCTGCTTTTCCTTTTCAATTTAGGAGGGTTAATTAATCTACTTTCTTTGTGTTCTTCCTATTTCTCCATGGGAATCTCCAAAAAGTGTAGCTTTTTTGGCATTATATATATTATTGTTGTATAAGAAAGTAAATAAATGGAGAGGTTGATAGGTCTCTTGTTGAATAATTGAAACTCTTTTATAAATTTATACTAACTTCACTTGCAAGTACAAACCTTTAGACTTGACTTCACGACGCGCTAAAAGGGGGCGACCAATGGTTTCAGATTAACCAAAAATG
This sequence comes from Mallotus nudiflorus, assembly GCA_947683625.1. Classification (NCBI taxonomy): domain Eukaryota; kingdom Viridiplantae; phylum Streptophyta; class Magnoliopsida; order Malpighiales; family Euphorbiaceae; genus Mallotus; species Mallotus nudiflorus. The sequence continues at coordinate 2,859,755 of CANTUR010000024.1, forward strand.
CTAAAAGATTCAAACCGAAACCCAACTATGTATCAGAACCGAATCAAACTGAGCCAGTTTGATTTGATCGGTTCACCGATTTATTTAATTTTATTTCTAAAATTTTTATTTATTAATTTAATTTTTTAAAAATTTATTCATTAATAACATAAATAAATTATTTTTTTGCTTATAATCTTAATATTTACATACTTTTTTATAAATTAATATATTTTATATAATATTTTATTAAATATATATAGTTCGGTCGTTTGATTTTTTTTTTAACCCCCAAAACCAAAATGGAATCAATTAATCGAATCTTCCACTTATGAAAATCATAATTAAATCGAATCTATATATAATCGAACCGATTTATTTCAGTTCAGTTCTGTTAATCGGTTTTAACAAATTTCTACACACTAGGGAAAATAATTAAAGCACTGCTCGTGGACCCACACATGACAATTTTTGTTTTTTGTTTTTTTGAAATTGCTATTTTTGCCTCAAAAATTTTCAAATTTCTTTTGAAATTTCTATTTCTTAAAAATTGTAATTTTTTAGGTAAAATTTATATTAAGACCCCTAAACTTATGAGCTTTTTAGCTTTAAACTGTTAAAGTTTTATTTTGTATATATAAGCTCTTAAATTTTGCGGATTTGAAGTTTTAAAATCTTCTATTAATTTTTTAACACAAATTATTTCCTTTTGGTTTATGAAGTTTTATATTTTTATTATTCACACATTTTTTTACTTTTTAACACTTATATGACTTTTAAAATTTTTCACCAGTAAATAATAAATTTACTTATTTTAATTTCTAATATTTTGAATTATATTTAAATATTTTTAAATTTTAAAAATAAACAAACAAGTTAATACTATTATGCTAAATTTTTTAAAAAAATTATAATAGTACTAATATTTTTCACAATATTTTTAAATTATTGTGAATAAATTTTTATAATATAAATTTTTTTCATGTACCCAAAAAGCATAATAAAAAATGAAAATTAAGATAACAGTTATAAAAATTTGAGTTGGTTGGAAAATCTGTCACCATTTTTTGGTGATGCACAAACATGCATTGTTATCCACTATTTATAAAAGTTATATTATAAACATTATTCACAATAATTTAATTAAAATTTTGTACAAAAATGTCACGACCCAAACCCGAGGGCACATGAGCGGCACTAGGGAATGGGTAGGCATAAGGCCCCCGAAACCCGTAGTAAGCCTAAAGGAAAAGAAAATAAAACCATTCATATTTTAAACTTTAATTAATAACAGAACATATTATTAAACTGATTTTTCTCGAATTACACAAATTCAACTACTTAAATAATAATGTGTTTCAACATCTCATATTATAAATTGAACTTAAATCTTATACATGAGTGTGTTTCGTACAAATAAACTACATAATTATGCTTAAATCATCCAAATTCTTAGTACATATACTACTGCAGCAACCTAGATTAACACACAGTACAGCTTACAATGACCTACATAAAATGGCCAGTGAAGAAGAAACCCGGCGTGGAGGTAGTCTGAGGTCGAACTCCCAAGCTCCTGAAAAAAATAAATTGAGGGGAATCAGACCTCACTGAGTAAGCCAATAAAAAGAGCTGTACGGTTTGAAAACCTTTTTGAAAACTATATATATATTTGTAGTGAAAATAACTTATAATGTATAAATATAGTTTTTAAAAAATCTCGGTAGAACCCTAAATCCAAAATCTAAATGGTCAATCGGGTCCACTTATTCCGACTAAACTACCAATCCCCGAGAGTAAAGGCATCAACCGAGGCACCAAGCTATAGTCCTTCACTTAATCCAAATATATGGCACTAGCGGTCCCCGAGAGCAAAGGCATCGACTGAGGTACCCATCCCAGTCCATTATCGACCTTACAATCACTGGCGGTCCCCGAGAGCAAAGGCTTCCACCGAGGCACCCGTCCCAATTTAACATTCACCAATAATATATACATCGGATCCATCTCTCAATCTCTACCATGTGCACACGGTCCTGGTGAAACCCACTATGTAGCCCGTTCTACCAAAATTTCTCAAAACTGATTTTAAATAAATAAAATGCGCTTAAACTTTAAATAGTAGCATTAAATTAAATAAATCATATAATAATAACATAAACATATGAGCGCACGCATCTTTAAATAAAATACACGCACAAATCATTTTATCGACTTACAGGACGAATATGAAGGCTGACGACCACGCGTCTGTCTCGGCCTCACAACTTCTGTTCCAAAATGCTCTAAAAGAAAATAATAATCGACTTTTAAAACATGACTAAGGAATCGAAATCAACAATCAGCAGAATAATGAAATTCCAAACTGACTCGAGAAAAACCAGACAAGACTCGATAGACAGGATTTAACCTAACTAACGGTAGAAATTTTTACGAGTATCACGTTTTACGAGAAAATCTACCAAAATTTCGGCAGAGTCTCCTCTGTAAAACGGACATCTCTCTACCAAAGGTAGAGCCAGACCTGCATAGAAAATGCACTTCTAATAACCACAAACACCCACACTCAAGTCGGGCTTCCAAAACTACAATTTGCCCCGACCGAGATCACAACTCAATAAAATACCAAAAAATAAAAACATTTATTTCTCAAACACATATTTCCCATACACGTATACTAAAAATAAATAAAATTATATAAAATCTCAATTATTCAAAATTAAACAATTAAATTTGCAATCCATCATCAAAATATAAATATAATTATAACCCAAATTAAAACCATTGTAATGTATTATATGTATATATATATTATATTATTTGAAATTTAAAATTTAAAATTTACACTACTTAAGTAAAAATATCAATTAATTTATAAAAATTCTCTAAACCCTTTAAATATTAATAAGACTAATTAAAATATATATTTTACCATATTTAGTGAAAAATTACATTTTTACCCCTAGAATATATAAATTACATAATGTGCTATATATACTAAAAAAATTCCTTAAAATTATTTAATCATCCAAAACTTATTTTCTCAATGTTAAATTCTTAATATATTTAAAACATATTAATGGCTTTTAATTTCTTCTAAAAAAATATAATTAGCCTAATAATTAAATTTTGACATAAAGTGTAAAAATTCCTAAAAATTGTATAATATTCAAAAAAAATTTTATTTTCTTTACCCTAAAATTAATATCAACTCATAATAACACCAAAATACCAAATATTATTATTATTTATTATTTTTATAATTAATTTACGAAAATTCCTAAAATAATATTAAAATATTCAAAAATTCACCAAAAATCAAAATAAATTTCAAAAATTATACAAAAATTCCTAGAGGTAGATTGAGCTACTAGGAATCACATTTGAAAAAGAAATTTTCATGAATCAAACTGGATCAAGTTAAAAAAAAATTCAAAACCCTAGAGTTCAAAAACTAACAATCCACAAAACTCAACCAAAAACAAGATTAAAGCTTAAACTAAGCTTGGAATGTGTCTCACCGGTGCAAGGGGAGGAGACTGACACCGGAATGGAGGGAAATGGTGGTCGGACGGAGCTTGGCCGATCCTAGGAGCTACTCTTGGCTTCTTCCCATTCCAGCGGTTCTGGCGGCTCTGCAGGCGACTGGAAGTGAGGGAGAAGGAGGAGGAGGCAGCAGATGGTGGTCGGAGATGCGGGAGGTGCAGTGACGGTGGCGGTTGAGGGAAGGGGTGAGCTTCGGCTCCTTCTTCCTCTTCCTCAATATATCTTATATGTATATATATATATATATATATATATATATATATATATATATATATATATATATATATATATATATATATATATATATATATATATATATATATATATATATACATATTAATAACCATTAATATAATAATATATATTAATATATATTTATGCATGTATGTATATAGATAAATATTAGTACATATGTATATATATATATATATATATATATATACATATACTACTTATACATACATATATACACAAATTACTTTAATATACACATTTAAATCAATATTTAACCCTAAATATAATGTTAACACAAATATAATATAATATAATGCAAAAATAACTATTACTAATACTATTTGAGAAAAATATATCCCTTTTTTATTCAAATAATTATATATATATATAGGGTATTACAAAAAAAACTAAAAAATGTATTGAAACTATAAAATTTAAATTTTGAAGAATTATAAAATATTTTTATCATAATTTCTTTTAATTATGGTGTTCTATTTCATCATAATATTTTATTTTGAAAAACAGTAGTTTTATTGTAATTTTTTAATCTTAACATTAACTTGTTTATTTATTTTTAAAATTATTTAAAAATGTATATAAATTCATATTTTTAATTTAAAATATTAGAAATTAAAATAAATAAATTTATTTTTTACCAGTGAAAAAATTTTAAAAGTGATATATGTATTAAAAGTTTAAAAATGGTATAAATGTTAGAATTATAAACTTTAAAAACCAAAAAGAAATATTTTTTGTTAAAATTTTGACATAAAGGTTTAAAACTTCAAATTCATAAAATTCAAAAGTTTAAATATACAAAATAAAAATTCAAGTGTCTAAATCTAAAAAGTCGATAAGTTTATGGGTCTCAATATGAGTTTTGCCTCTCTTTTTTTCAACAATTAATTAAATGGAATCTAAAACTTAAAATGAGTTTAACGAACCCATCATACAATGATTCAAATTATCTATAGCTTATAATTTATAACTTATTTATTTATTGTAATAATAACAATAGATGATGGGTAAAAGGTAAAACAACACAACCAGCAACACACTGTTGATGCCATTGGTTGGAACATTATTCATTATCTATAATTAAATAAAAATATCATCCTACCAACAATTATTGGGATTCACGGGTAGGGAACTGTTTTTACTTAAGTTAGATTTTAGGTTGAGATTTTAATATATATAATCACGTTAAATTAGTTGTTTGTAGACTTTTATCATCTTTGTGGTTCTATCTTAATCGAACCGGATTAATTAGAATATAGTAGATTTTGAATACCAATAATTTAAATAAAAAAAATAAAAATAGTTTTTTATTTTTCGAAATCCTTAGATCCACCACATATTGAAACATCAGATACAAAAAGAAAAATAATTTAACAACATTCTTATTAAGTTTAAGTCGATAAATTTTTAATTAAAAATATAAGTTTGAATTAATAAAAAAAAAACTTAAAGAGAGATTATCTTTTAACAAATTTATCCAATTTGAATTTGAGAATAATCATTATTTTATAACTATAGAAAGTGTTAAATATAATTTTTTTTAATCATCTAATTTGTTATTAATAAAAAAGTGTCTTAACAATTGTAATCAATGCGACAAAGAGCGCAAAAGAAAGTCATTATGTTTTTTTTCCAAGAACAAAAGTCATTACTTTGACTTGATAAATATTAATGACACGAATGATAAAGGTAAAGTTACACTTATTTGACCAATTTTTTTAAAATTATGGTTATTTTTATACTACTCATTTCTGTCATTTTAAAAAATATTTATTCATTTCTAACATTAATTAACATTTATTAGTCCTTTTTTAAAAATAAAATAATATACGATTTTATAAATGTTAAATATGAATAAATATCTTTTCAAATATTAAGAATGAAATAATGTAATAAGTCAAAATTTAAGAGCCAAATAACAATTCTCTTTTTTTTTTTTTAACTTTTTTTTTATGATTTCATATAATTTTTTTTTATTTCCACTTTTATGTTGTTGAGCTTTTTTTTTTTTTTTCATCTCTCTTCTCTTATCTTTAACTTTTATTTTCATTCTCTTCATCTTTTCGTCCAAACCTAACTCTAACCATTATGAAGTTCTAACCATTATGAAGTTTATAAAAAATTAATTTGTTCATGGAGAATTTTTACATATCTTCATTAAAAAAGAGCAAACCCAACTTAAAGATTTTGCAATTAGATTTTCTTCTTATATCTTATAAAACTCTACTTCTCCATCCTCTTCTTCTTCCTTTTTTTTTAATCTATTCGAAACTCACAATGTCACAAATCATCAAGAATTGTAATTGATAGGTGTTAATTTTCATGATTTTTAGTTGTTAATATTTGGCTTATTCATGATTTCTCTTCTTCTTCTTGTTCTGATTATATTTTCATTGGGTTAATTATATTCTAATTATATTTCCATTGAATTGGTTTGAAAAAATTTAAAGCATTATTTGTTATTTTATTTGGTTGTTTCAACAGTTATTTTGGTTTAAAAAATCTAATGTGTTGTTTGTTATTTTATTTTGTTGTTTCAGCGGTTGTTTTGGTTGAAAAATGTTTGTTTTAGCAGTTGTTTTGATGGTTTCAATGATTGTTTTGGTTGAAAATGTCTAAAATATTATTTGTTGTTTTTTTTATTGTTTTAGTTGTTTTAATACTTATTTTGATTAAAATGATTGGTTGGTTCAGTGGTTATTTTGGTTTTTTCGGTAATTTTATATATATTTCTTTTTAGTTGATCCCAAATCAAAAAAAATCCATTGTTATTTGTGATAATATTTTAAATACAGTTGATTTATTAGTTCATGTAAAAACAAATCTCCATATTGAATAAAAATTCACAGCTAAAAAATTACAATAGTACTTATTTAAGAAAAAAAGTACCAGAATAACAAAGAAACTTCAGAAGTACAACGCTGCTGAAAAAAAAAAGTGTAACGCAAAAATTAATAAAAAGCGTATTTAACGGACATGAAAAGTACTATTGTTGAAAAAAAATATATTTTCACAAAAGTTACTTTTGTAAAAGAAAAAAGTTGTGTATTTTTAAAATTTTTTTCCGTTTTGATTATTTTTTAAAAAATCCCAATGATAAACCTAATAAATCAGATCTTAATATATGGCATACCAAATGCAATTATTATATCCATATTGAACTATGAACCAATGGTCATTACATGTGTGAGATAAAAACAAATGTGTGTCAAAAAAATGTGCGTCTTTCTTTTTTGTATTCATCAAATCTTTTTTTTTTTTTCATATTCATTCATTAATTTTTATCTGCATATTTATTGAGGATCAGTAAATTTATAAATTTATTGATCTTTATTTGTAAGTTCATCAATCTTCATTTGAAAATTTATTATCATTTATCTACAAGTTCATAGATGTCAACTGATACTTTACGGTTGATTTTGTTTTACAAAATCATTAAAATTGGAAATCTAAGCTGATTATTAAACATCAATTCAAATAAAACATCAACAATAAGAAGAAAAGAAACATACCCAGAAGCGAAAAAGTAGAGAAATTGAAAAGAAAATAAAGATAAGGATGCAAAGCAACAAAAACGGACTGATAAATAAAGCGAAGGAAAAATTAGTAAAGGAGCTAAATTCAGAAGTATAAAAAGAGAAACAAAAACGGAGAGAAAACATGTGCGACCATTGGAGCTTAGCTTCTTTTCTATCACCTACTTATGGATCCCATACGTATGCTCTTTCTCCATCTCTTTCTCTTGCCCTGCTTCAAAGATTAGATTTTTTTCCTATTCCTTATTTGTTAATTTATTTTTGGCTTTTTGTAAATATATGTAAGGCTTCACTGAGGCTGAAAAATGGTGGTGGAAATTGAGCATAGTATGTAATGTATAGTAGAAGGCTAAAATGACTTATGGAAAATAGTGAGTTTTTTTTTTTTTTTCTGTCACTATCGTGTGATGAGAAGAAAAGAAGAGAGGTTGAGCAGGAGAAAGTATTACAAATGAAAGCATTGGAGCGTTAAAAAAAATAAATATGTTTTACACACATTCATGTGTGATGAACCCTTGATCAATATTATAATATGAACGTAATCAATAATATAATTTGCCTACCAAATGGGCCAAGGGGTCGGCAGCTAGATTTATAATCAAATTCCACTAATAAAGTATCTAAACTTTACAGTACACACGATTAACTTTTAAATTTCTTTTATTTTTTTTATAATTTATTTAATTTACACTTTTATTTTAAATTTATTTAATTTTTATAATCCATAAAATCAACATATTTTATAAATTGAGTTGATAACAATAAAATAAATTATATCAACTAAAATAATATTTAATTAAAAGAGAAAATATATTTATAAAATAATTTTTTCATTTTTTTATATTAAATTTTAAATTTTATTTGTATTATTTTAAAACTAATTGTTAATATTTAACATATTTAAAATCATTTGAAACTAACAAAGTGTTTATTCATTTCAATTTACAATATAGCGACTTTTGAGAAAAAGTTAAAATTTTATGAAAACATATTAAAAGTAGTTTTTAAAATTATTTTGGGAGTGATAAGATTAAAATTATAGAACATTGTCTTACATTTTTTTAAAAAAAAAATAAAGAGAGAATTATAATAAATGATTCATCGTAGACAAGTAATTCCTATTGTCTCCTCTCATACCATTATTGTTAAGTGTTACCCTTATTTTCTATTCTTTCAAACCCATTTTACCAAGTGTATATAGGATTGGATTTACATCAAATCTTTTCCCAATTGTTTTTTTTTTTTTTTTTGTTTCCCTCTTCAATGCAATTATTTTCATAAGTTACATTTCATGAAAGTTTATAGTCTTCTTATTAAAAGTATAAGAGCTTAACACTCATTTATACATATAGTGCTCAGACTTTAGCCACTGAGATCACTACAAGAAAAAAGGTTATTAGCGAAGGTAAACATTGGTCACAAAATGTTAAAATCCGGTCCCTAAAAATCATCAGCGACCGGAAAAATCTTGTCACATTCCGTTGCAATAAAAGTCTTTTGCGGCAAAACAAAATTATTGGTCGCAAATGAGTTTTTGTGAAAGGATATATAGTAGTCGCTAATAAAAAAAATAATAGTGATCTTTTTTTTTTAATCTAATTGTGATTGAGTTTACCTACTTTATTTTTTATAATTTTCTTTTATTGTTTACTTCTAGTTAATTAATATATTATTTGTGTAATAAGTTTAAAAATAAAATCATTCATTAATAAACAACACATTTGAAGAATATACATAATAAAAAAAATTATTTATACAAAAATAACTGTCATGATTAATAATAAATATTTCTCATGTAACCAACAAGCTACTCAAAAAGACAATTATGATTTATAATGCTAAACATCTCTCATGTTCCTCAATTTTTAGGGTAAAATTAGGCCCTCGTCGATCATCGTGCATTATCATAAAAACAATCCCCCTCCCACTTCCTACCTACAACCGAGTGCCGTCCCACCAGTCTGATACCACCAGCATTTCCTCGTTGGCCTCAATACTCTGACGAGCTTGTGGTATTTTTTTTCATTTAATATGTAGAAATTAATAAGCAACTCTCCTCTGGCAATCCTTTTCGCTGCTGCCACCATCAATGGCTTGGTCCACCTCCGTCGCCCTTGACGCCATCCACCACCTAACCCTTTCCTCCCTCAACCGCCTCCAGCACCACTAGGTAGCCTATTATCTAGCAAATTAGTGAATTATATTAGAAATAAAAAAAATATTAACAATTAGAATAAATTGAAAAATAAAAAATAATTATTTAGTTGAAAATTAGTTCATAAATTATTGAATTTTATATATAAGAAATTATTTAGTGAATTAGATTAGAAGTAAGAAAAAGCAATAAAATTAGATTAAAATGAAAATTAATTATTTAGTTGAAATTAAGTAAATAAATTATTGAATTTCATATATAAAATATTATTTTGTGAATTAGATTAGAAATAAAAAAAAAACAAAAATTAGATTAAATTGAAAAATGAAAAATAATTATTTAGTTGAAAATAAGGTAATAAATTATTGAAAAATATATATATATATAAGAAATTATTTTGTGAATTAGCTGACAAATTAGAAAAATATTAAAAATTATTTATCATTAAAAATGAAAAACAATTATAAAGTTGATTGTTTGTTCTTAAATGAAAATAGGTAAATTATTGAATTTTATATAAGAAATTATTTAGTGGATTAGATTCGATTCAAGAAAAATAATAAAAAAAATAGAATAAATATAATTAATTAGTTAGTTGTTTGTTAAATTATTATTATTGATTGTTTGTTCAATAATTATTAGTGATTATTTGTTCAATACTTATGATTCATTGTTTGTTTAATAGTTACTATTGAATTATATATAATTATTTGGAAAAAAGCATTTCATGTTTTGGAATACAGTATCTTTGAATGAAGTTTTGGTAAGAAAAATCAACTCTAAAATATAGATATCGATAGCAATTTTGCAAGGAAATATCTACATAAAAATCATGATAAGACTTAATGATATCGTATAATGTATTTTTTAGCAAAATTTAATAGTGTTGTCTGTAGTTTTTGAATTGATTAATCGTATCAAACGTGCATTCCTTTCAAAACACAGGCTGAATCTTGGTTAATAATAATTTTTAATTTATAGTTTGTGTTGTGTTGAAAATTTATATGAGTAACATTATAGAAGTGCATTGCTATGATTTGTGGTTGTAAAAACATTTTTGTGAATTAGATGGCAGAAATAACGTGGATTATTTGGGATTTTTTTTAGTTGTAGATTTATTAATAATGTAAATATTTTTTAGCATATGAAACTCTGCCAAAATTTTATCAAGAATTTCTAACGAATTTCGTGTAAATATGCCAAGACGTCGTCCCTTATTTTCGACATCCGCATCAAGATCTTTGCAGCCTCCAAATGATTCGTTTGCAGCCGCAAATGTTGTTCAGCCGGCTTCATTACTAATTCCTGTCGGTGATGATATTTATTCCCCTGTGACTCCTCTCCATACACATTCTTCTCGACTTTCACCTTCTCAGTATGCTTCTTGATTTTTTGAAACTAAAAATTTTGTGAAATCGCTTATTACCCTCTTAGCCTCCTCTTCTAACTTTTTAATTTTGTAAAATTATTTCAATTTTTAAATTTTTAAATTTTTAAATTAATTTATTGTATAAAATATTTATTTAAACCAAATATACTTTATTAATAAGGAATCAATTATAAATAAATTTTATTTAAAATTCAATTAAAAGTTAATGAATAAATTTTTTAATGAAATTGAACAGGTAACCAGTATTAATAAAATTTTATTACTTTAACAGGTCATCCTTGAAGTTGATAGTAAGATGGCTATGGATATGATCATAAGCAACCCAAAAAGAGTTCATATGTATATGTAGTTAGTCTACGACATTCAAGCACTACTGAAGTGCTCTTGAGATGTGCAAATACAACATGTATTTAGAGAAGGAAATAATGCAGCAAACTATATGGCCTCGTATGCTATGGAATTGTCTTTAGGTTGTCATAAAGTTTATCAAACATCCATTGGTATACAAAAATGGCTCTTGAAAGATGTAAAAGGGCTTGGGTCTCAAGGGCAGAACCACATGTAAATGTCACAGGTCCTTTATTTAGCCTTAATATTAAATCCGTATGGCGTCTAAATTACCCCATGTTTAGTCCAGCCAAGCCTTAGGAACATACTCTTAGTATTAGTACCGAGTGTCCTTTGACTATAGTCGAGTGTTGGCGAACCTAACTAATCCTGCATATTCACTACTATCGTTGTTCATATGTTTCTCATATACGTTAAAGGCTCACTCTCGCATTGTATCCCGCATATGTATCCAAGCATCATTTTTATCTTAAGCCTCGCATTTGCCTCACCATTCCCACCCATTACCAAATCCCATATTAGCCTCATGACTTTCACATACTCAAGAGTCATGTACTTGTTTCATAAGTCCTATATATAATCAAATCCCACAATGCCTTGAAATTCTCCTATATGTTAGCGCATAGCGCAAGCCATATTCTAACCTCAGGTCTAGAAAAACCACGCACTACAGGCACCTCGGCCTCGTAGTGACCATAGAGCTCCTTCCTTATGGAGACACTGAGTTCCTCTTTCTTGAACTTGAAGCCCGTTGCCTAGCTTCACATTAGAGGGATCACTTAAAACTGTGTCATCAAACATGCACATAAGCCTCAGGGATGGTGGAGAGTTTACACCAAAGGTACCCCCTAAAGAGCATAAGGAGCACCTTAAAGGTTGGTAAAAGGAGACATTAGAATGTTCCACCCATCACACCATCATAAAATATAAATAATAATATTTATTCATATTTATAAAAATGCCCTTCATTATACTTTTTTCTTTCACATACATCCTTGTTCGACCATATTATACTTTTCTTATCCCTCCATATCCTTAGGATTAACTAAGGACTCTAAGGGTGCATGGCCCTTAGGGCTCCTTTTGTCCTTCCATTACATTCTCCCCCACATGAGCAATTGACACCCTTGTAAATTGGCCATAGGGGTTTAAGGTTCTCGTCTTTTGTGGCATTCCATGTACCCTTCTATTTTATCTCCATCAACTTGTGCTGCCTATTTATGCTCTCAAAATTATGTTAACTCTTGACCACTTGTCACTCTTTTCCATCATGAATTTTAGCTCTCCACTTCTATATTTGCATGTCTTCTCTTAGGTTCTTGTTTCTACTTCTCAAATAAGGCTTCGCATGCTTTCGTTGCTTTATTCCTATCTCGAGTGTAAATTGTACCTCGCAAGACAAAATAAAGAAGTAACAATAGTAAATATTAAAAAATAATCATTCTTATGGCTCATTAACTCTTTTAATCCAAATTTGATGTTAGATAAATTCGCCATTTGCACATATTTGTACATCAACTAAATTAACATCACAGATTACTATTTTTGTCAAGAAATTATAAAGGAGCACAATATGACTTACTGTTGACCATTTGCATGATCAACTCCTAATTTTGGACTTTGAAAAACAATTTTTATACTAATAATTTGGATTAAGTGTGTAAGGAATTATATACCAAACATATACCAAGAATAAACACTTTTGGATGAATAGTGACTTTTTGGGTTGATTGAACCTCTAAGATTGAAGAAGACTTTTGACATATTTAGAACTCTTAAATGAGAAAATGAGCTTCTTCACTTTTAAAGTAGACATCTTAAGCTTTCTATATTGAGCTTTCTTGTCAAAATCCAAGTTCATTTGGGTATGAAAATCTTTAGTCGAATTCAGCATATGCAGCTTGTATTTCAGTTTGCATAGCTCTTGGTATTTCAATAATATCTTGAGATACAGATGTCAAATTGAGGATATTCAATATTATATAGAAATCTAAGACAATTATCTACAACTTTTATGAAGAAAATTTTGGATGAATCGATCGTTTTTAATCCCGTTAACTAGCATCTTTCAAAGAGGTGACGAGTTGTCCTTCAATGGAGCCTTTGGAGCACGTTTTTGCCAAAAAAATGGCAGCACCTCTCACGAGCTTATTGCTCATGAGCAGACCCCTGACATCATCCAATAGGAATTTTTGAATGCAACGGATATATTTTCACCCCTCACGAGCACTGTTCACTCGTGAGCCGCCCGTGAGCATCCTTTGAGCTACTAAAAGTCCAAGAATTGATTCAAAATCAATTCTAAATTTTAAAGACATGATTGATACATCCAACAACTAAATTTTTGAGTGTTTTTCTATATAAACACAACTTAGAATTCAATTGAAAGGTTAAGAAAACTTGTTTATCATTCATCATTTTTTTAAACATTCAATTAAGCTCTTAAACTTTCCTTTAAACAATTCTTTATGTAGAGCTCTTGTGAGAGTTAGTGAGTGATTAGAAAAGACATTCTTATTCTTCTATTTTCTGGGTTTAGAAAATGGGAAGTGAGATTCTATTATAAAGGAATTGGTTTAAGTGTGTAGCCATTAAAACACTTAGGAAATCGGTTTTAGTGTGAGCCTTGAAAACACTTGTAATTTGGTTTTTGAGTGAGCCTTGAAAACGCAAGTCGTAAGGTTGTAAGAGTGAGCCATAAAACTCTTGTGTATTCTGAATCTTATGAATAAAATTGTGGGTGATTAAAAAATCCTAACTTAGGGATATGTTAGGTGGAGATATAGGATTATTCTTGAATCTGAACTCCTTAAATATTTGTGTTCTTCATTCTTCCTTCTCAACTCTTACTCAATTCTTACAAAGAATTCATTTAATTTCCTATTTTTGTTCTATAGTCCTATTCACCCCCCCCCCCTCTAGGACTCTTTTAATTGGTATCGAAGCTTGAATTCTAGGTACTTTATTGCTATAATACAAAATCATGGGGAGTGAATCTCAAAACATCTCGTCTCTTAGACCATTCTTTGATGGTAGTGACTATCCACATTAGAAATTCAAAATGGAATTATATCTTAATTGTAATTCGATCAAACTTTGGGATATTGCCCTAAGAGGTTGGGAACCACCTACAACCATCATTGATGGTGTGATAACTACTCTTGCAATAAGCCAATGGAGTGTTGATCAAAAGGAAGAAAATCGCAAAAATAAAAAGGCTATGATTACTCTAGTCTCCTCCATAACAAGAGAAGAAGGAGGCAAGCTTTAATATTGCATTTTGGCTAAAGAAATGTGAGAGACCTTGGAGAATCACTATGAAGGCAACATTTAAGTAAGAAGCAAGAAGGTTCAACTTCATATGTATGAATATGAACTCTTCAAAATGAAGCCTCAAGAATCAATCACGGAGGTAACAAACTGTCTCAATGCTCTCCTCATAACCCTTAAGAAACTTGGAAAACATTTCTCCAAGGAAGAGGCAAAAAATAAGACTCTAAGAATCCTACCTATTAAAGATTGGGAATCTTATGTTACCTTAATTGAGGAAGCTCAAGACCTCTCTACTCTATCAACCGATATGCTCATTGGTAAGCTCTTAACACATGAGCTCACCATCAAGCAAAGAGGTGAAGAATAAAAAGAGAAAGAAGAAAAGAAAAAAAGCATTGCTCTAAAAGCTCTTCAAGAAGATAGTGAAGAGGAAAGCATCAAAGATTCTAGTGATGAAGATAGTGACATTGCCATGCTCACTAGGAACTTCAAGAAGTTCTTAAGAAAGAAAAATTTCTTAAGAACAAGGGACTTCAACAAGAAGTTCGAAGGAGATGGGAAAAAGAAAATAAAAGAGGTTACTTGCTATAAATGCAAGAAATCGGGACACTTTAGAAGTGAATGTCCCAAACTCAAATTTAAGAGCAAAGGCGCAAAAGATAAGAATAAGGCATTCAAAGCTACTTGGGATGATTCCTCCGAATCTGAAGAGGAAGAGGAACAACAAGAAGTTACTAATATTTACTTCATGGCCATTGAAAATGAAAATGAGGTACCATCCACTTCTTATTCTTCCTTTAATGATTATGATGAATATTGTGATGATAATTATGAGAGCTCTATTATGAGAAAATTACTTGTTAAATGCAAAAGTTTGTTATTTAAGAAGAAACAATATAAACATGAGTTAGCTAGCTTAAATAAGGATTTTGAATGTTTAAAAATTGATTTTGCTAAACTTGTTGCATCAAATGAAAAACTTGTTAGTGATGATAAATCTTATAATTCTTTGGAAGAACAACTTAAGAAAGCAAATTATAAAAATCATAAGCTTTCTAAAGAAGTCTTAGAATTAAAGAATTTCATTACTAAAGTTAAGAGAGGAAAAGAAACTTTAGATAGTCTTCTTGACTCTCAAAAATTTCATGGAGATACCCATGGAATTGGATATAAAATGGGAATGTCTTCATCATCCTTATCATATACTACTTTTGTTAAAGCTTCACATGATTCTACTCTTTCAAACTCAAATGAGATTCAAGCTAAAAAATCTTATGTGTTAAATAGCAAGGCAAAGTCTCATAAGATAAACCCTTCATTAACACAAAGAGGTAAGGCTCAAACAAGAGCACCTCAACCTAAGAATGCTTATATGTACACTAGACATAATTATAATAGACATGCCACATAACACAATGCACATAAACATATTGTGCAAACTTATCAAAATATTCATCACCATTGCTAATGCATATCTCACTCAATGTCATAAAACAGTAAGAGATACACACAATACCAAAGGCATGTTGTATATACTAGGAAAGAATATCATCCTAGGAGAAACAAATTTGAAAATATTGTATACTCATATTGCATGATCAAAGAACATACCAATAATGTGTGCTTCTATAGAAAACTACACATGAATTTTCTTCTTTTGGATTATCTTAAAACTAACCAACCTAGACCAAGAAAGGTTTGGGTTTAAAAGAACATTTAAAATGCTTTATGTAGGTGTGCTTAAAATCCGTAAGAACAAAAAGGAAGTGATATCTCGATAGTGGATGTTCAAGGCACATGACGGGAGACAAGGAGCAATTCAACAAACTTGATGCTAAAGATGGAGGACATGTTACTTTCGGTGATAATGCAAAAGGAAAAATTGTTGGCATAAGAGAAATAGGTAATCCTCAATCCTTATCTATACATCATGTGTTGTTTGTTGATGGTCTTAAACATAATTTTCTAAGTATAAGTCAATTATGTGATATGGGAAATAAGGTGATTTTCTATCCTAGAAATTGCTTTGTTAGTAGTCTTGATGAAGACAAAGTAATTTTTAGTGGTGAAAAAGAAGATAACGTTTATGTTATTGATTTGAATAAAATTGATAACAAATACATGAAATGCTTATTGTCAATTTCCCATGACATATGGACATGGCATAGAAGGTTAGGACATGCAAATTTTAAGCTTTTAAATGATCTTTGTAAACGTGAACTTATGATTGGTTTACCTAAGCTTGAATTCACTAAGGATAAACCTTGTGATGCTTGTCAAAAGGGAAAACAATCTAAGTCTTCATTTAAGCTAAAAAATGTAGTGTCCACTTCTAGACCACTTGAACTAATATATGTGGATTTATTTAAACCAACTAGAGTTGCTAGTCTCGATGGAATTTACTATACTTATGTATTGGTTGATGACTACTCTAGATATACTTGGGTGTGTTTTCTTGCTCATAAGAATGATGCATTTAAAGCTTTTAAAAATTTTTCACAAAGAGTTCAAAAAGAAAAAGGATTTTGTATTTCATCCATTAGAAGTGATCATAGAACCGAATTTGAAAATGAATTTTTCAAAAACTATTGTAATGAAAACAGTATTTCTCATACATTTTCATCTCCTAAAACTCCTCAACAAAATGGGGTAGTTGAAAGGAAAAATAGAACTCTTGTGGAAATGGCTAGAACAATGTTTCATGAGTATAATTTGCCTCTATACTTTTAGGCGGAAGCCGTTAACACATCTTATTATATTTCAAATCGAGTTTTTAAAAGACCAATTTTAAATAAAACATCTTATGAGCTATGAAACAATAGAAAACCCAAAATCTCGTTTCTAAGAGTATTTTGATGCAAGTGCTTTATATTGAACACCAAGGATAATCTTAGGAAATTTGATTCCAAAACCGATGAAGGAATTTTCCTAGGCTATTCCATCTCTAGCAAAGCATATATGGCCTTTAATAAAAGAACTCTAGTAGTTGAAGAGTCAATGCATGTGGTATTTAATGAATCAAACTCACTTTATCCTAGAAATGATGTTTGTAGTGTTGATGATCTTATAGGTGATAATGAGATTGTGGAATCACAAGAAGAAAATGCTAGTAAGCCTCTAGAACTTGAAGATCCAAGCAAAAAGGAAAATAAGGAGACATCTCAACCTACCTTGAAGGATGAACTTCCAAAGGATTGACAATTCAAGAAAGCTCACCCTCAAGACCTTATTATAGGTGACACTACAAAAGGGGTAACCGCTAGATTTAAACTCAAGTCTATTGTCAATTTAGCATTCATTTCTCAAATTGAACCCAAAAATGTTAATGATGCTTTGAGTGATGAATTTTGGGTCCTTGCTATGCAAGAAGAGTTAAATCAATTTCAGAGAAACAAGGTTTGGACCTTGGTTCCTAGACCTAAACATCATCCTATTATTGGCACCAAAAGGGTGTTTAGAAATAAGATGAATGCACAAGGTGTCATAACTAGGAACAAAGCTAGACTAGTAGCTAAAGGTTATAATCAAGAGGAAGGAATTGATTATGATGAAACCTTTGCCCCTGTTGCAAGGTTAGAAGTTATTCGGATGTTACTTGCATTTGCATCATACATGGATTTTAAACTTTATCAAATGGACGTTAAAAGTGCATTTTTAAATGGTTTTATTGAAGAGGAGGTATATGTTGAACAACCTCCGGGTTTCAAAAAATTTGACTCTCCGAATCATGTTTTTAAATTGTTAAAAGCATTGTATGGATTGAAACAAGCTCCAAGAGCTTGGTATGAAGGATTGAGCTAGAGAAAGGTTTCTCTAAAGGAAAGGTTGATACAACTCTTTTCATAAAGAAATCCAAGCATGATTTATTAATTGTTCAAATTTATGTTAATGATATTATTTTCAGTGCTACTAACCATTACTTGTGTGAGGATTTTTCTAAACTAATGCAAGGAGAATTTGAGATAAGTATGATGGGAGAACTCAAGTTCTTTCTTGGACTTCAAATCAAGCAACGTAAATACGAGATTTTCATTAATCAAACCAAATATGCAAGGGACATTCTTAAGAAGTTTGGAATGGATGGAGCTAAATCAAGAAAAACTCAAATGAGCACCATAACCAAACTCAACAAGGATGAGAATGGCAAACCGATTGATGAAAAGCGATTTAGAGGTATGATCAGATCCCTTCTTTATTTAACCGCCAGTAGACCCGATATTATGTTTGCTACTTGCTTGTGTACTAGATTTCAATCAAGTCCTAGAGAGTCTCATTTGAATGCTATCAAAAGAATTTTTAAAAATCTTTATAGTGCATTGCATTTAGGACTTTGGTATCCTAGGAGTTCTTCCTTTGACTTGATTATTTATTCTGATGCTGATTTTTCCGGTAGCCTACTAGATAGGAAAAGCACTTCCGGAACTTGTCAAATTTTAGAAAATTGCTTAGTTTTTTCGTTTAGTAAGAAAGAAGTTTTTGTTGCCTTGTCCACTGCTGAAGCATAATATGTGGTGGCTAGTTGTTGTTGCACCCAAGTTCTATGGTAAAAACAATAACTTTTGGGCTATGGCATTGATATTAATCACATTCCAATTAAGTGTGATAATACAAGTGCTATAAACCTTAGTAAAAATCCCATTTAGCATTCTAGAACTAAGCATATTGATATTATACATCATTTCTTGTGTGACCATATGCAAAATGGTGATATTTTTCTTAATTTTATTTGATACTAATCATCAATTAGCAGACATCTTTACCAAGCCTCTTTGTGAGGAAAGATTGAATTTTATTAAGCATGACCTTGGTATGATTGATGGCTCAAGCTTGTCTTGATCACTTGTTAAATTGATGAATTAATGTTTGGATTCTTATGTGATCATGTTCTTCATAAAAATTATTTTCAACATCATGTATATATTTTAAAAGTATTTGCTTTAGCAAATTTACTTCATATACATGATATATTGTCTTTCCCATTTGCATGATCTTTATATTAATTTTATTTGATTTGGATTCGTTCAATTTTTTTAAAGCCCTCCTATTTTGCAAATTAATAATTAATTATTAAGTTAAATTCAATTAATTAATTATTTTAATTTAGCAAAAATATTACTCCTCAACAAATTTTTTTTTAATATTTTTTAATTCATTTTATGTCAGTTTCTATTTGATTTATTTTCAGTATACTTTTCGTATCTAAGTTTTGAGCTGTTAGTCTATTTTTTTAATTCATTTTATGTCAGTTTCTGTTTGGTTTATTTTCAGTATACTTTTCGTATCTACGTTTTGAGCTGTTAAGTGTGTTTTATGACTATTTTTTATCAGTTTATGTTCGATTTATTTTCTGGATATAAACCATGAGCTATTAATCTATATTATAATTATTTTAGTTTAGTTTCAGTTTGGTTTATCTTCTGGATATTTTTTGGATATAAGATATGAACTGTTAGTTTTATGTCTTGTTTACAATTGGTATTTTAATATCATTGTAACTTTTTTTAATGCAATTTTATTTGCATTTTGACAAAGGGGGAAAAATATTTGAGTTTGTTTAATTTTCTTTTACTGTGTTTATGCATAAATATTTTTTGTTTATACATGCATAATTAATGTTTAATTTATTCATGTATCAATTCTACTTAGGAATTATTTTGGTCTTTGTTTATGCATGGATATTTTTAAGATTTGGTCTATCTTTATATTTTGACAAACGAGAAAAAATAATTGAGTTTGCATGCGTACTTAGTTAGTTTCTTTTAAGGAAGAGAATTTTTTTTAAAAGATGTGATATAACTATGTGATAGTGTGTCCTTAATATCAATTTTTTTTCCATTGAAATAGAGGGAGAAAATTGTTTTAATTTATTTCTTAGAAATTGTTTTTATGCATGCATAGTAACAATGTAAGTGTGGCTAGTTTTATCCTTGTGATAAAAAGTCTTGTTTTGTTTACTTTGTTTATTTATGACATGAATTTTTTTTATTTATGCATGACCTTTTAATTATGCTTATTCCTTCAAAATTCATATTAATGTATAAATTCTTCTTGGGAATAGTTTTTATCTTTTAAAATGACATGAATTCTATAAAGATTTTGAGTATCTTTACTTTCATTGTTTTGATTCTTTATCTTTTATTCCCTCTAGTATTTTTGGCTCCCTTAGGTCAATTTCCCCTTATATCTCTCTCTTTTCTTTTTGTCTTTGAAAAAGGGGGAGAAGAAACTATGTGCTTAGGGGATAAATAATTGTGTTTAAGATATGCTAAGTACTACATGATTATATATGATTGATTGACTAGTTAAACTCTACATGATCATGAGATGTTTGAATATAGCATATATACTATTTTGTGATGCATTATAGTAACATTATATGCATTTATATTTGAAATTATTTCCTTTATGTTCTCTAACATTTTTTTTTAATAATCATGTTATCATCATTTGTTATGTTAGGCCATGTTCTTCATAATTTTTTATGTTGTCTTTTTTTTCGACAAAAAGAATAATAAAATTTATTTATATTTCTTATCATATCCAAACAGGAGGAGAAATAAAGAAATATATTTGTTAAAGGAATATATTTATTCAACCCTTATACATGCTATAATAATTCATTTATTTATATGCTCTGATATATGATAAATATTGAATTTATGCACATGTTAAAGGGGAGCAAAATATTTTCGCTTTTTGCATATATTTAATTTGAAAGGGGGAGCTATTTTTATTTAATATGCTTATACATGTTATTTATTTATGTTACACTCACACACATTATTTATTATCTTTTCAAATTGATTATCAAAGCCAAAAAGAGGGAGATTGTTGACCATTTGCATGATCAAACTCCATATTTCGGACTTTGACAAACAATTTTTATATTAATAATTTTGATTAAGTGTGTAGGGAATTATATACCAAACATATACCAAGTATAAACACTTTTGGATGAATAGTGACTTTTCAGGGTGATTGAACCTCTAAGATTGAAGAAGACTTTTGACATACTTAGAACTCTTAAATGAGAAAATGAGCTTCTTCACTTTTGAAGTAGACATCTTAAGTTTTCCAGATTGAGCTGATTGCTTGTGAGAAGACCCCTGACAACATCCAACAATAATTTTTCAATGCAACGGATATATTTTCACCCCTCACGAGCACTGTTCACTCGTGAGCCGCCCGTGACCATCCTTTGAGCTGCCAAAAGTCCAAGAATTGATTCAAAATCAATTCTAAATGTTGGAGACATGATTGATACATCCAAAAACTACATTTTTGAGCGTTTTTCTATATAAACACAACTTAGAATTCAATTGAAAGGTTAAGAAAACTTGTTTATCATTCATCATTTTTTTAAACATTCAATTGAGCTCTTAAACTTTCCTTTAAACAATTCTTTGTGTATAGCTCTTGTGAGAGTTGGTGAGTGATTAGAATAGACATTCTTATTCTTCTATTTTCTAGGTTTAGAAAACGAGAAGTGAGATTATATTATAAAGGAATTATTTTAAGTGTTTAGCCATTAAAACACTTAGGAAATCGGTTTTAGTGTGAGCCTTGAAAACACTTGTAATTTGGTTTTTGAGTGAGCCTTGAAAACTCAAGTTTTAAGGTTGTAAGAGTGAGCCATAAAACTCTTGTGTATTCTCAATCTTGTGAATAAGATTGTGGATGATTAAAAAATCTTAACTTGGGGATAAGTTAGGTGGAGACGTATGATTATTGTTGAATCTGAACTCCTTAAATATTTATGTTCTTCATTCTTCCTTCTCAACTCTTACTCAATTCTTGTAAAGAATTCCTTTAATTTCTTATTTTTTATCTATAGTCATATTCACCCCCCCCCCTCTAAGACTCTTTCACTTACATATTATCCTTGTGTTCATTCAACACTATTATTGTTCATCACTCTTGGCACTCAGTTTTTGTTGGTTTGTACCTTCTTGAATCCTTACATCACTTGTTTCAAGGATAGGTTCTCTGCTAGCCAACATTTTGCCTTGCTTTAACGTTTTTCCTCCATTACTTATTACTTCACTAAAGTCTTCACATATTTTATTATTCACATACTAAAAAGGTAGATATATTATCCTATTTATGTCTAGGGTCTTCCTTATGTACATTCACTTGTACAAGTGACTTGTAGGAGAATATATCTCTAGAAGATCTTATAAAGTGTGTCTTAGTACATTCGATTCCAATGGGTCATTTAAAAGGAGTATCTCTACTTGTCTTAATATTAGTAAGAGCTTATGATTTTGGGATCAACCTGATTGTTCCTTCACCTTGAGCAAAGATGTCATCTTCCTTTCTAAAAAGCCATATCCCTCCATCTGCAAGTAAGCTAATTCGATGAATTCTATTTCTTGCTTCTTAAAAGTTAATTCATGTCATCCGACTCATTTGCCACTATGTTTTCATAAGTGTTTTAAGCCTCGATAGTATTGCCCTTTATTCACCACTCTCATTTTCCATCCCTTAGTGATTCCTTTGTTTAGTTGTATTGGCACTTATTGTCACTTGCACATAACATATATTTATATTTTCTCGAAGGTTGCCTTAAGCTCTATTGGCAAACCTATTTGTAATAAATAAGGCTACCACAGCCTTTAGCAAACACACATCACACACAACATGTTTCCGCTCACACTCTTTTTTTTTCCTTTTCTTTTCTTTTCTCTTTTCTTTTCACTTTCCCTTGTTCTTTTCTTTTCTTCTTGCTCTCATTTTTTTCTTCTCTTCCTTTTTTTGTTATTATTATTTTTCTCATACACTCTCACATAATCATAAAGTGGTTACCCCAACCACATTTAAATCGTAATATCTCACTTATCATTTCATTCATTGCTAAGTGGGTTTCACTCCCCCACTTTGAATCATAATACTCATGAAAATTTCGTCTCATTAGCTTCTCAAGTCTAATTCATGCTCGACGCTTCACTGGTCCTCAAGCCACATCACGCATTGCTATAAGTTTGTGCCACTATATGATAACTCTTATAATTCGCCATTTAAAAAAAAATATCTCAACTCTTGCACTTCATTATTTGTGCCTTATCACATTTCCAATTATAAGGTATCATCTCTTTAATAGTCTCATAAGACTAACAATATTTCTGATTTTGTCGTGTTTAATTTTACACCGATGGGTCCTACCACAACCCTTATTCATATTGTGAATTTTAGAGCACTTTATCATCTCGCATTGAATCACATTCATCGCATCTTAATTTAGGGACTTTGTATCCTTTATGTTTTTGCTTATAAATTATTCAATCGCAACACCAATATTTTTCTCTTATGATTGGCACTGTTGGCCTTCTCATTTAGCACGTTTCTCATCCCACCATGATTAGCCTCTTTGCACCAATAAACTTGATCCTGATATATTTTTACCAACTGTTCCCTCATTTTACTCGAAAATTCTTTCAATTTTTTTTTTTGTCAAGAGCATAAGTTATCCCCCAATGATGTGTATCAGTATTATGATGCTATTATAGTGTCATATCTTATCAAAGTCTCAAACACTTTCCGCTTCACATGATCATATTTTATTTCTCATGTATGAGCTCACTAACAAACTTAAGTGTCTCTCCACTTGCTCGCTCTCCATAAGTAAATTACTCCTCAATAATTTCTTATAAAAGTCACAAGTATGAAAGATCCACCAATTTTATTAGTTTGTCACATACATTTCTGCCTCACCTCAATGTTTTATGATATTCTTTTAATGAATCCCACAATTTTTCGTTTATTGATTTTGACACATTGATGTGCCACTAACAACCACATCCCTCGCACTTATTTGGCTTCAAGAAAATATATTTAATTAAATAGTCGCACCCATGAATGATTATAGGCCCACAATTATTCATCTTCGCATCCATAGCATTGTACTTATATATTAATATTTCCTACATTGCATGTTTTCTTTCCTCTGATACCAAATGTCATGGGTCCTCCATTTAGTCGTGACATTCGACTCGTGTGGCACCTAAACTTCCCTATGTTTAGGCCAGCCAAGCCTCATAAACATACTCTTAGTATTAATACCGAGTGTCCTTAAACTATAGTCGAGTGTTGGAGAACCTAACCAACCCTACGTGTTCACTACTATCGTTGTTCCTATATTTCTTGCATACGTTCGAGGCTCATGCTCGCATTGTATCCCATATATGTATCCAAGCCTCATTCTTATCTTAAACCTCGCATTTGCCTCACCGTTCCCACACATTACCGAATCCCACATTAGCCTCATGGCTCTCGCATACTCAAGGGTCATGTACTTATTTTATAAGTCCCGTATATAATCAAATCCCACAATGCCTCAAAATTCTCCTATATGCTAGCGCATAGTGCAATCCATATTCTAACCTTAGGTCTAGGAGAACCACGCACTACGAGCACCTCGGCCTCGTAGTGTCCATAGAGCTCTTTCCCTATGGAGACACCGAGTTCCCTTTCCTGAACTCGATGTTCGTCGCCTAGCTTCACACTAGGGGGCTCACTTAAGACTGTATTGTCGAACATGAACACAAGCCCTCGGGAATAGTGGAGAGCTTACACCAAAGGTATCCCTTAAAGAGTATAAAGAGCACTTTGAAGGTTGGTAGGAGGAGACATTAGAATGTTTCACCCATCACACCCTCATAAAATATAAATAATAATATTTATTTATATTTATCAAAATATCCTTCGTTATACTTTTCATTTCACGTACGTCCTTACTCAGCCATATTATACTTTTCTTATCCCTTCATATCCTTAGAATTAATTAAGGACTCTAAGAGTACATGGTCCCTAGGACTCCTTTTGTCACCCTGTTACATAGTGGTGAGGGGACTATGGTCGACCCAATATATTTTTAAATTATAAAATTACCTTTAAAGTTTATAAATAAATTACTAAATAATAGAATTGGTCCCCCAAATATTTTTATACTTATTTATTGTACCGATTTATTTTTATGAAAAATTCATTTTATTTTAGTATAATGTAATTTTACCCCCAAACAACTAATTATGGTTCCGCCCCTATGGTCTCCACGAATGGTTGGGATGTAATCTTTGTTTAGGCATTTTGCTAGCCTCATTTTTGTACCAAAAAAAAGAAAAAATTATTACTTTTATGATGAAAAATAAAGAAACTTAATCTTATTTATATTATGCATCCTATGATCCATTAAAAAAAATTAACTTTGAAAGTTTTACCAAAACTATAACCTTTAGTTAATCTATTTAGCTATTCTAATCAAAACATTAGCACCTAACAATTTTGCGCATTTTAATCGCTCACTGTAGCCAAACCAAGCTGCATGTGCTATTTAAAATCTTAATATATATATTTATCTTTATGGGCCAAGTCTGCATTGAGAAATTTCTTCCAAACGTGAACTAAAAACTTGCATTGCTTAAATCTATTAATTATAGCTGTGGGTTTTTATGCATGAATTCCTATAAGCTGAAACTGTTGTACATTCAAGACCCTCAAAATTTCAAGGGTTACATAAGTCAAGAACATTTTTCTTACACTGCAAGCAATTATCAATTGGATAAGGTCGAAAATGAAACTTCTCTTTTTCTCTGCCGTGCCACTATGTACAATCACCGTCCGTACACATCACACACCTTATAAATAGCACCTACTACACATACCCATGTCTATAAACTCATCACACAACAGCAATTACATACGCATATAGTCTAAACTCAGCATTCAACCATTATGAAATCCGTAGCAGTTCCGAGCTTGTTGCTCATATGGCTGGTTTCCATGGTCATGAGCACTTGTGCTCAGCCAGCAGTGCTAGATACTGATGGACAGCCCCTGCAAACCGATGTAGAATACTACGTGCTTCCTGGAATAACAGATGTTGCTGGGGGTCTAACCTTAGTTGATCGTATCAATGACTGCCCATTATATGTGGGTCAAGAACCCATCGCTCCTGTTGTATCACAAGGATTTCCAGTCAAATTCAAGCCATTCGCTGATGGCGAGACGATCATTAGAGAGGCTAGGGACATGACTGTTACATTCCAAGCGTTCACTACATGTATTCAGTCTCTTGCCTGGAGAGTAGCAGAAAAAAATTCAAAAACAGGGAGGAGATATATTGCTACTGCATGAGAGGCAGATTACTTTAGGATTGAAAAATTTAGTGATGGAGGCGATTACAAGTTTGTTTGGTGCCCCTCTGAATCTTGTCCAAATTGTGAGAGACCAAGGTGTGGGTCTGCTGGTATTATTGTCGAGAATAATAAGAGGTTGCTGGTCTTGGATGGCCCTGCATTTCCCTTTAGGTTTACAAGGGCTTAACTTCTGATTTGATCTCTCTGTAAATGTTAATACAAAACAGGAAATGCTTTCTGTCATATTGTATTAACTATGTATTAATATAATAAACGACATAGAAACATCTTTCATGTTGAATATTCTGTATGCTTTGCTTTCTATCGTTTATGAAATATACATATATATATAATCTGCAATCTTATCGACAAAATATTAGATTAATTAACTCGATGAAAAGTATCCTTTACTCGGTGGAATTTATATGCCACAAGTTGATGTATATAAGTTTTTAAGAGGAGATTAATTGCAAAATTATTGGGATCAATAATTAAAAGCTAATTCCAATCAGGTTAGGTAATAGTAAATGTTTAATATATACCTTTTGAAAGTTTGAAGCAGTAGGTGGTATGATAACAGTATATTAACAATATAAATGATGTGATGGGATCAGAATAAGACGAATTTAGTAAACTATATGCCAATATTTGGCTCTAATACCACTTTGTTGAAAAAGTAAACACTCAAAAAATAACCTTTATTAAACACTCTTAAAGCTTTGTTTCCTCACACTTTTTCTTCTTTTTTTTTTCTTTTTTCTGATGCTTAAACCTTTTTGCAAGAGACTTATTTATGCTACTAGAGAATGAATATAAATCACTCAAATAAACAAATATAATTAAATCATAAGTAATACAAATCACACCAACTAATCTTTCACATTCATTGCATCTTGCAATACTTCAACCACCTAACTTCATAAGCTTTCTTTTGATGGGCTTGTGCTTGCTAGTGGGCTTGGTTAAAACAAGTTTATTTCTTTTGATCAACACACATTTTATTCAATTAAAAATATTTTTTTTATTTAATATAAGTAAAAATGTATAACTTATCAATTATCTAATTTTGTTGAATTTTAATAAAATTATCTATTTTTCTCAATTTTTAGGTATTCTTTGAGAATCAAAGAATTTTGATGCCTATTTTTTGACATTCATTATGAATCAATAGGAAATATAAGGTTATTTGCCTAGTATACGTGCACGAATCAACGGCATTCAATAGTTATCCTTCTACTTACAAGCTTCTGCTACATCACAAACCTCCAGCACTAATTTTTATAGTTAAAGATTAAATTCCAATTGTTGGCGTGCATTAATATTATCCTCAAGCTTCCGTGCCTTCATTTAATGTAAATCAACTTTGTGCAAGAAATAAGTTGTTCACAGTCATGAGAGCATGCTTACGGTCGTAAGGGCATGCTCACATGAGAGATGAAAAACATAGTCATTGGAGTCAAAAGTAGTCATTATTACTTTGGCTGAATGGGTGTCACAATTGTGACAGGTGCTTATAAGCAGCTCAATGCTTCAAAGCTTCAAGGAGCTTATAAGCTCACAGTCCGAAGTGATGGTCACGGTCTGGATGCCTTGGTCATGATCACATCCTGATCATCAAGGTCATCTGTGAGCAGTCCAAGCTTCAAGATCTTGAAAGTAGCTCAGTCATCATGATCTAAATGGTCTGGTCAAGATTTGGACTGCTGGTCATGATCCACTCAAGATCGTGAGTAGCATAGACTTATTCACATTGCAAAGTCTTTTTATTTGTGTATTTTCTCTAAAATCTAATGTATCAAACCATTTAAAATTATAATTTTTATTCAAAATATGATACTTAACATATTTATTTAGTATTATTTTTTAACTAAAACACTATTATACATATCTCAATACTATTCAAATTCTAAAAATATTTATATAATATATAAGAATGTCTTTTATTTTAACTGAAACATTCTATTATATTTTTTTTTAACCTAAAAATGAAAAATATGTAAGTTTTAACCCACTTTCTATATTTATTTATTTTACTTATCCAATAATTATTAGTAGTATGCATATTAAAAATAAAGTTTTAACCCATTTTCTATATTTATTTATTTTACTTATTCAATAATTATTAGGAGTATGCATGTTAAAAATAATATCAACTCTTAATTAAAAAAAATAATAAGTTCTAACTTTTATATTTGATTAATTTGTAGTTTTTAATTTATTATAATTATTAATTTATTATTTTAAAATATGTATATTATTTGCAGTCCATACAGAGGGCGAATTCATGACTAGTTATAAATAAATTTGATAGTTATTTATTGGTTTTGGTGCAAAAATATTAGAAAAAAGTGTAAGTGGATAAATTATTCTGAAAAGAATTTTATACTAATTTTTTAGAATTGTATTTAAGTATAATTGAAGCAATTCAAAATTTTATATGATATTTCAACAAAACTTGAACGATAAGATTAAAATGATAATTGAAATAAAGTTGATAATAAATGAGACTATTAACCCTTATTAAAATGCTTATGAGTTTGTTTCCAAAAAAAGAAAGCTTATGAGTTGGTCGCGTTTATCTTTACTTTTGATCTTCAGATGGCTTTACAAGTTTTAATCAGGACGTAATCCTACCCCATCAACGCTTGAACAATTTCATGATGGGGTAGTTCTGAGCTAAAAATAGCTCTCCTTAGCTATATAACTTGTTCGGAATGAGAACTACAGAACTGGATAGATGTATTCACCCTTCCATCAAAATTCCATTGCCAAGCCGACATAGAAATCAAAGCTACATTTGCAAATGACAATGACTGATTATTAAGCACACGTACCATCACAGAGGTTGTAATTATATAATTCAACTACCGTGGTCTACTATATAATTCAATGCAAATGCTTGTAATTATTAGCTTATCCATATATCCCAACTGTTGTACACATACGACTATCATGCAATTCTTTATCCATTTGCTAGAATTCGATCAACATCAAATGGGTTTGGTTGAAAAATAAGACTTTTTTTTAACAATTGCCGTGCCTCCATTCCCCTTCATACAGGAACTTGTGGTACCGTACCATACCCTATAAATACATCACGGACCCTTTGTTCAAAACATCCATATACAGATAGTTCTCTCTTTTTGTAACATATTCTTCAACGAATCTTGTGTTTGATAGCTAATTATTAAGCAAACTATGCTGAGATTGACTGGAATCAGCTTGAGCCTTGCATGGCTGCTCATGGCCGTATCCACCATGGCCCAAACTCCTGCTGTGCTCGACTCAGATGGACACCCTCTTAAACGTGGTGTAGAATACTATGTTCTGCCAGCTGCAACTGATATAGCTGGTGGGTTAACCCTTGTCAGCCGAACTGGGTCGTGTCCATTTTATGTTGGACAAGAACCGCTCCCGACAGTAGCAACGACGGGCCTTCCTGTGATCTTCACGCCATTAGCTGCGGGAGAAAGTACCATCACAGAGGGAATGGACTTCACCGTGGCATTTTCAGCTGTGACAAGATGTGTTCAGTCCACTACGTGGAGCATAGGCGAGGAAGATCCAGAGACTTCAAGGAGATTTATTGTTACTGGAGAAGAGCAGGGTGACTTCTTCAGGATCGACAAAAATGATGGCCTGTACAACTTAGGGTGGTGTCCAAGCTGTAGCGGCACAAATTGTCCAAGGCCAAGATGTGGATCTGTTGGTATTTTGATTGAGAATGGGATTAGATTGCTGGCTTTGGATGGTGCTGCTTTTCCTTTTCAATTTAGGAGGGTTAATTAATCTACTTTCTTTGTGTTCTTCCTATTTCTCCATGGGAATCTCCAAAAAGTGTAGCTTTTTTGGCATTATATATATTATTGTTGTATAAGAAAGTAAATAAATGGAGAGGTTGATAGGTCTCTTGTTGAATAATTGAAACTCTTTTATAAATTTATACTAACTTCACTTGCAAGTACAAACCTTTAGACTTGACTTCACGACGCGCTCAAAGGGGGCGACCAATGGTTTCGGATTAACCAAAAATGCTAAAAGATTCAAACCGAAACCCAACTATGTATCAGAACCGAATCAAACTGAGCCAGTTTGGTTTGATCGGTTCACCGATTTATTTAATTTTATTTCTAAAATTTTTTTTTATTAATTTAATTTTTTAAAAATTTATTCATTAATAACATAAATAAATTATTTTTTTGCTTATAATCTTAATATTTACATACTTTTTTATAAATTAATATATTTTATATAATATTTTATTAAATATATATAGTTCGGTCGTTTGATTTTTTTTTTAACCCCCAAAACCAAAATGGAATCAATTAATCGACTCTTCCACTTATGAAAATCATAATTAAATCGAATCTATATATAATCGAACCGATTTATTTCAGTTCAGTTCTGTTAATCGGTTTTAACAAATTTCTACACACTAGGGAAAATAATTAAAGCATTGCTCGTGGACCCACACATGACAATTTTTGTTTTTTGTTTTTTTGAAATTGCTATTTTTGCCTCAAAAATTTTCAAATTTCTTTTGAAATTTCTATTTCTTAAAATTTGTAATTTTTTAGGTAAAATTTATATTAAGACCCCTAAACTTATGAGCTTTTTAGCTTTAAACTGTTAAAGTTTTATTTTGTATATATAAGCTCTTAAATTTTGCGGATTTGAAGTTTTAAAATCTTCTATTAATTTTTTAACACAAATTATTTCCTTTTGGTTTATGAAGTTTTATATTTTTATTATTCACACATTTTTTTACTTTTTAACACTTATATGACTTTTAAAATTTTTCACCAGTAAATAATAAATTTACTTATTTTAATTTCTAATATTTTGAATTATATTTAAATATTTTTAAATTTAAAAAATAAACAAACAAGTTAATACTATTATGCTAAATTTTTTAAAAAAATTATAATAGTACTAATATTTTTCACAATATTTTTAAATTATTGTGAATAAATTTTTATAATATAAATTTTTTTCATGTACCCAAAAAGCATAATAAAAAATGAAAATTAAGATAACAGTTATAAAAATTTGAGTTGGTTGGAAAATCTGTCACCATTTTTTGGTGATGCACAAACATGCATTGTTATCCACTATTTATAAAAGTTATATTATAAACATTATTCACAATAATTTAATTAAAATTTTGTACAAAAATGTCACGACCCAAACCCGAGGGCACATGAGCGGCACTAGGGAATGGGTAGGCATAAGGCCCCCGAAACCCGTAGTAAGCCTAAAGGAAAAGAAAATAAAACCATTCATATTTTAAACTTTAATTAATAACAGAACATATTATTAAACTGATTTTTCTCGAATTACACAAATTCAACTACTTAAATAATAATGTGTTTCAACATCTCATATTATAAATTGAACTTAAATCTTATACATGAGTGTGTTTCGTACAAATAAACTACATAATTATGCTTAAATCATCCAAATTCTTAGTACATATACTACTGCAGCAACCTAGATTAACACACAGTACAGCTTACAATGACCTACATAAAATGGCCAGTGAAGAAGAAACCCGGCGTGGAGGTAGTCTGAGGTCGAACTCCCAAGCTCCTGAAAAAAATAAATTGAGGGGAATCAGACCTCACTGAGTAAGCCAATAAAAAGAGCTGTACGGTTTGAAAACCTTTTTGAAAACTATATATATATTTGTAGTGAAAATAACTTATAATGTATAAATATAGTTTTTAAAAAATCTCGGTAGAACCCTAAATCCAAAATCTAAATGGTCAATCGGGTCCACTTATTCCGACTAAACTACCAATCCCCGAGAGTAAAGGCATCAACCGAGGCACCAAGCTATAGTCCTTCACTTAATCCAAATATATGGCACTAGCGGTCCCCGAGAGCAAAGGCATCGACTGAGGTACCCATCCCAGTCCATTATCGACCTTACAATCACTGGCGGTCCCCGAGAGCAAAGGCTTCCACCGAGGCACCCGTCCCAATTTAACATTCACCAATAATATATACATCGGATCCATCTCTCAATCTCTACCATGTGCACACGGTCCTGGTGAAACCCACTATGTAGCCCGTTCTACCAAAATTTCTCAAAACTGATTTTAAATAAATAAAATGCGCTTAAACTTTAAATAGTAGCATTAAATTAAATAAATCATATAATAATAACATAAACATATGAGCGCACGCATCTTTAAATAAAATACACGCACAAATCATTTTATCGACTTACAGGATGAATATGAAGGCTGACGACCACGCGTCTGTCTCGGCCTCACAGCTTCTGTTCCGAAATGCTCTAAAAGAAAATAATAATCGACTTTTAAAACATGACTAAGGAATCGAAATCAACAATCAGCAGAATAATGAAATTCCAAACTGACTCGAGAAAAACCAGACAAGACTCGATAGACAGGATTTAACCTAACTAACGGTAGAAATTTTTACGAGTATCACGTTTTACGAGAAAATCTACCAAAATTTCGGCAGAGTCTCCTCTGTAAAACGGACATCTCTCTACCAAAGGTAGAGCCAGACCTGCATAGAAAATGCACTTCTAATAACCACAAACACCCACACTCAAGTCGGGCTTCCAAAACTACAATTTGCCCCGACCGAGATCACAACTCAACAAAATACCAAAAAATAAAAACATTTATTTCTCAAACACATATTTCCCATACACGTATACTAAAAATAAATAAAATTATATAAAATCTCAATTATTCAAAATTAAACAATTAAATTTGCAATCCATCATCAAAATATAAATATAATTATAACCCAAATTAAAACCATTGTAATGTATTATATGTATATATATATTATATTATTTGAAATTTAAAATTTAAAATTTACACTACTTAAGTAAAAATATCAATTAATTTATAAAAATTCTCTAAACCCTTTAAATATTAATAAGACTAATTAAAATATATATTTTACCATATTTAGTGAAAAATTACATTTTTACCCCTAGAATATATAAATTACATAATGTGCTATATATACTAAAAAAATTCCTTAAAATTATTTAATCATCCAAAACTTATTTTCTCAATGTTAAATTCTTAATATATTTAAAACATATTAATGACTTTTAATTTCTTCTAAAAAAATATAATTAGCCTAATAATTAAATTTTGACATAAAGTGTAAAAATTCCTAAAAATTGTATAATATTCAAAAAAAAATTTATTTTCTTTACCCTAAAATTAATATCAACTCATAATAACACCAAAATACCAAATATTATTATTATTTATTATTTTTATAATTAATTTACGAAAATTCCTAAAATAATATTAAAATATTCAAAAATTCACCAAAAATCAAAATAAATTCCAAAAATTATACAAAAATTCCTAGAGGTAGATTGAGCTACTAGGAATCACATTTGAAAAAGAAATTTTCATGAATCAAACTGGATCAAGTTAAAAAAAAATTCAAAACCCTAGAGTTCAAAAACTAACAATCCACAAAACTCAACCAAAAACAAGATTAAAGCTTAAACTAAGCTTGGAATGTGTCTCACCGGTGCAAGGGGAGGAGACTGACACCGGAATGGAGGGAAATGGTGGTCGGACGGAGCTTGGCCGATCCTAGGAGGTACTCTCGGCTTCTTCCCATTCCAGCGGTTCTGGCGGCTCTGCAGGCGACTGGAAGTGAGGGAGAAGGAGGAGGAGGCAGCAGATGGTGGTCAGAGATGCGGGAGGTGCAGTGACGGTGGCGGTTGAGGGAAGGGGTGAGCTTCGGCTCCTTCTTCCTCTTCCTCAATATATCTTATATGTATATATATATATATATATATATATATATATATATATATATATATATATATACATATTAATAACCATTAATATAATAATATATATTAATATATATTTATGCATGTATGTATATAGATAAATATTAGTACATATGTATATATATATATATATATATATATATACATATACTACTTATACATACATATATACACAAATTACTTTAATATACACATTTAAATCAATATTTAACCCTAAATATAATGTTAACACAAATATAATATAATATAATGCAAAAATAACTATTACTAATACTATTTGAGAAAAATATATCCCTTTTTTATTCAAATAATTATATATATATATAGGGTATTACAAAAAAAACTAAAAAATGTATTGAAACTATAAAATTTAAATTTTGAAGAATTATAAAATATTTTTATCATAATTTCTTTTAATTATGGTGTTCTATTTCATCATAATATTTTATTTTGAAAAACAGTAGTTTTATTGTAATTTTTTAATCTTAACATTAACTTGTTTATTTATTTTTAAAATTATTTAAAAATGTATATAAATTCATATTTTTAATTTAAAATATTAGAAATTAAAATAAATAAATTTATTTTTTACCAGTGAAAAAATTTTAAAAGTGATATATGTATTAAAAGTTTAAAAATGGTATAAATGTTAGAATTATAAACTTTAAAAACCAAAAAGAAATATTTTTTGTTAAAATTTTGACATAAAGGTTTAAAACTTCAAATTCATAAAATTCAAAAGTTTAAATATACAAAATAAAAATTCAAGTGTCTAAATCTAAAAAGTCGATAAGTTTATGGGTCTCAATATGAGTTTTGCCTCTCTTTTTTTCAACAATTAATTAAATGGAATCTAAAACTTAAAATGAGTTTAACGAACCCATCATACAATGATTCAAATTATCTATAGCTTATAATTTATAACTTATTTATTTATTGTAATAATAACAATAGATGATGGGTAAAAGGTAAAACAACACAACCAGCAACACACTGTTGATGCCATTGGTTGGAACATTATTCATTATCTATAATTAAATAAAAATATCATCCTACCAACAATTATTGGGATTCACGGGTAGGGAACTGTTTTTACTTAAGTTAGATTTTAGGTTGAGATTTTAATATATATAATCACGTTAAATTAGTTGTTTGTAGACTTTTATCATCTTTGTGGTTCTATCTTAATCGAACCGGATTAATTAGAATATAGTAGATTTTGAATACCAATAATTTAAATAAAAAAAATAAAAATAGTTTTTTATTTTTCGAAATCCTTAGATCCACCACATATTGAAACATCAGATACAAAAAGAAAAATAATTTAACAACATTCTTATTAAGTTTAAGTCGATAAATTTTTAATTAAAAATATAAGTTTGAATTAATAAAAAAAAAACTTAAAGAGAGATTATCTTTTAACAAATTTATCCAATTTGAATTTGAGAATAATCATTATTTTATAACTATAGAAAGTGTTAAATATAATTTTTTTTAATCATCTAATTTGTTATTAATAAAAAAGTGTCTTAACAATTGTAATCAATGCGACAAAGAGCGCAAAAGAAAGTCATTATGTTTTTTTTCCAAGAACAAAAGTCATTACTTTGACTTGATAAATATTAATGACACGAATGATAAAGGTAAAGTTACACTTATTTGACCAATTTTTTTAAAATTATGGTTATTTTTATACTACTCATTTCTGTCATTTTAAAAAATATTTATTCATTTCTAACATTAATTAACATTTATTAGTCCTTTTTTAAAAATAAAATAATATACGATTTTATAAATGTTAAATATGAATAAATATCTTTTCAAATATTAAGAATGAAATAATGTAATAAGTCAAAATTTAAGAGCCAAATAACAATTCTCTTTTTTTTTTTTAACTTTTTTTTTGTGATTTCATATAATTTTTTTTTATTTCCACTTTTATGTTGTTGAGCTTTTTTTTTTTTTTTTCATCTCTCTTCTCTTATCTTTAACTTTTATTTTCATTCTCTTCATCTTTTCGTCCAAACCTAACTCTAACCATTATGAAGTTCTAACCATTATGAAGTTTATAAAAAATTAATTTGTTCATGGAGAATTTTTACATATCTTCATTAAAAAAGAGCAAACCCAACTTAAAGATTTTGCAATTAGATTTTCTTCTTATATCTTATAAAACTCTACTTCTCCATCCTCTTCTTCTTCCTTTTTTTTTAATCTATTCGAAACTCACAATGTCACAAATCATCAAGAATTGTAATTGATAGGTGTTAATTTTCATGATTTTTAGTTGTTAATATTTGGCTTATTCATGATTTCTCTTCTTCTTCTTGTTCTGATTATATTTTCATTGGGTTAATTATATTCTAATTATATTTCCATTGAATTGGTTTGAAAAAATTTAAAGCATTATTTGTTATTTTATTTGGTTGTTTCAACAGTTATTTTGGTTTAAAAAATCTAATGTGTTGTTTGTTATTTTATTTTGTTGTTTCAGCGGTTGTTTTGGTTGAAAAATGTTTGTTTTAGCAGTTGTTTTGATGGTTTCAATGATTGTTTTGGTTGAAAATGTCTAAAATATTATTTGTTGTTTTTTTTATTGTTTTAGTTGTTTTAATACTTATTTTGATTAAAATGATTGGTTGGTTCAGTGGTTATTTTGGTTTTTTCGGTAATTTTATATATATTTCTTTTTAGTTGATCCCAAATCAAATGAAAGCGTTGGAGCGTTAAAAAAAATAAATATGTTTTACACACATTCACGTGTGATGAACCCTTTATCAATATTACAATATGAACGTAATCAATGATATAATTTGCCTACCAAATGGGCCAAGGGGTCGGCAGCTAGATTTATAATCAAATTCCACTAATAAAGTATCTAAACTTTACAGTACACACGATTAACTTTTAAATTTCTTTTATTTTTTTTATAATTTATTTAATTTACACTTTTATTTTAAATTTATTTAATTTTTATAATCCATAAAATCAACATATTTTATAAATTGAGTTGATAACAATAAAATAAATTATATCAACTAAAATAATATTTAATTAAAAGAGAAAATATATTTATAAAATAATTTTTTCATTTTTTTATATTAAATTTTAAATTTTATTTGTATTATTTTAAAACTAATTGTTAATATTTAACATATTTAAAATCATTTGAAACTAACAAAGTGTTTATTCATTTCAATTTACAATATAGCGACTTTTGAGAAAAAGTTAAAATTTTATGAAAACATATTAAAAGTAGTTTTTAAAATTATTTTGGGAGTGATAAGATTAAAATTATAGAACATTGTCTTACATTTTTTTAAAAAAAAAAATAAAGAGAGAATTATAATAAATGATTCATCGTAGACAAGTAATTCCTATTGTCTCCTCTCATACCATTATTGTTAAGTGTTACCCTTATTTTCTATTCTTTCAAACCCATTTTACCAAGTGTATATAGGATTGGATTTACATCAAATCTTTTCCCAATTGTTTTTTTTTTTTTTTTGTTTCCCTCTTCAATGCAATTATTTTCATAAGTTACATTTCATGAAAGTTTATAGTCTTCTTATTAAAAGTATAAGAGCTTAACACTCATTTATACATATAGTGCTCAGACTTTAGCCACTGAGATCACTACAAGAAAAAAGGTTATTAGCGAAGGTAAACATTGGTCACAAAATGTTAAAATCCGGTCCCTAAAAATCATCAGCGACCGGAAAAATCTTGTCACATTCCGTTGCAATAAAAGTCTTTTGCGGCAAAACAAAATTATTGGTCGCAAATGAGTTTTTGTGAAAGGATATATAGTAGTCGCTAATAAAAAAAATAATAGTGATCTTTTTTTTTTAATCTAATTGTGATTGAGTTTACCTACTTTATTTTTTATAATTTTCTTTTATTGTTTACTTCTAGTTAATTAATATATTATTTGTGTAATAAGTTTAAAAATAAAATCATTCATTAATAAACAACACATTTGAAGAATATACATAATAAAAAAAATTATTTATACAAAAATAACTGTCATGATTAATAATAAATATTTCTCATGTAACCAACAAGCTACTCAAAAAGACAATTATGATTTATAATGCTAAACATCTCTCATGTTCCTCAATTTTTAGGGTAAAATTAGGCCCTCGTCGATCATCGTGCATTATCATAAAAACAATCCCCCTCCCACTTCCTACCTACAACCGAGTGCCGTCCCACCAGTCTGATACCACCAGCATTTCCTCGTTGGCCTCAATACTCTGACGAGCTTGTGGTATTTTTTTTCATTTAATATGTAGAAATTAATAAGCAACTCTCCTCTGGCAATCCTTTTCGCTGCTGCCACCATCAATGGCTTGGTCCACCTCCGTCGCCCTTGACGCCATCCACCACCTAACCCTTTCCTCCCTCAACCGCCTCCAGCACCACTAGGTAGCCTATTATCTAGCAAATTAGTGAATTATATTAGAAATAAAAAAAATATTAACAATTAGAATAAATTGAAAAATAAAAAATAATTATTTAGTTGAAAATTAGTTCATAAATTATTGAATTTTATATATAAGAAATTATTTAGTGAATTAGATTAGAAGTAAGAAAAAGCAATAAAATTAGATTAAAATGAAAATTAATTATTTAGTTGAAATTAAGTAAATAAATTATTGAATTTCATATATAAAATATTATTTTGTGAATTAGATTAGAAATAAAAAAAACAAAAATTAGATTAAATTGAAAAATGAAAAATAATTATTTAGTTGAAAATAAGGTAATAAATTATTGAAAAATATATATATATATAAGAAATTATTTTGTGAATTAGCTGACAAATTAGAAAAATATTAAAAATTATTTATCATTAAAAATGAAAAACAATTATAAAGTTGATTGTTTGTTCTTAAATGAAAATAGGTAAATTATTGAATTTTATATAAGAAATTATTTAGTGGATTAGATTCGATTCAAGAAAAATAATAAAAAAAATAGAATAAATATAATTAATTAGTTAGTTGTTTGTTAAATTATTATTATTGATTGTTTGTTCAATAATTATTAGTGATTATTTGTTCAATACTTATGATTCATTGTTTGTTTAATAGTTACTATTGAATTATATATAATTATTTGGAAAAAAGCATTTCATGTTTTGGAATACAGTATCTTTGAATGAAGTTTTGGTAAGAAAAATCAACTCTAAAATATAGATATCGATAGCAATTTTGCAAGGAAATATCTACATAAAAATCATGATAAGACTTAATGATATCGTATAATGTATTTTTTAGCAAAATTTAATAGTGTTGTCTGTAGTTTTTGAATTGATTAATCGTATCAAACGTGCATTCCTTTCAAAACACAGGCTGAATCTTGGTTAATAATAATTTTTAATTTATAGTTTGTGTTGTGTTGAAAATTTATATGAGTAACATTATAGAAGTGCATTGCTATGATTTGTGGTTGTAAAAACATTTTTGTGAATTAGATGGCAGAAATAACGTGGATTATTTGGGATTTTTTTTAGTTGTAGATTTATTAATAATGTAAATATTTTTTAGCATATGAAACTCTGCCAAAATTTTATCAAGAATTTCTAACGAATTTCGTGTAAATATGCCAAGACGTCGTCCCTTATTTTCGACATCCGCATCAAGATCTTTGCAGCCTCCAAATGATTCGTTTGCAGCCGCAAATGTTGTTCAGCCGGCTTCATTACTAATTCCTGTCGGTGATGATATTTATTCCCCTGTGACTCCTCTCCATACACATTCTTCTCGACTTTCACCTTCTCAGTATGCTTCTTGATTTTTTGAAACTAAAAATTTTGTGAAATCGCTTATTACCCTCTTAGCCTCCTCTTCTAACTTTTTAATTTTGTAAAATTATTTCAATTTTTAAATTTTTAAATTAATTTATTGTATAAAATATTTATTTAAACCAAATATACTTTATTAATAAGGAATCAATTATAAATAAATTTTATTTAAAATTCAATTAAAAGTTAATGAATAAATTTTTTAATGAAATTGAACAGGTAACCAGTATTAATAAAATTTTATTACTTTAACAGGTCATCCTTGAAGTTGATAGTAAGATGGCTATGGATATGATCATAAGCAACCCAAAAAGAGTTCATATGTATATGTAGTTAGTCTACGACATTCAAGCACTACTGAAGTGCTCTTGAGATGTGCAAATACAACATGTATTTAGAGAAGGAAATAATGCAGCAAACTATATGGCCTCGTATGCTATGGAATTGTCTTTAGGTTGTCATAAAGTTTATCAAACATCCATTGGTATACAAAAATGGCTCTTGAAAGATGTAAAAGGGCTTGGGTCTCAAGGGCAGAACCACATGTAAATGTCACAGGTCCTTTATTTAGCCTTAATATTAAATCCGTATGGCGTCTAAATTACCCCATGTTTAGTCCAGCCAAGCCTTAGGAACATACTCTTAGTATTAGTACCGAGTGTCCTTTGACTATAGTCGAGTGTTGGCGAACCTAACTAATCCTGCATATTCACTACTATCGTTGTTCCTATGTTTCTCATATACGTTAAAGGCTCACTCTCGCATTGTATCCCGCATATGTATCCAAGCATCATTTTTATCTTAAGCCTCGCATTTGCCTCACCATTCCCACACATTACCAAATCCCATATTAGCCTCATGACTTTCACATACTCAAGAGTCATGTACTTGTTTCATAAGTCCTATATATAATCAAATCCCACAATGCCTTGAAATTCTCCTATATGTTAGCGCATAGCGCAAGCCATATTCTAACCTCAGGTCTAGAAAAACCACGCACTACAGGCACCTCGGCCTCGTAGTGACCATAGAGCTCCTTCCTTATGGAGACACTGAGTTCCTCTTTCTTGAACTTGAAGCCCGTTGCCTAGCTTCACATTAGAGGGATCACTTAAAACTGTGTCATCAAACATGCACATAAGCCTCAGGGATGGTGGAGAGTTTACACCAAAGGTACCCCCTAAAGAGCATAAGGAGCACCTTAAAGGTTGGTAAAAGGAGACATTAGAATGTTCCACCCATCACACCATCATAAAATATAAATAATAATATTTATTCATATTTATAAAAATGCCCTTCATTATACTTTTTTCTTTCACATACATCCTTGTTCGACCATATTATACTTTTCTTATCCCTCCATATCCTTAGGATTAACTAAGGACTCTAAGGGTGCATGGCCCTTAGGGCTCCTTTTGTCCTTCCATTACATTCTCCCCCACATGAGCAATTGACACCCTTGTAAATTGGCCATAGGGGTTTAAGGTTCTCGTCTTTTGTGGCATTCCATGTACCCTTCTATTTTATCTCCATCAACTTGTGCTGCCTATTTATGCTCTCAAAATTATGTTAACTCTTGAC
This sequence comes from Mallotus nudiflorus, assembly GCA_947683625.1. Classification (NCBI taxonomy): domain Eukaryota; kingdom Viridiplantae; phylum Streptophyta; class Magnoliopsida; order Malpighiales; family Euphorbiaceae; genus Mallotus; species Mallotus nudiflorus. The sequence continues at coordinate 2,901,565 of CANTUR010000024.1, forward strand.
CACTTGTCACTCTTTTCCATCATGAATTTTAGCTCTCCACTTCTATATTTGCATGTCTTCTCTTAGGTTCTTGTTTCTACTTCTCAAATAAGGCTTCGCATGCTTTCGTTGCTTTATTCCTATCTCGAGTGTAAATTGTACCTCGCAAGACAAAATAAAGAAGTAACAATAGTAAATATTAAAAAATAATCATTCTTATGGCTCATTAACTCTTTTAATCCAAATTTGATGTTAGATAAATTCGCCATTTGCACATATTTGTACATCAACTAAATTAACATCACAGATTACTATTTTTGTCAAGAAATTATAAAGGAGCACAATATGACTTACTGTTGACCATTTGCATGATCAACTCCTAATTTTGGACTTTGAAAAACAATTTTTATACTAATAATTTGGATTAAGTGTGTAAGGAATTATATACCAAACATATACCAAGAATAAACACTTTTGGATGAATAGTGACTTTTTGGGTTGATTGAACCTCTAAGATTGAAGAAGACTTTTGACATATTTAGAACTCTTAAATGAGAAAATGAGCTTCTTCACTTTTAAAGTAGACATCTTAAGCTTTCTATATTGAGCTTTCTTGTCAAAATCCAAGTTCATTTGGGTATGAAAATCTTTAGTCGAATTCAGCATATGCAGCTTGTATTTCAGTTTGCATAGCTCTTGGTATTTCAATAATATCTTGAGATACAGATGTCAAATTGAGGATATTCAATATTATATAGAAATCTAAGACAATTATCTACAACTTTTATGAAGAAAATTTTGGATGAATCGATCGTTTTTAATCCCGTTAACTAGCATCTTTCAAAGAGGTGACGAGTTGTCCTTCAATGGAGCCTTTGGAGCACGTTTTTGCCAAAAAAATGGCAGCACCTCTCACGAGCTTATTGCTCATGAGCAGACCCCTGACATCATCCAATAGGAATTTTTGAATGCAACGGATATATTTTCACCCCTCACGAGCACTGTTCACTCGTGAGCCGCCCGTGAGCATCCTTTGAGCTACTAAAAGTCCAAGAATTGATTCAAAATCAATTCTAAATTTTAAAGACATGATTGATACATCCAACAACTAAATTTTTGAGTGTTTTTCTATATAAACACAACTTAGAATTCAATTGAAAGGTTAAGAAAACTTGTTTATCATTCATCATTTTTTTAAACATTCAATTAAGCTCTTAAACTTTCCTTTAAACAATTCTTTATGTAGAGCTCTTGTGAGAGTTAGTGAGTGATTAGAAAAGACATTCTTATTCTTCTATTTTCTGGGTTTAGAAAATGGGAAGTGAGATTCTATTATAAAGGAATTGGTTTAAGTGTGTAGCCATTAAAACACTTAGGAAATCGGTTTTAGTGTGAGCCTTGAAAACACTTGTAATTTGGTTTTTGAGTGAGCCTTGAAAACGCAAGTCGTAAGGTTGTAAGAGTGAGCCATAAAACTCTTGTGTATTCTGAATCTTATGAATAAAATTGTGGGTGATTAAAAAATCCTAACTTAGGGATATGTTAGGTGGAGATATAGGATTATTCTTGAATCTGAACTCCTTAAATATTTGTGTTCTTCATTCTTCCTTCTCAACTCTTACTCAATTCTTACAAAGAATTCATTTAATTTCCTATTTTTGTTCTATAGTCCTATTCACCCCCCCCCTCTAGGACTCTTTTAATTGGTATCGAAGCTTGAATTCTAGGTACTTTATTGCTATAATACAAAATCATGGGGAGTGAATCTCAAAACATCTCGTCTCTTAGACCATTCTTTGATGGTAGTGACTATCCACATTAGAAATTCAAAATGGAATTATATCTTAATTGTAATTCGATCAAACTTTGGGATATTGCCCTAAGAGGTTGGGAACCACCTACAACCATCATTGATGGTGTGATAACTACTCTTGCAATAAGCCAATGGAGTGTTGATCAAAAGGAAGAAAATCGCAAAAATAAAAAGGCTATGATTACTCTAGTCTCCTCCATAACAAGAGAAGAAGGAGGCAAGCTTTAATATTGCATTTTGGCTAAAGAAATGTGAGAGACCTTGGAGAATCACTATGAAGGCAACATTTAAGTAAGAAGCAAGAAGGTTCAACTTCATATGTATGAATATGAACTCTTCAAAATGAAGCCTCAAGAATCAATCACGGAGGTAACAAACTGTCTCAATGCTCTCCTCATAACCCTTAAGAAACTTGGAAAACATTTCTCCAAGGAAGAGGCAAAAAATAAGACTCTAAGAATCCTACCTATTAAAGATTGGGAATCTTATGTTACCTTAATTGAGGAAGCTCAAGACCTCTCTACTCTATCAACCGATATGCTCATTGGTAAGCTCTTAACACATGAGCTCACCATCAAGCAAAGAGGTGAAGAATAAAAAGAGAAAGAAGAAAAGAAAAAAAGCATTGCTCTAAAAGCTCTTCAAGAAGATAGTGAAGAGGAAAGCATCAAAGATTCTAGTGATGAAGATAGTGACATTGCCATGCTCACTAGGAACTTCAAGAAGTTCTTAAGAAAGAAAAATTTCTTAAGAACAAGGGACTTCAACAAGAAGTTCGAAGGAGATGGGAAAAAGAAAATAAAAGAGGTTACTTGCTATAAATGCAAGAAATCGGGACACTTTAGAAGTGAATGTCCCAAACTCAAATTTAAGAGCAAAGGCGCAAAAGATAAGAATAAGGCATTCAAAGCTACTTGGGATGATTCCTCCGAATCTGAAGAGGAAGAGGAACAACAAGAAGTTACTAATATTTACTTCATGGCCATTGAAAATGAAAATGAGGTACCATCCACTTCTTATTCTTCCTTTAATGATTATGATGAATATTGTGATGATAATTATGAGAGCTCTATTATGAGAAAATTACTTGTTAAATGCAAAAGTTTGTTATTTAAGAAGAAACAATATAAACATGAGTTAGCTAGCTTAAATAAGGATTTTGAATGTTTAAAAATTGATTTTGCTAAACTTGTTGCATCAAATGAAAAACTTGTTAGTGATGATAAATCTTATAATTCTTTGGAAGAACAACTTAAGAAAGCAAATTATAAAAATCATAAGCTTTCTAAAGAAGTCTTAGAATTAAAGAATTTCATTACTAAAGTTAAGAGAGGAAAAGAAACTTTAGATAGTCTTCTTGACTCTCAAAAATTTCATGGAGATACCCATGGAATTGGATATAAAATGGGAATGTCTTCATCATCCTTATCATATACTACTTTTGTTAAAGCTTCACATGATTCTACTCCTTCAAACTCAAATGAGATTCAAGCTAAAAAATCTTATGTGTTAAATAGCAAGGCAAAGTCTCATAAGATAAACCCTTCATTAACACAAAGAGGTAAGGCTCAAACAAGAGCACCTCAACCTAAGAATGCTTATATGTACACTAGACATAATTATAATAGACATGCCACATAACACAATGCACATAAACATATTGTGCAAACTTATCAAAATATTCATCACCATTGCTAATGCATATCTCACTCAATGTCATAAAACAGTAAGAGATACACACAATACCAAAGGCATGTTGTATATACTAGGAAAGAATATCATCCTAGGAGAAACAAATTTGAAAATATTGTATGCTCATATTGCATGATCAAAGAACATACCAATAATGTGTGCTTCTATAGAAAACTACACATGAATTTTCTTCTTTTGGATTATCTTAAAACTAACCAACCTAGACCAAGAAAGGTTTGGGTTTAAAAGAACATTTAAAATGCTTTATGTAGGTGTGCTTAAAATCCGTAAGAACAAAAAGGAAGTGATATCTCGATAGTGGATGTTCAAGGCACATGACGGGAGACAAGGAGCAATTCAACAAACTTGATGCTAAAGATGGAGGACATGTTACTTTCGGTGATAATGCAAAAGGAAAAATTATTGGCATAAGAGAAATAGGTAATCCTCAATCCTTATCTATACATCATGTGTTGTTTGTTGATGGTCTTAAACATAATTTTCTAAGTATAAGTCAATTATGTGATATGGGAAATAAGGTGATTTTCTATCCTAGAAATTGCTTTGTTAGTAGTCTTGATGAAGACAAAGTAATTTTTAGTGGTGAAAAAGAAGATAACGTTTATGTTATTGATTTGAATAAAATTGATAACAAATACATGAAATGCTTATTGTCAATTTCCCATGACATATGGACATGGCATAGAAGGTTAGGACATGCAAATTTTAAGCTTTTAAATGATCTTTGTAAACGTGAACTTATGATTGGTTTACCTAAGCTTGAATTCACTAAGGATAAACCTTGTGATGCTTGTCAAAAGGGAAAACAATCTAAGTCTTCATTTAAGCTAAAAAATGTAGTGTCCACTTCTAGACCACTTGAACTAATATATGTGGATTTATTTAAACCAACTAGAGTTGCTAGTCTCGATGGAATTTACTATACTTATGTATTGGTTGATGACTACTCTAGATATACTTGGGTGTGTTTTCTTGCTCATAAGAATGATGCATTTAAAGCTTTTAAAAATTTTTCACAAAGAGTTCAAAAAGAAAAAGGATTTTGTATTTCATCCATTAGAAGTGATCATAGAACCGAATTTGAAAATGAATTTTTCAAAAACTATTGTAATGAAAACAGTATTTCTCATACATTTTCATCTCCTAAAACTCCTCAACAAAATGGGGTAGTTGAAAGGAAAAATAGAACTCTTGTGGAAATGGCTAGAACAATGTTTCATGAGTATAATTTGCCTCTATACTTTTAGGCGGAAGCCGTTAACACATCTTATTATATTTCAAATCGAGTTTTTAAAAGACCAATTTTAAATAAAACATCTTATGAGCTATGAAACAATAGAAAACCCAAAATCTCGTTTCTAAGAGTATTTTGATGCAAGTGCTTTATATTGAACACCAAGGATAATCTTAGGAAATTTGATTCCAAAACCGATGAAGGAATTTTCCTAGGCTATTCCATCTCTAGCAAAGCATATAGGGCCTTTAATAAAAGAACTCTAGTAGTTGAAGAGTCAATGCATGTGGTATTTAATGAATCAAACTCACTTTATCCTAGAAATGATGTTTGTAGTGTTGATGATCTTATAGGTGATAATGAGATTGTGGAATCACAAGAAGAAAATGCTAGTAAGCCTCTAGAACTTGAAGATCCAAGCAAAAAGGAAAATAAGGAGACATCTCAACCTACCTTGAAGGATGAACTTCCAAAGGATTGACAATTCAAGAAAGCTCACCCTCAAGACCTTATTATAGGTGACACTACAAAAGGGGTAACCGCTAGATTTAAACTCAAGTCTATTGTCAATTTAGCATTCATTTCTCAAATTGAACCCAAAAATGTTAATGATGCTTTGAGTGATGAATTTTGGGTCCTTGCTATGCAAGAAGAGTTAAATCAATTTCAGAGAAACAAGGTTTGGACCTTGGTTCCTAGACCTAAACATCATCCTATTATTGGCACCAAAAGGGTGTTTAGAAATAAGATGAATGCACAAGGTGTCATAACTAGGAACAAAGCTAGACTAGTAGCTAAAGGTTATAATCAAGAGGAAGGAATTGATTATGATGAAACCTTTGCCCCTGTTGCAAGGTTAGAAGTTATTCGGATGTTACTTGCATTTGCATCATACATGGATTTTAAACTTTATCAAATGGACGTTAAAAGTGCATTTTTAAATGGTTTTATTGAAGAGGAGGTATATGTTGAACAACCTCCGGGTTTCAAAAAATTTGACTCTCCGAATCATGTTTTTAAATTGTTAAAAGCATTGTATGGATTGAAACAAGCTCCAAGAGCTTGGTATGAAGGATTGAGCTAGAGAAAGGTTTCTCTAAAGGAAAGGTTGATACAACTCTTTTCATAAAGAAATCCAAGCATGATTTATTAATTGTTCAAATTTATGTTAATGATATTATTTTCAGTGCTACTAACCATTACTTGTGTGAGGATTTTTCTAAACTAATGCAAGGAGAATTTGAGATAAGTATGATGGGAGAACTCAAGTTCTTTCTTGGACTTCAAATCAAGCAACGTAAATACGAGATTTTCATTAATCAAACCAAATATGCAAGGGACATTCTTAAGAAGTTTGGAATGGATGGAGCTAAATCAAGAAAAACTCAAATGAGCACCATAACCAAACTCAACAAGGATGAGAATGGCAAACCGATTGATGAAAAGCGATTTAGAGGTATGATCAGATCCCTTCTTTATTTAACCGCCAGTAGACCCGATATTATGTTTGCTACTTGCTTGTGTACTAGATTTCAATCAAGTCCTAGAGAGTCTCATTTGAATGCTATCAAAAGAATTTTTAAAAATCTTTATAGTGCATTGCATTTAGGACTTTGGTATCCTAGGAGTTCTTCCTTTGACTTGATTATTTATTCTGATGCTGATTTTTCCGGTAGCCTACTAGATAGGAAAAGCACTTCCGGAACTTGTCAAATTTTAGAAAATTGCTTAGTTTTTTCGTTTAGTAAGAAAGAAGTTTTTGTTGCCTTGTCCACTGCTGAAGCATAATATGTGGTGGCTAGTTGTTGTTGCACCCAAGTTCTATGGTAAAAACAATAACTTTTGGGCTATGGCATTGATATTAATCACATTCCAATTAAGTGTGATAATACAAGTGCTATAAACCTTAGTAAAAATCCCATTTAGCATTCTAGAACTAAGCATATTGATATTATACATCATTTCTTGTGTGACCATATGCAAAATGGTGATATTTTTCTTAATTTTATTTGATACTAATCATCAATTAGCAGACATCTTTACCAAGCCTCTTTGTGAGGAAAGATTGAATTTTATTAAGCATGACCTTGGTATGATTGATGGCTCAAGCTTGTCTTGATCACTTGTTAAATTGATGAATTAATGTTTGGATTCTTATGTGATCATGTTCTTCATAAAAATTATTTTCAACATCATGTATATATTTTAAAAGTATTTGCTTTAGCAAATTTACTTCATATACATGATATATTGTCTTTCCCATTTGCATGATCTTTATATTAATTTTATTTGATTTGGATTCGTTCAATTTTTTTAAAGCCCTCCTATTTTGCAAATTAATAATTAATTATTAAGTTAAATTCAATTAATTAATTATTTTAATTTAGCAAAAATATTACTCCTCAACAAATTTTTTTTTAATATTTTTTAATTCATTTTATGTCAGTTTCTATTTGATTTATTTTCAGTATACTTTTCGTATCTAAGTTTTGAGCTGTTAGTCTATTTTTTTAATTCATTTTATGTCAGTTTCTGTTTGGTTTATTTTCAGTATACTTTTCGTATCTACGTTTTGAGCTGTTAAGTGTGTTTTATGACTATTTTTTATCAGTTTATGTTCGATTTATTTTCTGGATATAAACCATGAGCTATTAATCTATATTATAATTATTTTAGTTTAGTTTCAGTTTGGTTTATCTTCTGGATATTTTTTGGATATAAGATATGAACTGTTAGTTTTATGTCTTGTTTACAATTGGTATTTTAATATCATTGTAACTTTTTTTAATGCAATTTTATTTGCATTTTGACAAAGGGGGAAAAATATTTGAGTTTGTTTAATTTTCTTTTACTGTGTTTATGCATAAATATTTTTTGTTATGCATAATTAATGTTTAATTTATTCATGTATCAATTCTACTTAGGAATTATTTTGGTCTTTGTTTATGCATGGATATTTTTAAGATTTGGTCTATCTTTATATTTTGACAAACGAGAAAAAATAATTGAGTTTGCATGCGTACTTAGTTAGTTTCTTTTAAGGAAGAGAATTTTTTTTAAAAGATGTGATATAACTATGTGATAGTGTGTCCTTAATATCAATTTTTTTTCCATTGAAATAGAGGGAGAAAATTGTTTTAATTTATTTCTTAGAAATTGTTTTTATGCATGCATAGTAACAATGTAAGTGTGGCTAGTTTTATCCTTGTGATAAAAAGTCTTGTTTTGTTTACTTTGTTTATTTATGACATGAATTTTTTTTATTTATGCATGACCTTTTAATTATGCTTATTCCTTCAAAATTCATATTAATGTATAAATTCTTCTTGGGAATAGTTTTTATCTTTTAAAATGACATGAATTCTATAAAGATTTTGAGTATCTTTACTTTCATTGTTTTGATTCTTTATCTTTTATTCCCTCTAGTATTTTTGGCTCCCTTAGGTCAATTTCCCCTTATATCTCTCTCTTTTCTTTTTGTCTTTGAAAAAGGGGGAGAAGAAACTATGTGCTTAGGGGATAAATAATTGTGTTTAAGATATGCTAAGTACTACATGATTATATATGATTGATTGACTAGTTAAACTCTACATGATCATGAGATGTTTGAATATAGCATATATACTATTTTGTGATGCATTATAGTAACATTATATGCATTTATATTTGAAATTATTTCCTTTATGTTCTCTAACATTTTTTTTTAATAATCATGTTATCATCATTTGTTATGTTAGGCCATGTTCTTCATAATTTTTTATGTTGTCTTTTTTTTCGACAAAAAGAATAATAAAATTTATTTATATTTCTTATCATATCCAAACAGGAGGAGAAATAAAGAAATATATTTGTTAAAGGAATATATTTATTCAACCCTTATACATGCTATAATAATTCATTTATTTATATGCTCTGATATATGATAAATATTGAATTTATGCACATGTTAAAGGGGAGCAAAATATTTTCGCTTTTTGCATATATTTAATTTGAAAGGGGGAGCTATTTTTATTTAATATGCTTATACATGTTATTTATTTATGTTACACTCACACACATTATTTATTATCTTTTCAAATTGATTATCAAAGCCAAAAAGAGGGAGATTGTTGACCATTTGCATGATCAAACTCCATATTTCGGACTTTGACAAACAATTTTTATATTAATAATTTTGATTAAGTGTGTAGGGAATTATATACCAAACATATACCAAGTATAAACACTTTTGGATGAATAGTGACTTTTCAGGGTGATTGAACCTCTAAGATTGAAGAAGACTTTTGACATACTTAGAACTCTTAAATGAGAAAATGAGCTTCTTCACTTTTGAAGTAGACATCTTAAGTTTTCCAGATTGAGCTGATTGCTTGTGAGAAGACCCCTGACAACATCCAACAATAATTTTTCAATGCAACGGATATATTTTCACCCCTCACGAGCACTGTTCACTCGTGAGCCGCCCGTGACCATCCTTTGAGCTGCCAAAAGTCCAAGAATTGATTCAAAATCAATTCTAAATGTTGGAGACATGATTGATACATCCAAAAACTACATTTTTGAGCGTTTTTCTATATAAACACAACTTAGAATTCAATTGAAAGGTTAAGAAAACTTGTTTATCATTCATCATTTTTTTAAACATTCAATTGAGCTCTTAAACTTTCCTTTAAACAATTCTTTGTGTATAGCTCTTGTGAGAGTTGGTGAGTGATTAGAATAGACATTCTTATTCTTCTATTTTCTAGGTTTAGAAAACGAGAAGTGAGATTCTATTATAAAGGAATTAGTTTAAGTGTTTAGCCATTAAAACACTTAGGAAATCGGTTTTAGTGTGAGCCTTGAAAACACTTGTAATTTGGTTTTTGAGTGAGCCTTGAAAACTCAAGTTTTAAGGTTGTAAGAGTGAGCCATAAAACTCTTGTGTATTCTCAATCTTGTGAATAAGATTGTGGATGATTAAAAAATCTTAACTTGGGGATAAGTTAGGTGGAGACGTATGATTATTGTTGAATCTGAACTCCTTAAATATTTATGTTCTTCATTCTTCCTTCTCAACTCTTACTCAATTCTTGTAAAGAATTCCTTTAATTTCTTATTTTTTATCTATAGTCATATTCACCCCCCCCCCCTCTAAGACTCTTTCACTTACATATTATCCTTGTGTTCATTCAACACTATTATTGTTCATCACTCTTGGCACTCAGTTTTTGTTGGTTTGTACCTTCTTGAATCCTTACATCACTTGTTTCAAGGATAGGTTCTCTGCTAGCCAACATCTTGCCTTGCTTTAACGTTTTTCCTCCATTACTTATTACTTCACTAAAGTCTTCACATATTTTATTATTCACATACCAAAAAGGTAGATATATTATCCTATTTATGTCTAGGGTCTTCCTTATGTACATTCACTTGTACAAGTGACTTGTAGGAGAATATATCTCTAGAAGATCTTATAAAGTGTGTCTTAGTACATTCGATTCCAATGGGTCATTTAAAAGGAGTATCTCTACTTGTCTTAATAGTAGTAAGAGCTTATGATTTTGGGATCAACCTGATTGTTCCTTCACCTTGAGCAAAGATGTCATCTTCCTTTCTAAAAAGCCATATCCCTCCATCTGCAAGTAAGCTAATTCGATGAATTCTATTTCTTGCTTCTTAAAAGTTAATTCATGTCATCCGACTCATTTGCCACTATGTTTTCATAAGTGTTTTAAGCCTCGATAGTATTGCCCTTTATTCACCACTCTCATTTTCCATCCCTTAGTGATTCCTTTGTTTAGTTGTATTGGCACTTATTGTCACTTGCACATAACATATATTTATATTTTCTCGAAGGTTGCCTTAAGCTCTATTGGCAAACCTATTTGTAATAAATAAGGCTACCACAGCCTTTAGCAAACACACATCACACACAACATGTTTCCGCTCACACTCTTTTTTTTTCCTTTTCTTTTCTTTTCTCTTTTCTTTTCACTTTCCCTTGTTCTTTTCTTTTCTTCTTGCTCTCATTTTTTTCTTCTCTTCCTTTTTTTGTTATTATTATTTTTCTCATACACTCTCACATAATCATAAAGTGGTTACCCCAACCACATTTAAATCGTAATATCTCACTTATCATTTCATTCATTGCTAAGTGGGTTTCACTCCCCCACTTTGAATCATAATACTCATGAAAATTTCGTCTCATTAGCTTCTCAAGTCTAATTCATGCTCGACGCTTCACTGGTCCTCAAGCCACATCACGCATTGCTATAAGTTTGTGCCACTATATGATAACTCTTATAATTCGCCATTTAAAAAAAAATATCTCAACTCTTGCACTTCATTATTTGTGCCTTATCACATTTCCAATTATAAGGTATCATCTCTTTAATAGTCTCATAAGACTAACAATATTTCTGATTTTGTCGTGTTTAATTTTACACCGATGGGTCCTACCACAACCCTTATTCATATTGTGAATTTTAGAGCACTTTATCATCTCGCATTGAATCACATTCATCGCATCTTAATTTAGGGACTTTGTATCCTTTATGTTTTTGCTTATAAATTATTCAATCGCAACACCAATATTTTTCTCTTATGATTGGCACTGTTGGCCTTCTCATTTAGCACGTTTCTCATCCCACCATGATTAGCCTCTTTGCACCAATAAACTTGATCCTGATATATTTTTACCAACTGTTCCCTCATTTTACTCGAAAATTCTTTCAATTTTTTTTTTTTGTCAAGAGCATAAGTTATCCCCCAATGATGTGTATCAGTATTATGATGCTATTATAGTGTCATATCTTATCAAAGTCTCAAACACTTTCCGCTTCACATGATCATATTTTATTTCTCATGTATGAGCTCACTAACAAACTTAAGTGTCTCTCCACTTGCTCGCTCTCCATAAGTAAATTACTCCTCAATAATTTCTTATAAAAGTCACAAGTATGAAAGATCCACCAATTTTATTAGTTTGTCACATACATTTCTGCCTCACCTCAATGTTTTATGATATTCTTTTAATGAATCCCACAATTTTTCGTTTATTGATTTTGACACATTGATGTGCCACTAACAACCGCATCCCTCGCACTTATTTGGCTTCAAGAAAATATATTTAATTAAATAGTCGCACCCATGAATGATTATAGGCCCACAATTATTCATCTTCGCATCCATAGCATTGTACTTATATATTAATATTTCCTACATTGCATGTTTTCTTTACTCTGATACCAAATGTCATGGGTCCTCCATTTAGTCGTGACATTCGACTCGTGTGGCACCTAAACTTCCCTATGTTTAGGCCAGCCAAGCCTCATAAACATACTCTTAGTATTAATACCGAGTGTCCTTAAACTATAGTCGAGTGTTGGAGAACCTAACCAACCCTACGTGTTCACTACTATCGTTGTTCCTATATTTCTTGCATACGTTCGAGGCTCATGCTCGCATTGTATCCCATATATGTATCCAAGCCTCATTCTTATCTTAAACCTCGCATTTGCCTCACCGTTCCCACACATTACCGAATCCCACATTAGCCTCATGGCTCTCGCATACTCAAGGGTCATGTACTTATTTTATAAGTCCCGTATATAATCAAATCCCACAATGCCTCAAAATTCTCCTATATGCTAGCGCATAGTGCAATCCATATTCTAACCTTAGGTCTAGGAGAACCACGCACTACGAGCACCTCGGCCTCGTAGTGTCCATAGAGCTCTTTCCCTATGGAGACACCGAGTTCCCTTTCCTGAACTCGATGTTCGTCGCCTAGCTTCACACTAGGGGGCTCACTTAAGACTGTATTGTCGAACATGAACACAAGCCCTCGGGAATAGTGGAGAGCTTACACCAAAGGTATCCCTTAAAGAGTATAAAGAGCACTTTGAAGGTTGGTAGGAGGAGACATTAGAATGTTTCACCCATCACACCCTCATAAAATATAAATAATAATATTTATTTATATTTATCAAAATATCCTTCGTTATACTTTTCATTTCACGTACGTCCTTACTCAGCCATATTATACTTTTCTTATCCCTTCATATCCTTAGAATTAATTAAGGACTCTAAGAGTACATGGTCCCTAGGACTCCTTTTGTCACCCTGTTACATAGTGGTGAGGGGACTATGGTCGACCCAATATATTTTTAAATTATAAAATTACCTTTAAAGTTTATAAATAAATTACTAAATAATAGAATTGGTCCCCCAAATATTTTTATACTTATTTATTGTACCGATTTATTTTTATGAAAAATTCATTTTATTTTAGTATAATGTAATTTTGCCCCCAAACAACTAATTATGGTTCCGCCCCTATGGTCTCCACGAATGGTTGGGATGTAATCTTTGTTTAGGCATTTTGCTAGCCTCATTTTTGTACCAAAAAAAAGAAAAAATTATTACTTTTATGATGAAAAATAAAGAAACTTAATCTTATTTATATTATGCATCCTATGATCCATTAAAAAAAATTAACTTTGAAAGTTTTACCAAAACTATAACCTTTAGTTAATCTATTTAGCTATTCTAATCAAAACATTAGCACCTAACAATTTTGCGCATTTTAATCGCTCACTGTAGCCAAACCAAGCTGCATGTGCTATTTAAAATCTTAATATATATATTTATCTTTATGGGCCAAGTCTGCATTGAGAAATTTCTTCCAAACGTGAACTAAAAACTTGCATTGCTTAAATCTATTAATTATAGCTGTGGGTTTTTATGCATGAATTCCTATAAGCTGAAACTGTTGTACATTCAAGACCCTCAAAATTTCAAGGGTTACACAAGTCAAGAACATTTTTCTTACACTGCAAGCAATTATCAATTGGATAAGGTCGAAAATGAAACTTCTCTTTTTCTCTGCCGTGCCACTATGTACAATCACCGTCCGTACACATCACACACCTTATAAATAGCACCTACTACACATACCCATGTCTATAAACTCATCACACAACAGCAATTACATACGCATATAGTCTAAACTCAGCATTCAACCATTATGAAATCCGTAGCAGTTCCGAGCTTGTTGCTCATATGGCTGGTTTCCATGGTCATGAGCACTTGTGCTCAGCCAGCAGTGCTAGATACTGATGGACAGCCCCTGCAAACCGATGTAGAATACTACGTGCTTCCTGGAATAACAGATGTTGCTGGGGGTCTAACCTTAGTTGATCGTATCAATGACTGCCCATTATATGTGGGTCAAGAACCCATCGCTCCTGTTGTATCACAAGGATTTCCAGTCAAATTCAAACCATTCGCTGATGGCGAGACAATCATTAGAGAGGCTAGGGACATGACTGTTACATTCCAAGCGTTCACTACATGTATTCAGTCTCTTGCCTGGAGAGTAGCAGAAAAAAATTCAAAAACAGGGAGGAGATATATTGCTACTGCAGGAGAGGCAGATTACTTTAGGATTGAAAAATTTAGTGATGGAGGCGATTACAAGTTTGTTTGGTGCCCCTCTGAATCTTGTCCAAATTGTGAGAGACCAAGGTGTGGGTCTGCTGGTATTGTTGTCGAGAATAATAAGAGGTTGCTGGTCTTGGATGGCCCTGCATTTCCCTTTAGGTTTACAAGGGCTTAACTTCTGATTTGATCTCTCTGTAAATGTTAATACAAAACAGGAAATGCTTTCTGTCATATTGTATTAACTATGTATTAATATAATAAACGACATAGAAACATCTTTCATGTTGAATATTCTGTATGCTTTGCTTTCTATCGTTTATGAAATATACATATATATATAATCTGCAATCTTATCGACAAAATATTAGATTAATTAACTCGATGAAAAGTATCCTTTACTCGGTGGAATTTATATGCCACAAGTTGATGTATATAAGTTTTTAAGAGGAGATTAATTGTAAAATTATTGGGATCAATAATTAAAAGCTAATTCCAATCAGGTTAGGTATTAGTAAATGTTTAATATATACCTTTTGAAAGTTTGAAGCAGTAGGTGGTATGATAACAGTATATTAACAATATAAATGATGTGATGGGATCAGAATAAGACGAATTTAGTAAACTATATGCCAATATTTGGCTCTAATACCACTTTGTTGAAAAAGTAAACACTCAAAAAATAACCTTTATTAAACACTCTTAAAGCTTTGTTTCCTCACACTTTTTCTTCTTTTTTTTTTCTTTTTTCTGATGCTTAAACCTCTTTGCAAGAGACTTATTTATGCTACTAGAGAATGAATATAAATCACTCAAATAAACAAATATAATTAAATCATAAGTAATACAAATCACACCAACTAATCTTTCATGTTCATTGCATCTTGCAATACTTCAACCACCTAACTTCATAAGCTTTCTTTTGATGGGCTTGTGCTTGCTAGTGGGCTTGGTTAAAACAAGTTTATTTCTTTTGATCAACACACATTTTATTCAATTAAAAATATTTTTTTTTATTTAATATAAGTAAAAATGTATAACTTATCAATTATCTAATTTTGTTGAATTTTAATAAAATTATCTATTTTTCTCAATTTTTAGGTATTCTTTGAGAATCAAAGAATTTTGATGCCTATTTTTTGACATTCATTATGAATCAATAGGAAATATAAGGTTATTTGCCTAGTATACGTGCACGAATCAACGGCATTCAATAGTTATCCTTCTACTTACAAGCTTCTGCTACATCACAAACCTCCAGCACTAATTTTTATAGTTAAAGATTAAATTCCAATTGTTGGCGTGCATTAATATTATCCTCAAGCTTCCGTGCCTTCATTTAATGTAAATCAACTTTGTGCAAGAAATAAGTTGTTCACAGTCATGAGAGCATGCTTACGGTCGTAAGGGCATGCTCACATGAGAGATGAAAAACATAGTCATTGGAGTCAAAAGTAGTCATTGTTACTTTGGCTGAATGGGTGTCACAATTGTGACAGGTGCTTATAAGCAGCTCAATGCTTCAAAGCTTCAAGGAGCTTATAAGCTCACAGTCCGAAGTGATGGTCACGGTCTGGATGCCTTGGTCATGATCACATCCTGATCATCAAGGTCATCTGTGAGCAGTCCAAGCTTCAAGATCTTGAAAGTAGCTCAGTCATCATGATCTAAATGGTCTGGTCAAGATTTGGACTGCTGGTCATGATCCACTCAAGATCGTGAGTAGCATAGACTTATTCACATTGCAAAGTCTTTTTATTTGTGTATTTTCTCTAAAATCTAATGTATCAAACCATTTAAAATTATAATTTTTATTCAAAATATGATACTTAACATATTTATTTAGTATTATTTTTTAACTAAAACACTATTATACATATCTCAATACTATTCAAATTCTAAAAATATTTATATAATATATAAGAATGTCTTTTATTTTAACTGAAACATTCTATTATATTTTTTTTTAACCTAAAAATGAAAAATATGTAAGTTTTAACCCACTTTCTATATTTATTTATTTTACTTATCCAATAATTATTAGTAGTATGCATATTAAAAATAAAGTTTTAACCCATTTTCTATATTTATTTATTTTACTTATTCAATAATTATTAGGAGTATGCATGTTAAAAATAATATCAACTCTTAATTAAAAAAAATAATAAGTTCTAACTTTTATATTTGATTAATTTGTAGTTTTTAATTTATTATAATTATTAATTTATTATTTTAAAATATGTATATTATTTGCAGTCCATACAGAGGGCGAATTCATGACTAGTTATAAATAAATTTGATAGTTATTTATTGGTTTTGGTGCAAAAATATTAGAAAAAAGTGTAAGTGGATAAATTATTCTGAAAAGAATTTTATACTAATTTTTTAGAATTGTATTTAAGTATAATTGAAGCAATTCAAAATTTTATATGATATTTCAACAAAACTTGAACGATAAGATTAAAATGATAATTGAAATAAAGTTGATAATAAATGAGACTATTAACCCTTATTAAAATGCTTATGAGTTTGTTTCCAAAAAAAGAAAGCTTATGAGTTGGTCGCGTTTATCTTTACTTTTGATCTTCAGATGGCTTTACAAGTTTTAATCAGGACGTAATCCTACCCCATCAACGCTTGAACAATTTCATGATGGGGTAGTTCTGAGCTAAAAATAGCTCTCCTTAGCTATATAACTTGTTCGGAATGAGAACTACAGAACTGGATAGATGTATTCACCCTTCCATCAAAATTCCATTGCCAAGCCGACATAGAAATCAAAGCTACATTTGCAAATGACAATGACTGATTATTAAGCACACGTACCATCACAGAGGTTGTAATTATATAATTCAACTACCGTGGTCTACTATATAATTCAATGCAAATGCTTGTAATTATTAGCTTATCCATATATCCCAACTGTTGTACACATACGACTATCATGCAATTCTTTATCCATTTGCTAGAATTCGATCAACATCAAATGGGTTTGGTTGAAAAATAAGACTTTTTTTTAACAATTGCCGTGCCTCCATTCCCCTTCATACAGGAACTTGTGGTACCGTACCATACCCTATAAATACATCACGGACCCTTTGTTCAAAACATCCATATACAGATAGTTCTCTCTTTTTGTAACATATTCTTCAACGAATCTTGTGTTTGATAGCTAATTATTAAGCAAACTATGCTGAGATTGACTGGAATCAGCTTGAGCCTTGCATGGCTGCTCATGGCCGTATCCACCATGGCCCAAACTCCTGCTGTGCTCGACTCAGATGGACACCCTCTTAAACGTGGTGTAGAATACTATGTTCTGCCAGCTGCAACTGATATAGCTGGTGGGTTAACCCTTGTCAGCCGAACTGGGTCGTGTCCATTTTATGTTGGACAAGAACCGCTCCCGACAGTAGCAACGACGGGCCTTCCTGTGATCTTCACGCCATTAGCTGCGGGAGAAAGTACCATCACAGAGGGAATGGACTTCACCGTGGCATTTTCAGCTGTGACAAGATGTGTTCAGTCCACTACGTGGAGCATAGGCGAGGAAGATCCAGAGACTTCAAGGAGATTTATTGTTACTGGAGAAGAGCAGGGTGACTTCTTCAGGATCGACAAAAATGATGGCCTGTACAACTTAGGGTGGTGTCCAAGCTGTAGCGGCACAAATTGTCCAAGGCCAAGATGTGGATCTGTTGGTATTTTGATTGAGAATGGGATTAGATTGCTGGCTTTGGATGGTGCTGCTTTTCCTTTTCAATTTAGGAGGGTTAATTAATCTACTTTCTTTGTGTTCTTCCTATTTCTCCATGGGAATCTCCAAAAAGTGTAGCTTTTTTGGCATTAGATATATTATTGTTGTATAAGAAAGTAAATAAATGGAGAGGTTGATAGGTCTCTTGTTGAATAATTGAAACTCTTTTATAAATTTATACTAACTTCACTTGCAAGTACAAACCTTTAGACTTGACTTCACGACGCGCTCAAAGGGGGCGACCAATGGTTTCGGATTAACCAAAAATGCTAAAAGATTCAAACCGAAACCCAACTATGTATCAGAACCGAATCAAACTGAGCCAGTTTGGTTTGATCGGTTCACCGATTTATTTAATTTTATTTCTAAAATTTTTTTTTATTAATTTAATTTTTTAAAAATTTATTCATTAATAACATAAATAAATTATTTTTTTGCTTATAATCTTAATATTTACATACTTTTTTATAAATTAATATATTTTATATAATATTTTATTAAATATATATAGTTCGGTCGTTTGATTTTTTTTTTAACCCCCAAAACCAAAATGGAATCAATTAATCGACTCTTCCACTTATGAAAATCATAATTAAATCGAATCTATATATAATCGAACCGATTTATTTCAGTTCAGTTCTGTTAATCGGTTTTAACAAATTTCTACACACTAGGGAAAATAATTAAAGCACTGCTCGTGGACCCACACATGACAATTTTTGTTTTTTGTTTTTTTGAAATTGCTATTTTTGCCTCAAAAATTTTCAAATTTCTTTTGAAATTTCTATTTCTTAAAAATTGTAATTTTTTAGGTAAAATTTATATTAAGACCCCTAAACTTATGAGCTTTTTAGCTTTAAACTGTTAAAGTTTTATTTTGTATATATAAGCTCTTAAATTTTGCGGATTTGAAGTTTTAAAATCTTCTATTAATTTTTTAACACAAATTATTTCCTTTTGGTTTATGAAGTTTTATATTTTTATTATTCACACATTTTTTTACTTTTTAACACTTATATGACTTTTAAAATTTTTCACCAGTAAATAATAAATTTACTTATTTTAATTTCTAATATTTTGAATTATATTTAAATATTTTTAAATTTAAAAAATAAACAAACAAGTTAATACTATTATGCTAAATTTTTTAAAAAAATTATAATAGTACTAATATTTTTCACAATATTTTTAAATTATTGTGAATAAATTTTTATAATATAAATTTTTTTCATGTACCCAAAAAGCATAATAAAAAATGAAAATTAAGATAACAGTTATAAAAATTTGAGTTGGTTGGAAAATCTGTCACCATTTTTTGGTGATGCACAAACATGCATTGTTATCCACTATTTATAAAAGTTATATTATAAACATTATTCACAATAATTTAATTAAAATTTTGTACAAAAATGTCACGACCCAAACCCGAGGGCACATGAGCGGCACTAGGGAATGGGTAGGCATAAGGCCCCCGAAACCCGTAGTAAGCCTAAAGGAAAAGAAAATAAAACCATTCATATTTTAAACTTTAATTAATAACAGAACATATTATTAAACTGATTTTTCTCGAATTACACAAATTCAACTACTTAAATAATAATGTGTTTCAACATCTCATATTATAAATTGAACTTAAATCTTATACATGAGTGTGTTTCGTACAAATAAACTACATAATTATGCTTAAATCATCCAAATTCTTAGTACATATACTACTGCAGCAACCTAGATTAACACACAGTACAGCTTACAATGACCTACATAAAATGGCCAGTGAAGAAGAAACCCGGCGTGGAGGTAGTCTGAGGTCGAACTCCCAAGCTCCTGAAAAAAATAAATTGAGGGGAATCAGACCTCACTGAGTAAGCCAATAAAAAGAGCTGTACGGTTTGAAAACCTTTTTGAAAACTATATATATATTTGTAGTGAAAATAACTTATAATGTATAAATATAGTTTTTAAAAAATCTCGGTAGAACCCTAAATCCAAAATCTAAATGGTCAATCGGGTCCACTTATTCCGACTAAACTACCAATCCCCGAGAGTAAAGGCATCAACCGAGGCACCAAGCTATAGTCCTTCACTTAATCCAAATATATGGCACTAGCGGTCCCCGAGAGCAAAGGCATCGACTGAGGTACCCATCCCAGTCCATTATCGACCTTACAATCACTGGCGGTCCCCGAGAGCAAAGGCTTCCACCGAGGCACCCGTCCCAATTTAACATTCACCAATAATATATACATCGGATCCATCTCTCAATCTCTACCATGTGCACACGATCCTGGTGAAACCCACTATGTAGCCCGTTCTACCAAAATTTCTCAAAACTGATTTTAAATAAATAAAATGCGCTTAAACTTTAAATAGTAGCATTAAATTAAATAAATCATATAATAATAACATAAACATATGAGCGCACGCATCTTTAAATAAAATACACGCACAAATCATTTTATCGACTTACAGGACGAATATGAAGGCTGACGACCACGCGTCTGTCTCGGCCTCACAGCTTCTGTTCCGAAATGCTCTAAAAGAAAATAATAATCGACTTTTAAAACATGACTAAGGAATCGAAATCAACAATCAGCAGAATAATGAAATTCCAAACTGACTCGAGAAAAACCAGACAAGACTCGATAGACAGGATTTAACCTAACTAACGGTAGAAATTTTTACGAGTATCACGTTTTACGAGAAAATCTACCAAAATTTCGGCAGAGTCTCCTCTGTAAAACGGACATCTCTCTACCAAAGGTAGAGCCAGACCTGCATAGAAAATGCACTTCTAATAACCACAAACACCCACACTCAAGTCGGGCTTCCAAAACTACAATTTGCCCCGACCGAGATCACAACTCAACAAAATACCAAAAAATAAAAACATTTATTTCTCAAACACATATTTCCCATACACGTATACTAAAAATAAATAAAATTATATAAAATCTCAATTATTCAAAATTAAACAATTAAATTTGCAATCCATCATCAAAATATAAATATAATTATAACCCAAATTAAAACCATTGTAATGTATTATATGTATATATATATTATATTATTTGAAATTTAAAATTTAAAATTTACACTACTTAAGTAAAAATATCAATTAATTTATAAAAATTCTCTAAACCCTTTAAATATTAATAAGACTAATTAAAATATATATTTTACCATATTTAGTGAAAAATTACATTTTTACCCCTAGAATATATAAATTACATAATGTGCTATATATACTAAAAAAATTCCTTAAAATTATTTAATCATCCAAAACTTATTTTCTCAATGTTAAATTCTTAATATATTTAAAACATATTAATGACTTTTAATTTCTTCTAAAAAAATATAATTAGCCTAATAATTAAATTTTGACATAAAGTGTAAAAATTCCTAAAAATTGTATAATATTCAAAAAAAAATTTATTTTCTTTACCCTAAAATTAATATCAACTCATAATAACACCAAAATACCAAATATTATTATTATTTATTATTTTTATAATTAATTTACGAAAATTCCTAAAATAATATTAAAATATTCAAAAATTCACCAAAAATCAAAATAAATTCCAAAAATTATACAAAAATTCCTAGAGGTAGATTGAGCTACTAGGAATCACATTTGAAAAAGAAATTTTCATGAATCAAACTGGATCAAGTTAAAAAAAAATTCAAAACCCTAGAGTTCAAAAACTAACAATCCACAAAACTCAACCAAAAACAAGATTAAAGCTTAAACTAAGCTTGGAATGTGTCTCACCGGTGCAAGGGGAGGAGACTGACACCGGAATGGAGGGAAATGGTGGTCGGACGGAGCTTGGCCGATCCTAGGAGCTACTCTCGGCTTCTTCCCATTCCAGCGGTTCTGGCGGCTCTGCAGGCGACTGGAAGTGAGGGAGAAGGAGGAGGAGGCAGCAGATGGTGGTCAGAGATGCGGGAGGTGCAGTGACGGTGGCGGTTGAGGGAAGGGGTGAGCTTCGGCTCCTTCTTCCTCTTCCTCAATATATCTTATATGTATATATATATATATATATATATATATATATATATATATATATATATATATATATACATATTAATAACCATTAATATAATAATATATATTAATATATATTTATGCATGTATGTATATAGATAAATATTAGTACATATGTATATATATATATATATATATATATATACATATACTACTTATACATACATATATACACAAATTACTTTAATATACACATTTAAATCAATATTTAACCCTAAATATAATGTTAACACAAATATAATATAATATAATGCAAAAATAACTATTACTAATACTATTTGAGAAAAATATATCCCTTTTTTATTCAAATAATTATATATATATATAGGGTATTACAAAAAAAACTAAAAAATGTATTGAAACTATAAAATTTAAATTTTGAAGAATTATAAAATATTTTTATCATAATTTCTTTTAATTATGGTGTTCTATTTCATCATAATATTTTATTTTGAAAAACAGTAGTTTTATTGTAATTTTTTAATCTTAACATTAACTTGTTTATTTATTTTTAAAATTATTTAAAAATGTATATAAATTCATATTTTTAATTTAAAATATTAGAAATTAAAATAAATAAATTTATTTTTTACCAGTGAAAAAATTTTAAAAGTGATATATGTATTAAAAGTTTAAAAATGGTATAAATGTTAGAATTATAAACTTTAAAAACCAAAAAGAAATATTTTTTGTTAAAATTTTGACATAAAGGTTTAAAACTTCAAATTCATAAAATTCAAAAGTTTAAATATACAAAATAAAAATTCAAGTGTCTAAATCTAAAAAGTCGATAAGTTTATGGGTCTCAATATGAGTTTTGCCTCTCTTTTTTTCAACAATTAATTAAATGGAATCTAAAACTTAAAATGAGTTTAACGAACCCATCATACAATGATTCAAATTATCTATAGCTTATAATTTATAACTTATTTATTTATTGTAATAATAACAATAGATGATGGGTAAAAGGTAAAACAACACAACCAGCAACACACTGTTGATGCCATTGGTTGGAACATTATTCATTATCTATAATTAAATAAAAATATCATCCTACCAACAATTATTGGGATTCACGGGTAGGGAACTGTTTTTACTTAAGTTAGATTTTAGGTTGAGATTTTAATATATATAATCACGTTAAATTAGTTGTTTGTAGACTTTTATCATCTTTGTGGTTCTATCTTAATCGAACCGGATTAATTAGAATATAGTAGATTTTGAATACCAATAATTTAAATAAAAAAAATAAAAATAGTTTTTTATTTTTCGAAATCCTTAGATCCACCACATATTGAAACATCAGATACAAAAAGAAAAATAATTTAACAACATTCTTATTAAGTTTAAGTCGATAAATTTTTAATTAAAAATATAAGTTTGAATTAATAAAAAAAAAACTTAAAGAGAGATTATCTTTTAACAAATTTATCCAATTTGAATTTGAGAATAATCATTATTTTATAACTATAGAAAGTGTTAAATATAATTTTTTTTAATCATCTAATTTGTTATTAATAAAAAAGTGTCTTAACAATTGTAATCAATGCGACAAAGAGCGCAAAAGAAAGTCATTATGTTTTTTTTCCAAGAACAAAAGTCATTACTTTGACTTGATAAATATTAATGACACGAATGATAAAGGTAAAGTTACACTTATTTGACCAATTTTTTTAAAATTATGGTTATTTTTATACTACTCATTTCTGTCATTTTAAAAAATATTTATTCATTTCTAACATTAATTAACATTTATTAGTCCTTTTTTAAAAATAAAATAATATACGATTTTATAAATGTTAAATATGAATAAATATCTTTTCAAATATTAAGAATGAAATAATGTAATAAGTCAAAATTTAAGAGCCAAATAACAATTCTCTTTTTTTTTTTTAACTTTTTTTTTGTGATTTCATATAATTTTTTTTTATTTCCACTTTTATGTTGTTGAGCTTTTTTTTTTTTTTTTCATCTCTCTTCTCTTATCTTTAACTTTTATTTTCATTCTCTTCATCTTTTCGTCCAAACCTAACTCTAACCATTATGAAGTTCTAACCATTATGAAGTTTATAAAAAATTAATTTGTTCATGGAGAATTTTTACATATCTTCATTAAAAAAGAGCAAACCCAACTTAAAGATTTTGCAATTAGATTTTCTTCTTATATCTTATAAAACTCTACTTCTCCATCCTCTTCTTCTTCCTTTTTTTTTAATCTATTCGAAACTCACAATGTCACAAATCATCAAGAATTGTAATTGATAGGTGTTAATTTTCATGATTTTTAGTTGTTAATATTTGGCTTATTCATGATTTCTCTTCTTCTTCTTGTTCTGATTATATTTTCATTGGGTTAATTATATTCTAATTATATTTCCATTGAATTGGTTTGAAAAAATTTAAAGCATTATTTGTTATTTTATTTGGTTGTTTCAACAGTTATTTTGGTTTAAAAAATCTAATGTGTTGTTTGTTATTTTATTTTGTTGTTTCAGCGGTTGTTTTGGTTGAAAAATGTTTGTTTTAGCAGTTGTTTTGATGGTTTCAATGATTGTTTTGGTTGAAAATGTCTAAAATATTATTTGTTGTTTTTTTTATTGTTTTAGTTGTTTTAATACTTATTTTGATTAAAATGATTGGTTGGTTCAGTGGTTATTTTGGTTTTTTCGGTAATTTTATATATATTTCTTTTTAGTTGATCCCAAATCAAATGAAAGCGTTGGAGCGTTAAAAAAAATAAATATGTTTTACACACATTCACGTGTGATGAACCCTTTATCAATATTACAATATGAACGTAATCAATGATATAATTTGCCTACCAAATGGGCCAAGGGGTCGGCAGCTAGATTTATAATCAAATTCCACTAATAAAGTATCTAAACTTTACAGTACACACGATTAACTTTTAAATTTCTTTTATTTTTTTTATAATTTATTTAATTTACACTTTTATTTTAAATTTATTTAATTTTTATAATCCATAAAATCAACATATTTTATAAATTGAGTTGATAACAATAAAATAAATTATATCAACTAAAATAATATTTAATTAAAAGAGAAAATATATTTATAAAATAATTTTTTCATTTTTTTATATTAAATTTTAAATTTTATTTGTATTATTTTAAAACTAATTGTTAATATTTAACATATTTAAAATCATTTGAAACTAACAAAGTGTTTATTCATTTCAATTTACAATATAGCGACTTTTGAGAAAAAGTTAAAATTTTATGAAAACATATTAAAAGTAGTTTTTAAAATTATTTTGGGAGTGATAAGATTAAAATTATAGAACATTGTCTTACATTTTTTTAAAAAAAAAATAAAGAGAGAATTATAATAAATGATTCATCGTAGACAAGTAATTCCTATTGTCTCCTCTCATACCATTATTGTTAAGTGTTACCCTTATTTTCTATTCTTTCAAACCCATTTTACCAAGTGTATATAGGATTGGATTTACATCAAATCTTTTCCCAATTGTTTTTTTTTTTTTTTTGTTTCCCTCTTCAATGCAATTATTTTCATAAGTTACATTTCATGAAAGTTTATAGTCTTCTTATTAAAAGTATAAGAGCTTAACACTCATTTATACATATAGTGCTCAGACTTTAGCCACTGAGATCACTACAAGAAAAAAGGTTATTAGCGAAGGTAAACATTGGTCACAAAATGTTAAAATCCGGTCCCTAAAAATCATCAGCGACCGGAAAAATCTTGTCACATTCCGTTGCAATAAAAGTCTTTTGCGGCAAAACAAAATTATTGGTCGCAAATGAGTTTTTGTGAAAGGATATATAGTAGTCGCTAATAAAAAAAATAATAGTGATCTTTTTTTTTTAATCTAATTGTGATTGAGTTTACCTACTTTATTTTTTATAATTTTCTTTTATTGTTTACTTCTAGTTAATTAATATATTATTTGTGTAATAAGTTTAAAAATAAAATCATTCATTAATAAACAACACATTTGAAGAATATACATAATAAAAAAAATTATTTATACAAAAATAACTGTCATGATTAATAATAAATATTTCTCATGTAACCAACAAGCTACTCAAAAAGACAATTATGATTTATAATGCTAAACATCTCTCATGTTCCTCAATTTTTAGGGTAAAATTAGGCCCTCGTCGATCATCGTGCATTATCATAAAAACAATCCCCCTCCCACTTCCTACCTACAACCGAGTGCCGTCCCACCAGTCTGATACCACCAGCATTTCCTCGTTGGCCTCAATACTCTGACGAGCTTGTGGTATTTTTTTTCATTTAATATGTAGAAATTAATAAGCAACTCTCCTCTGGCAATCCTTTTCGCTGCTGCCACCATCAATGGCTTGGTCCACCTCCGTCGCCCTTGACGCCATCCACCACCTAACCCTTTCCTCCCTCAACCGCCTCCAGCACCACTAGGTAGCCTATTATCTAGCAAATTAGTGAATTATATTAGAAATAAAAAAAATATTAACAATTAGAATAAATTGAAAAATAAAAAATAATTATTTAGTTGAAAATTAGTTCATAAATTATTGAATTTTATATATAAGAAATTATTTAGTGAATTAGATTAGAAGTAAGAAAAAGCAATAAAATTAGATTAAAATGAAAATTAATTATTTAGTTGAAATTAAGTAAATAAATTATTGAATTTCATATATAAAATATTATTTTGTGAATTAGATTAGAAATAAAAAAAACAAAAATTAGATTAAATTGAAAAATGAAAAATAATTATTTAGTTGAAAATAAGGTAATAAATTATTGAAAAATATATATATATATAAGAAATTATTTTGTGAATTAGCTGACAAATTAGAAAAATATTAAAAATTATTTATCATTAAAAATGAAAAACAATTATAAAGTTGATTGTTTGTTCTTAAATGAAAATAGGTAAATTATTGAATTTTATATAAGAAATTATTTAGTGGATTAGATTCGATTCAAGAAAAATAATAAAAAAAATAGAATAAATATAATTAATTAGTTAGTTGTTTGTTAAATTATTATTATTGATTGTTTGTTCAATAATTATTAGTGATTATTTGTTCAATACTTATGATTCATTGTTTGTTTAATAGTTACTATTGAATTATATATAATTATTTGGAAAAAAGCATTTCATGTTTTGGAATACAGTATCTTTGAATGAAGTTTTGGTAAGAAAAATCAACTCTAAAATATAGATATCGATAGCAATTTTGCAAGGAAATATCTACATAAAAATCATGATAAGACTTAATGATATCGTATAATGTATTTTTTAGCAAAATTTAATAGTGTTGTCTGTAGTTTTTGAATTGATTAATCGTATCAAACGTGCATTCCTTTCAAAACACAGGCTGAATCTTGGTTAATAATAATTTTTAATTTATAGTTTGTGTTGTGTTGAAAATTTATATGAGTAACATTATAGAAGTGCATTGCTATGATTTGTGGTTGTAAAAACATTTTTGTGAATTAGATGGCAGAAATAACGTGGATTATTTGGGATTTTTTTTAGTTGTAGATTTATTAATAATGTAAATATTTTTTAGCATATGAAACTCTGCCAAAATTTTATCAAGAATTTCTAACGAATTTCGTGTAAATATGCCAAGACGTCGTCCCTTATTTTCGACATCCGCATCAAGATCTTTGCAGCCTCCAAATGATTCGTTTGCAGCCGCAAATGTTGTTCAGCCGGCTTCATTACTAATTCCTGTCGGTGATGATATTTATTCCCCTGTGACTCCTCTCCATACACATTCTTCTCGACTTTCACCTTCTCAGTATGCTTCTTGATTTTTTGAAACTAAAAATTTTGTGAAATCGCTTATTACCCTCTTAGCCTCCTCTTCTAACTTTTTAATTTTGTAAAATTATTTCAATTTTTAAATTTTTAAATTAATTTATTGTATAAAATATTTATTTAAACCAAATATACTTTATTAATAAGGAATCAATTATAAATAAATTTTATTTAAAATTCAATTAAAAGTTAATGAATAAATTTTTTAATGAAATTGAACAGGTAACCAGTATTAATAAAATTTTATTACTTTAACAGGTCATCCTTGAAGTTGATAGTAAGATGGCTATGGATATGATCATAAGCAACCCAAAAAGAGTTCATATGTATATGTAGTTAGTCTACGACATTCAAGCACTACTGAAGTGCTCTTGAGATGTGCAAATACAACATGTATTTAGAGAAGGAAATAATGCAGCAAACTATATGGCCTCGTATGCTATGGAATTGTCTTTAGGTTGTCATAAAGTTTATCAAACATCCATTGGTATACAAAAATGGCTCTTGAAAGATGTAAAAGGGCTTGGGTCTCAAGGGCAGAACCACATGTAAATGTCACAGGTCCTTTATTTAGCCTTAATATTAAATCCGTATGGCGTCTAAATTACCCCATGTTTAGTCCAGCCAAGCCTTAGGAACATACTCTTAGTATTAGTACCGAGTGTCCTTTGACTATAGTCGAGTGTTGGCGAACCTAACTAATCCTGCATATTCACTACTATCGTTGTTCCTATGTTTCTCATATACGTTAAAGGCTCACTCTCGCATTGTATCCCGCATATGTATCCAAGCATCATTTTTATCTTAAGCCTCGCATTTGCCTCACCATTCCCACACATTACCAAATCCCATATTAGCCTCATGACTTTCACATACTCAAGAGTCATGTACTTGTTTCATAAGTCCTATATATAATCAAATCCCACAATGCCTTGAAATTCTCCTATATGTTAGCGCATAGCGCAAGCCATATTCTAACCTCAGGTCTAGAAAAACCACGCACTACAGGCACCTCGGCCTCGTAGTGACCATAGAGCTCCTTCCTTATGGAGACACTGAGTTCCTCTTTCTTGAACTTGAAGCCCGTTGCCTAGCTTCACATTAGAGGGATCACTTAAAACTGTGTCATCAAACATGCACATAAGCCTCAGGGATGGTGGAGAGTTTACACCAAAGGTACCCCCTAAAGAGCATAAGGAGCACCTTAAAGGTTGGTAAAAGGAGACATTAGAATGTTCCACCCATCACACCATCATAAAATATAAATAATAATATTTATTCATATTTATAAAAATGCCCTTCATTATACTTTTTTCTTTCACATACATCCTTGTTCGACCATATTATACTTTTCTTATCCCTCCATATCCTTAGGATTAACTAAGGACTCTAAGGGTGCATGGCCCTTAGGGCTCCTTTTGTCCTTCCATTACATTCTCCCCCACATGAGCAATTGACACCCTTGTAAATTGGCCATAGGGGTTTAAGGTTCTCGTCTTTTGTGGCATTCCATGTACCCTTCTATTTTATCTCCATCAACTTGTGCTGCCTATTTATGCTCTCAAAATTATGTTAACTCTTGACCACTTGTCACTCTTTTCCATCATGAATTTTAGCTCTCCACTTCTATATTTGCATGTCTTCTCTTAGGTTCTTGTTTCTACTTCTCAAATAAGGCTTCGCATGCTTTCGTTGCTTTATTCCTATCTCGAGTGTAAATTGTACCTTGCAAGACAAAATAAAGAAGTAACAATAGTAAATATTAAAAAATAATCATTCTTATGGCTCATTAACTCTTTTAATCCAAATTTGATGTTAGATAAATTCGCCATTTGCACATATTTGTACATCAACTAAATTAACATCACAGATTACTATTTTTGTCAAGAAATTATAAAGGAGCACAATATGACTTACTGTTGACCATTTGCATGATCAACTCCTAATTTTGGACTTTGAAAAACAATTTTTATACTAATAATTTGGATTAAGTGTGTAAGGAATTATATACCAAACATATACCAAGAATAAACACTTTTGGATGAATAGTGACTTTTTGGGTTGATTGAACCTCTAAGATTGAAGAAGACTTTTGACATATTTAGAACTCTTAAATGAGAAAATGAGCTTCTTCACTTTTAAAGTAGACATCTTAAGCTTTCTATATTGAGCTTTCTTGTCAAAATCCAAGTTCATTTGGGTATGAAAATCTTTAGTCGAATTCAGCATATGCAGCTTGTATTTCAGTTTGCATAGCTCTTGGTATTTCAATAATATCTTGAGATACAGATGTCAAATTGAGGATATTCAATATTATATAGAAATCTAAGACAATTATCTACAACTTTTATGAAGAAAATTTTGGATGAATCGATCGTTTTTAATCCCGTTAACTAGCATCTTTCAAAGAGGTGACGAGTTGTCCTTCAATGGAGCCTTTGGAGCACGTTTTTGCCAAAAAAATGGCAGCACCTCTCACGAGCTTATTGCTCATGAGCAGACCCCTGACATCATCCAATAGGAATTTTTGAATGCAACGGATATATTTTCACCCCTCACGAGCACTGTTCACTCGTGAGCCGCCCGTGAGCATCCTTTGAGCTACTAAAAGTCCAAGAATTGATTCAAAATCAATTCTAAATTTTAAAGACATGATTGATACATCCAACAACTAAATTTTTGAGTGTTTTTCTATATAAACACAACTTAGAATTCAATTGAAAGGTTAAGAAAACTTGTTTATCATTCATCATTTTTTTAAACATTCAATTAAGCTCTTAAACTTTCCTTTAAACAATTCTTTATGTAGAGCTCTTGTGAGAGTTAGTGAGTGATTAGAAAAGACATTCTTATTCTTCTATTTTCTGGGTTTAGAAAATGGGAAGTGAGATTCTATTATAAAGGAATTGGTTTAAGTGTGTAGCCATTAAAACACTTAGGAAATCGGTTTTAGTGTGAGCCTTGAAAACACTTGTAATTTGGTTTTTGAGTGAGCCTTGAAAACGCAAGTCGTAAGGTTGTAAGAGTGAGCCATAAAACTCTTGTGTATTCTGAATCTTATGAATAAAATTGTGGGTGATTAAAAAATCCTAACTTAGGGATATGTTAGGTGGAGATATAGGATTATTCTTGAATCTGAACTCCTTAAATATTTGTGTTCTTCATTCTTCCTTCTCAACTCTTACTCAATTCTTACAAAGAATTCATTTAATTTCCTATTTTTGTTCTATAGTCCTATTCACCCCCCCCCTCTAGGACTCTTTTAATTGGTATCGAAGCTTGAATTCTAGGTACTTTATTGCTATAATACAAAATCATGGGGAGTGAATCTCAAAACATCTCGTCTCTTAGACCATTCTTTGATGGTAGTGACTATCCACATTAGAAATTCAAAATGGAATTATATCTTAATTGTAATTCGATCAAACTTTGGGATATTGCCCTAAGAGGTTGGGAACCACCTACAACCATCATTGATGGTGTGATAACTACTCTTGCAATAAGCCAATGGAGTGTTGATCAAAAGGAAGAAAATCGCAAAAATAAAAAGGCTATGATTACTCTAGTCTCCTCCATAACAAGAGAAGAAGGAGGCAAGCTTTAATATTGCATTTTGGCTAAAGAAATGTGAGAGACCTTGGAGAATCACTATGAAGGCAACATTTAAGTAAGAAGCAAGAAGGTTCAACTTCATATGTATGAATATGAACTCTTCAAAATGAAGCCTCAAGAATCAATCACGGAGGTAACAAACTGTCTCAATGCTCTCCTCATAACCCTTAAGAAACTTGGAAAACATTTCTCCAAGGAAGAGGCAAAAAATAAGACTCTAAGAATCCTACCTATTAAAGATTGGGAATCTTATGTTACCTTAATTGAGGAAGCTCAAGACCTCTCTACTCTATCAACCGATATGCTCATTGGTAAGCTCTTAACACATGAGCTCACCATCAAGCAAAGAGGTGAAGAATAAAAAGAGAAAGAAGAAAAGAAAAAAAGCATTGCTCTAAAAGCTCTTCAAGAAGATAGTGAAGAGGAAAGCATCAAAGATTCTAGTGATGAAGATAGTGACATTGCCATGCTCACTAGGAACTTCAAGAAGTTCTTAAGAAAGAAAAATTTCTTAAGAACAAGGGACTTCAACAAGAAGTTCGAAGGAGATGGGAAAAAGAAAATAAAAGAGGTTACTTGCTATAAATGCAAGAAATCGGGACACTTTAGAAGTGAATGTCCCAAACTCAAATTTAAGAGCAAAGGCGCAAAAGATAAGAATAAGGCATTCAAAGCTACTTGGGATGATTCCTCCGAATCTGAAGAGGAAGAGGAACAACAAGAAGTTACTAATATTTACTTCATGGCCATTGAAAATGAAAATGAGGTACCATCCACTTCTTATTCTTCCTTTAATGATTATGATGAATATTGTGATGATAATTATGAGAGCTCTATTATGAGAAAATTACTTGTTAAATGCAAAAGTTTGTTATTT
The DNA here is from genome assembly GCA_947683625.1 of Mallotus nudiflorus. NCBI lineage: Eukaryota > Viridiplantae > Streptophyta > Magnoliopsida > Malpighiales > Euphorbiaceae > Mallotus > Mallotus nudiflorus. The sequence goes on from CANTUR010000024.1 coordinate 2,933,824, forward strand.
AAGAAGAAACAATATAAACATGAGTTAGCTAGCTTAAATAAGGATTTTGAATGTTTAAAAATTGATTTTGCTAAACTTGTTGCATCAAATGAAAAACTTGTTAGTGATGATAAATCTTATAATTCTTTGGAAGAACAACTTAAGAAAGCAAATTATAAAAATCATAAGCTTTCTAAAGAAGTCTTAGAATTAAAGAATTTCATTACTAAAGTTAAGAGAGGAAAAGAAACTTTAGATAGTCTTCTTGACTCTCAAAAATTTCATGGAGATACCCATGGAATTGGATATAAAATGGGAATGTCTTCATCATCCTTATCATATACTACTTTTGTTAAAGCTTCACATGATTCTACTCCTTCAAACTCAAATGAGATTCAAGCTAAAAAATCTTATGTGTTAAATAGCAAGGCAAAGTCTCATAAGATAAACCCTTCATTAACACAAAGAGGTAAGGCTCAAACAAGAGCACCTCAACCTAAGAATGCTTATATGTACACTAGACATAATTATAATAGACATGCCACATAACACAATGCACATAAACATATTGTGCAAACTTATCAAAATATTCATCACCATTGCTAATGCATATCTCACTCAATGTCATAAAACAGTAAGAGATACACACAATACCAAAGGCATGTTGTATATACTAGGAAAGAATATCATCCTAGGAGAAACAAATTTGAAAATATTGTATGCTCATATTGCATGATCAAAGAACATACCAATAATGTGTGCTTCTATAGAAAACTACACATGAATTTTCTTCTTTTGGATTATCTTAAAACTAACCAACCTAGACCAAGAAAGGTTTGGGTTTAAAAGAACATTTAAAATGCTTTATGTAGGTGTGCTTAAAATCCGTAAGAACAAAAAGGAAGTGATATCTCGATAGTGGATGTTCAAGGCACATGACGGGAGACAAGGAGCAATTCAACAAACTTGATGCTAAAGATGGAGGACATGTTACTTTCGGTGATAATGCAAAAGGAAAAATTATTGGCATAAGAGAAATAGGTAATCCTCAATCCTTATCTATACATCATGTGTTGTTTGTTGATGGTCTTAAACATAATTTTCTAAGTATAAGTCAATTATGTGATATGGGAAATAAGGTGATTTTCTATCCTAGAAATTGCTTTGTTAGTAGTCTTGATGAAGACAAAGTAATTTTTAGTGGTGAAAAAGAAGATAACGTTTATGTTATTGATTTGAATAAAATTGATAACAAATACATGAAATGCTTATTGTCAATTTCCCATGACATATGGACATGGCATAGAAGGTTAGGACATGCAAATTTTAAGCTTTTAAATGATCTTTGTAAACGTGAACTTATGATTGGTTTACCTAAGCTTGAATTCACTAAGGATAAACCTTGTGATGCTTGTCAAAAGGGAAAACAATCTAAGTCTTCATTTAAGCTAAAAAATGTAGTGTCCACTTCTAGACCACTTGAACTAATATATGTGGATTTATTTAAACCAACTAGAGTTGCTAGTCTCGATGGAATTTACTATACTTATGTATTGGTTGATGACTACTCTAGATATACTTGGGTGTGTTTTCTTGCTCATAAGAATGATGCATTTAAAGCTTTTAAAAATTTTTCACAAAGAGTTCAAAAAGAAAAAGGATTTTGTATTTCATCCATTAGAAGTGATCATAGAACCGAATTTGAAAATGAATTTTTCAAAAACTATTGTAATGAAAACAGTATTTCTCATACATTTTCATCTCCTAAAACTCCTCAACAAAATGGGGTAGTTGAAAGGAAAAATAGAACTCTTGTGGAAATGGCTAGAACAATGTTTCATGAGTATAATTTGCCTCTATACTTTTAGGCGGAAGCCGTTAACACATCTTATTATATTTCAAATCGAGTTTTTAAAAGACCAATTTTAAATAAAACATCTTATGAGCTATGAAACAATAGAAAACCCAAAATCTCGTTTCTAAGAGTATTTTGATGCAAGTGCTTTATATTGAACACCAAGGATAATCTTAGGAAATTTGATTCCAAAACCGATGAAGGAATTTTCCTAGGCTATTCCATCTCTAGCAAAGCATATAGGGCCTTTAATAAAAGAACTCTAGTAGTTGAAGAGTCAATGCATGTGGTATTTAATGAATCAAACTCACTTTATCCTAGAAATGATGTTTGTAGTGTTGATGATCTTATAGGTGATAATGAGATTGTGGAATCACAAGAAGAAAATGCTAGTAAGCCTCTAGAACTTGAAGATCCAAGCAAAAAGGAAAATAAGGAGACATCTCAACCTACCTTGAAGGATGAACTTCCAAAGGATTGACAATTCAAGAAAGCTCACCCTCAAGACCTTATTATAGGTGACACTACAAAAGGGGTAACCGCTAGATTTAAACTCAAGTCTATTGTCAATTTAGCATTCATTTCTCAAATTGAACCCAAAAATGTTAATGATGCTTTGAGTGATGAATTTTGGGTCCTTGCTATGCAAGAAGAGTTAAATCAATTTCAGAGAAACAAGGTTTGGACCTTGGTTCCTAGACCTAAACATCATCCTATTATTGGCACCAAAAGGGTGTTTAGAAATAAGATGAATGCACAAGGTGTCATAACTAGGAACAAAGCTAGACTAGTAGCTAAAGGTTATAATCAAGAGGAAGGAATTGATTATGATGAAACCTTTGCCCCTGTTGCAAGGTTAGAAGTTATTCGGATGTTACTTGCATTTGCATCATACATGGATTTTAAACTTTATCAAATGGACGTTAAAAGTGCATTTTTAAATGGTTTTATTGAAGAGGAGGTATATGTTGAACAACCTCCGGGTTTCAAAAAATTTGACTCTCCGAATCATGTTTTTAAATTGTTAAAAGCATTGTATGGATTGAAACAAGCTCCAAGAGCTTGGTATGAAGGATTGAGCTAGAGAAAGGTTTCTCTAAAGGAAAGGTTGATACAACTCTTTTCATAAAGAAATCCAAGCATGATTTATTAATTGTTCAAATTTATGTTAATGATATTATTTTCAGTGCTACTAACCATTACTTGTGTGAGGATTTTTCTAAACTAATGCAAGGAGAATTTGAGATAAGTATGATGGGAGAACTCAAGTTCTTTCTTGGACTTCAAATCAAGCAACGTAAATACGAGATTTTCATTAATCAAACCAAATATGCAAGGGACATTCTTAAGAAGTTTGGAATGGATGGAGCTAAATCAAGAAAAACTCAAATGAGCACCATAACCAAACTCAACAAGGATGAGAATGGCAAACCGATTGATGAAAAGCGATTTAGAGGTATGATCAGATCCCTTCTTTATTTAACCGCCAGTAGACCCGATATTATGTTTGCTACTTGCTTGTGTACTAGATTTCAATCAAGTCCTAGAGAGTCTCATTTGAATGCTATCAAAAGAATTTTTAAAAATCTTTATAGTGCATTGCATTTAGGACTTTGGTATCCTAGGAGTTCTTCCTTTGACTTGATTATTTATTCTGATGCTGATTTTTCCGGTAGCCTACTAGATAGGAAAAGCACTTCCGGAACTTGTCAAATTTTAGAAAATTGCTTAGTTTTTTCGTTTAGTAAGAAAGAAGTTTTTGTTGCCTTGTCCACTGCTGAAGCATAATATGTGGTGGCTAGTTGTTGTTGCACCCAAGTTCTATGGTAAAAACAATAACTTTTGGGCTATGGCATTGATATTAATCACATTCCAATTAAGTGTGATAATACAAGTGCTATAAACCTTAGTAAAAATCCCATTTAGCATTCTAGAACTAAGCATATTGATATTATACATCATTTCTTGTGTGACCATATGCAAAATGGTGATATTTTTCTTAATTTTATTTGATACTAATCATCAATTAGCAGACATCTTTACCAAGCCTCTTTGTGAGGAAAGATTGAATTTTATTAAGCATGACCTTGGTATGATTGATGGCTCAAGCTTGTCTTGATCACTTGTTAAATTGATGAATTAATGTTTGGATTCTTATGTGATCATGTTCTTCATAAAAATTATTTTCAACATCATGTATATATTTTAAAAGTATTTGCTTTAGCAAATTTACTTCATATACATGATATATTGTCTTTCCCATTTGCATGATCTTTATATTAATTTTATTTGATTTGGATTCGTTCAATTTTTTTAAAGCCCTCCTATTTTGCAAATTAATAATTAATTATTAAGTTAAATTCAATTAATTAATTATTTTAATTTAGCAAAAATATTACTCCTCAACAAATTTTTTTTTAATATTTTTTAATTCATTTTATGTCAGTTTCTATTTGATTTATTTTCAGTATACTTTTCGTATCTAAGTTTTGAGCTGTTAGTCTATTTTTTTAATTCATTTTATGTCAGTTTCTGTTTGGTTTATTTTCAGTATACTTTTCGTATCTACGTTTTGAGCTGTTAAGTGTGTTTTATGACTATTTTTTATCAGTTTATGTTCGATTTATTTTCTGGATATAAACCATGAGCTATTAATCTATATTATAATTATTTTAGTTTAGTTTCAGTTTGGTTTATCTTCTGGATATTTTTTGGATATAAGATATGAACTGTTAGTTTTATGTCTTGTTTACAATTGGTATTTTAATATCATTGTAACTTTTTTTAATGCAATTTTATTTGCATTTTGACAAAGGGGGAAAAATATTTGAGTTTGTTTAATTTTCTTTTACTGTGTTTATGCATAAATATTTTTTGTTATGCATAATTAATGTTTAATTTATTCATGTATCAATTCTACTTAGGAATTATTTTGGTCTTTGTTTATGCATGGATATTTTTAAGATTTGGTCTATCTTTATATTTTGACAAACGAGAAAAAATAATTGAGTTTGCATGCGTACTTAGTTAGTTTCTTTTAAGGAAGAGAATTTTTTTTAAAAGATGTGATATAACTATGTGATAGTGTGTCCTTAATATCAATTTTTTTTCCATTGAAATAGAGGGAGAAAATTGTTTTAATTTATTTCTTAGAAATTGTTTTTATGCATGCATAGTAACAATGTAAGTGTGGCTAGTTTTATCCTTGTGATAAAAAGTCTTGTTTTGTTTACTTTGTTTATTTATGACATGAATTTTTTTTATTTATGCATGACCTTTTAATTATGCTTATTCCTTCAAAATTCATATTAATGTATAAATTCTTCTTGGGAATAGTTTTTATCTTTTAAAATGACATGAATTCTATAAAGATTTTGAGTATCTTTACTTTCATTGTTTTGATTCTTTATCTTTTATTCCCTCTAGTATTTTTGGCTCCCTTAGGTCAATTTCCCCTTATATCTCTCTCTTTTCTTTTTGTCTTTGAAAAAGGGGGAGAAGAAACTATGTGCTTAGGGGATAAATAATTGTGTTTAAGATATGCTAAGTACTACATGATTATATATGATTGATTGACTAGTTAAACTCTACATGATCATGAGATGTTTGAATATAGCATATATACTATTTTGTGATGCATTATAGTAACATTATATGCATTTATATTTGAAATTATTTCCTTTATGTTCTCTAACATTTTTTTTTAATAATCATGTTATCATCATTTGTTATGTTAGGCCATGTTCTTCATAATTTTTTATGTTGTCTTTTTTTTCGACAAAAAGAATAATAAAATTTATTTATATTTCTTATCATATCCAAACAGGAGGAGAAATAAAGAAATATATTTGTTAAAGGAATATATTTATTCAACCCTTATACATGCTATAATAATTCATTTATTTATATGCTCTGATATATGATAAATATTGAATTTATGCACATGTTAAAGGGGAGCAAAATATTTTCGCTTTTTGCATATATTTAATTTGAAAGGGGGAGCTATTTTTATTTAATATGCTTATACATGTTATTTATTTATGTTACACTCACACACATTATTTATTATCTTTTCAAATTGATTATCAAAGCCAAAAAGAGGGAGATTGTTGACCATTTGCATGATCAAACTCCATATTTCGGACTTTGACAAACAATTTTTATATTAATAATTTTGATTAAGTGTGTAGGGAATTATATACCAAACATATACCAAGTATAAACACTTTTGGATGAATAGTGACTTTTCAGGGTGATTGAACCTCTAAGATTGAAGAAGACTTTTGACATACTTAGAACTCTTAAATGAGAAAATGAGCTTCTTCACTTTTGAAGTAGACATCTTAAGTTTTCCAGATTGAGCTGATTGCTTGTGAGAAGACCCCTGACAACATCCAACAATAATTTTTCAATGCAACGGATATATTTTCACCCCTCACGAGCACTGTTCACTCGTGAGCCGCCCGTGACCATCCTTTGAGCTGCCAAAAGTCCAAGAATTGATTCAAAATCAATTCTAAATGTTGGAGACATGATTGATACATCCAAAAACTACATTTTTGAGCGTTTTTCTATATAAACACAACTTAGAATTCAATTGAAAGGTTAAGAAAACTTGTTTATCATTCATCATTTTTTTAAACATTCAATTGAGCTCTTAAACTTTCCTTTAAACAATTCTTTGTGTATAGCTCTTGTGAGAGTTGGTGAGTGATTAGAATAGACATTCTTATTCTTCTATTTTCTAGGTTTAGAAAACGAGAAGTGAGATTCTATTATAAAGGAATTAGTTTAAGTGTTTAGCCATTAAAACACTTAGGAAATCGGTTTTAGTGTGAGCCTTGAAAACACTTGTAATTTGGTTTTTGAGTGAGCCTTGAAAACTCAAGTTTTAAGGTTGTAAGAGTGAGCCATAAAACTCTTGTGTATTCTCAATCTTGTGAATAAGATTGTGGATGATTAAAAAATCTTAACTTGGGGATAAGTTAGGTGGAGACGTATGATTATTGTTGAATCTGAACTCCTTAAATATTTATGTTCTTCATTCTTCCTTCTCAACTCTTACTCAATTCTTGTAAAGAATTCCTTTAATTTCTTATTTTTTATCTATAGTCATATTCACCCCCCCCCCCCTCTAAGACTCTTTCACTTACATATTATCCTTGTGTTCATTCAACACTATTATTGTTCATCACTCTTGGCACTCAGTTTTTGTTGGTTTGTACCTTCTTGAATCCTTACATCACTTGTTTCAAGGATAGGTTCTCTGCTAGCCAACATCTTGCCTTGCTTTAACGTTTTTCCTCCATTACTTATTACTTCACTAAAGTCTTCACATATTTTATTATTCACATACCAAAAAGGTAGATATATTATCCTATTTATGTCTAGGGTCTTCCTTATGTACATTCACTTGTACAAGTGACTTGTAGGAGAATATATCTCTAGAAGATCTTATAAAGTGTGTCTTAGTACATTCGATTCCAATGGGTCATTTAAAAGGAGTATCTCTACTTGTCTTAATAGTAGTAAGAGCTTATGATTTTGGGATCAACCTGATTGTTCCTTCACCTTGAGCAAAGATGTCATCTTCCTTTCTAAAAAGCCATATCCCTCCATCTGCAAGTAAGCTAATTCGATGAATTCTATTTCTTGCTTCTTAAAAGTTAATTCATGTCATCCGACTCATTTGCCACTATGTTTTCATAAGTGTTTTAAGCCTCGATAGTATTGCCCTTTATTCACCACTCTCATTTTCCATCCCTTAGTGATTCCTTTGTTTAGTTGTATTGGCACTTATTGTCACTTGCACATAACATATATTTATATTTTCTCGAAGGTTGCCTTAAGCTCTATTGGCAAACCTATTTGTAATAAATAAGGCTACCACAGCCTTTAGCAAACACACATCACACACAACATGTTTCCGCTCACACTCTTTTTTTTTCCTTTTCTTTTCTTTTCTCTTTTCTTTTCACTTTCCCTTGTTCTTTTCTTTTCTTCTTGCTCTCATTTTTTTCTTCTCTTCCTTTTTTTGTTATTATTATTTTTCTCATACACTCTCACATAATCATAAAGTGGTTACCCCAACCACATTTAAATCGTAATATCTCACTTATCATTTCATTCATTGCTAAGTGGGTTTCACTCCCCCACTTTGAATCATAATACTCATGAAAATTTCGTCTCATTAGCTTCTCAAGTCTAATTCATGCTCGACGCTTCACTGGTCCTCAAGCCACATCACGCATTGCTATAAGTTTGTGCCACTATATGATAACTCTTATAATTCGCCATTTAAAAAAAAATATCTCAACTCTTGCACTTCATTATTTGTGCCTTATCACATTTCCAATTATAAGGTATCATCTCTTTAATAGTCTCATAAGACTAACAATATTTCTGATTTTGTCGTGTTTAATTTTACACCGATGGGTCCTACCACAACCCTTATTCATATTGTGAATTTTAGAGCACTTTATCATCTCGCATTGAATCACATTCATCGCATCTTAATTTAGGGACTTTGTATCCTTTATGTTTTTGCTTATAAATTATTCAATCGCAACACCAATATTTTTCTCTTATGATTGGCACTGTTGGCCTTCTCATTTAGCACGTTTCTCATCCCACCATGATTAGCCTCTTTGCACCAATAAACTTGATCCTGATATATTTTTACCAACTGTTCCCTCATTTTACTCGAAAATTCTTTCAATTTTTTTTTTTTGTCAAGAGCATAAGTTATCCCCCAATGATGTGTATCAGTATTATGATGCTATTATAGTGTCATATCTTATCAAAGTCTCAAACACTTTCCGCTTCACATGATCATATTTTATTTCTCATGTATGAGCTCACTAACAAACTTAAGTGTCTCTCCACTTGCTCGCTCTCCATAAGTAAATTACTCCTCAATAATTTCTTATAAAAGTCACAAGTATGAAAGATCCACCAATTTTATTAGTTTGTCACATACATTTCTGCCTCACCTCAATGTTTTATGATATTCTTTTAATGAATCCCACAATTTTTCGTTTATTGATTTTGACACATTGATGTGCCACTAACAACCGCATCCCTCGCACTTATTTGGCTTCAAGAAAATATATTTAATTAAATAGTCGCACCCATGAATGATTATAGGCCCACAATTATTCATCTTCGCATCCATAGCATTGTACTTATATATTAATATTTCCTACATTGCATGTTTTCTTTACTCTGATACCAAATGTCATGGGTCCTCCATTTAGTCGTGACATTCGACTCGTGTGGCACCTAAACTTCCCTATGTTTAGGCCAGCCAAGCCTCATAAACATACTCTTAGTATTAATACCGAGTGTCCTTAAACTATAGTCGAGTGTTGGAGAACCTAACCAACCCTACGTGTTCACTACTATCGTTGTTCCTATATTTCTTGCATACGTTCGAGGCTCATGCTCGCATTGTATCCCATATATGTATCCAAGCCTCATTCTTATCTTAAACCTCGCATTTGCCTCACCGTTCCCACACATTACCGAATCCCACATTAGCCTCATGGCTCTCGCATACTCAAGGGTCATGTACTTATTTTATAAGTCCCGTATATAATCAAATCCCACAATGCCTCAAAATTCTCCTATATGCTAGCGCATAGTGCAATCCATATTCTAACCTTAGGTCTAGGAGAACCACGCACTACGAGCACCTCGGCCTCGTAGTGTCCATAGAGCTCTTTCCCTATGGAGACACCGAGTTCCCTTTCCTGAACTCGATGTTCGTCGCCTAGCTTCACACTAGGGGGCTCACTTAAGACTGTATTGTCGAACATGAACACAAGCCCTCGGGAATAGTGGAGAGCTTACACCAAAGGTATCCCTTAAAGAGTATAAAGAGCACTTTGAAGGTTGGTAGGAGGAGACATTAGAATGTTTCACCCATCACACCCTCATAAAATATAAATAATAATATTTATTTATATTTATCAAAATATCCTTCGTTATACTTTTCATTTCACGTACGTCCTTACTCAGCCATATTATACTTTTCTTATCCCTTCATATCCTTAGAATTAATTAAGGACTCTAAGAGTACATGGTCCCTAGGACTCCTTTTGTCACCCTGTTACATAGTGGTGAGGGGACTATGGTCGACCCAATATATTTTTAAATTATAAAATTACCTTTAAAGTTTATAAATAAATTACTAAATAATAGAATTGGTCCCCCAAATATTTTTATACTTATTTATTGTACCGATTTATTTTTATGAAAAATTCATTTTATTTTAGTATAATGTAATTTTGCCCCCAAACAACTAATTATGGTTCCGCCCCTATGGTCTCCACGAATGGTTGGGATGTAATCTTTGTTTAGGCATTTTGCTAGCCTCATTTTTGTACCAAAAAAAAGAAAAAATTATTACTTTTATGATGAAAAATAAAGAAACTTAATCTTATTTATATTATGCATCCTATGATCCATTAAAAAAAATTAACTTTGAAAGTTTTACCAAAACTATAACCTTTAGTTAATCTATTTAGCTATTCTAATCAAAACATTAGCACCTAACAATTTTGCGCATTTTAATCGCTCACTGTAGCCAAACCAAGCTGCATGTGCTATTTAAAATCTTAATATATATATTTATCTTTATGGGCCAAGTCTGCATTGAGAAATTTCTTCCAAACGTGAACTAAAAACTTGCATTGCTTAAATCTATTAATTATAGCTGTGGGTTTTTATGCATGAATTCCTATAAGCTGAAACTGTTGTACATTCAAGACCCTCAAAATTTCAAGGGTTACACAAGTCAAGAACATTTTTCTTACACTGCAAGCAATTATCAATTGGATAAGGTCGAAAATGAAACTTCTCTTTTTCTCTGCCGTGCCACTATGTACAATCACCGTCCGTACACATCACACACCTTATAAATAGCACCTACTACACATACCCATGTCTATAAACTCATCACACAACAGCAATTACATACGCATATAGTCTAAACTCAGCATTCAACCATTATGAAATCCGTAGCAGTTCCGAGCTTGTTGCTCATATGGCTGGTTTCCATGGTCATGAGCACTTGTGCTCAGCCAGCAGTGCTAGATACTGATGGACAGCCCCTGCAAACCGATGTAGAATACTACGTGCTTCCTGGAATAACAGATGTTGCTGGGGGTCTAACCTTAGTTGATCGTATCAATGACTGCCCATTATATGTGGGTCAAGAACCCATCGCTCCTGTTGTATCACAAGGATTTCCAGTCAAATTCAAGCCATTCGCTGATGGCGAGACAATCATTAGAGAGGCTAGGGACATGACTGTTACATTCCAAGCGTTCACTACATGTATTCAGTCTCTTGCCTGGAGAGTAGCAGAAAAAAATTCAAAAACAGGGAGGAGATATATTGCTACTGCAGGAGAGGCAGATTACTTTAGGATTGAAAAATTTAGTGATGGAGGCGATTACAAGTTTGTTTGGTGCCCCTCTGAATCTTGTCCAAATTGTGAGAGACCAAGGTGTGGGTCTGCTGGTATTGTTGTCGAGAATAATAAGAGGTTGCTGGTCTTGGATGGCCCTGCATTTCCCTTTAGGTTTACAAGGGCTTAACTTCTGATTTGATCTCTCTGTAAATGTTAATACAAAACAGGAAATGCTTTCTGTCATATTGTATTAACTATGTATTAATATAATAAACGACATAGAAACATCTTTCATGTTGAATATTCTGTATGCTTTGCTTTCTATCGTTTATGAAATATACATATATATATAATCTGCAATCTTATCGACAAAATATTAGATTAATTAACTCGATGAAAAGTATCCTTTACTCGGTGGAATTTATATGCCACAAGTTGATGTATATAAGTTTTTAAGAGGAGATTAATTGTAAAATTATTGGGATCAATAATTAAAAGCTAATTCCAATCAGGTTAGGTATTAGTAAATGTTTAATATATACCTTTTGAAAGTTTGAAGCAGTAGGTGGTATGATAACAGTATATTAACAATATAAATGATGTGATGGGATCAGAATAAGACGAATTTAGTAAACTATATGCCAATATTTGGCTCTAATACCACTTTGTTGAAAAAGTAAACACTCAAAAAATAACCTTTATTAAACACTCTTAAAGCTTTGTTTCCTCACACTTTTTCTTCTTTTTTTTTCTTTTTTCTGATGCTTAAACCTCTTTGCAAGAGACTTATTTATGCTACTAGAGAATGAATATAAATCACTCAAATAAACAAATATAATTAAATCATAAGTAATACAAATCACACCAACTAATCTTTCATGTTCATTGCATCTTGCAATACTTCAACCACCTAACTTCATAAGCTTTCTTTTGATGGGCTTGTGCTTGCTAGTGGGCTTGGTTAAAACAAGTTTATTTCTTTTGATCAACACACATTTTATTCAATTAAAAATATTTTTTTTTATTTAATATAAGTAAAAATGTATAACTTATCAATTATCTAATTTTGTTGAATTTTAATAAAATTATCTATTTTTCTCAATTTTTAGGTATTCTTTGAGAATCAAAGAATTTTGATGCCTATTTTTTGACATTCATTATGAATCAATAGGAAATATAAGGTTATTTGCCTAGTATACGTGCACGAATCAACGGCATTCAATAGTTATCCTTCTACTTACAAGCTTCTGCTACATCACAAACCTCCAGCACTAATTTTTATAGTTAAAGATTAAATTCCAATTGTTGGCGTGCATTAATATTATCCTCAAGCTTCCGTGCCTTCATTTAATGTAAATCAACTTTGTGCAAGAAATAAGTTGTTCACAGTCATGAGAGCATGCTTACGGTCGTAAGGGCATGCTCACATGAGAGATGAAAAACATAGTCATTGGAGTCAAAAGTAGTCATTGTTACTTTGGCTGAATGGGTGTCACAATTGTGACAGGTGCTTATAAGCAGCTCAATGCTTCAAAGCTTCAAGGAGCTTATAAGCTCACAGTCCGAAGTGATGGTCACGGTCTGGATGCCTTGGTCATGATCACATCCTGATCATCAAGGTCATCTGTGAGCAGTCCAAGCTTCAAGATCTTGAAAGTAGCTCAGTCATCATGATCTAAATGGTCTGGTCAAGATTTGGACTGCTGGTCATGATCCACTCAAGATCGTGAGTAGCATAGACTTATTCACATTGCAAAGTCTTTTTATTTGTGTATTTTCTCTAAAATCTAATGTATCAAACCATTTAAAATTATAATTTTTATTCAAAATATGATACTTAACATATTTATTTAGTATTATTTTTTAACTAAAACACTATTATACATATCTCAATACTATTCAAATTCTAAAAATATTTATATAATATATAAGAATGTCTTTTATTTTAACTGAAACATTCTATTATATTTTTTTTTAACCTAAAAATGAAAAATATGTAAGTTTTAACCCACTTTCTATATTTATTTATTTTACTTATCCAATAATTATTAGTAGTATGCATATTAAAAATAAAGTTTTAACCCATTTTCTATATTTATTTATTTTACTTATTCAATAATTATTAGGAGTATGCATGTTAAAAATAATATCAACTCTTAATTAAAAAAAATAATAAGTTCTAACTTTTATATTTGATTAATTTGTAGTTTTTAATTTATTATAATTATTAATTTATTATTTTAAAATATGTATATTATTTGCAGTCCATACAGAGGGCGAATTCATGACTAGTTATAAATAAATTTGATAGTTATTTATTGGTTTTGGTGCAAAAATATTAGAAAAAAGTGTAAGTGGATAAATTATTCTGAAAAGAATTTTATACTAATTTTTTAGAATTGTATTTAAGTATAATTGAAGCAATTCAAAATTTTATATGATATTTCAACAAAACTTGAACGATAAGATTAAAATGATAATTGAAATAAAGTTGATAATAAATGAGACTATTAACCCTTATTAAAATGCTTATGAGTTTGTTTCCAAAAAAAGAAAGCTTATGAGTTGGTCGCGTTTATCTTTACTTTTGATCTTCAGATGGCTTTACAAGTTTTAATCAGGACGTAATCCTACCCCATCAACGCTTGAACAATTTCATGATGGGGTAGTTCTGAGCTAAAAATAGCTCTCCTTAGCTATATAACTTGTTCGGAATGAGAACTACAGAACTGGATAGATGTATTCACCCTTCCATCAAAATTCCATTGCCAAGCCGACATAGAAATCAAAGCTACATTTGCAAATGACAATGACTGATTATTAAGCACACGTACCATCACAGAGGTTGTAATTATATAATTCAACTACCGTGGTCTACTATATAATTCAATGCAAATGCTTGTAATTATTAGCTTATCCATATATCCCAACTGTTGTACACATACGACTATCATGCAATTCTTTATCCATTTGCTAGAATTCGATCAACATCAAATGGGTTTGGTTGAAAAATAAGACTTTTTTTTAACAATTGCCGTGCCTCCATTCCCCTTCATACAGGAACTTGTGGTACCGTACCATACCCTATAAATACATCACGGACCCTTTGTTCAAAACATCCATATACAGATAGTTCTCTCTTTTTGTAACATATTCTTCAACGAATCTTGTGTTTGATAGCTAATTATTAAGCAAACTATGCTGAGATTGACTGGAATCAGCTTGAGCCTTGCATGGCTGCTCATGGCCGTATCCACCATGGCCCAAACTCCTGCTGTGCTCGACTCAGATGGACACCCTCTTAAACGTGGTGTAGAATACTATGTTCTGCCAGCTGCAACTGATATAGCTGGTGGGTTAACCCTTGTCAGCCGAACTGGGTCGTGTCCATTTTATGTTGGACAAGAACCGCTCCCGACAGTAGCAACGACGGGCCTTCCTGTGATCTTCACGCCATTAGCTGCGGGAGAAAGTACCATCACAGAGGGAATGGACTTCACCGTGGCATTTTCAGCTGTGACAAGATGTGTTCAGTCCACTACGTGGAGCATAGGCGAGGAAGATCCAGAGACTTCAAGGAGATTTATTGTTACTGGAGAAGAGCAGGGTGACTTCTTCAGGATCGACAAAAATGATGGCCTGTACAACTTAGGGTGGTGTCCAAGCTGTAGCGGCACAAATTGTCCAAGGCCAAGATGTGGATCTGTTGGTATTTTGATTGAGAATGGGATTAGATTGCTGGCTTTGGATGGTGCTGCTTTTCCTTTTCAATTTAGGAGGGTTAATTAATCTACTTTCTTTGTGTTCTTCCTATTTCTCCATGGGAATCTCCAAAAAGTGTAGCTTTTTTGGCATTAGATATATTATTGTTGTATAAGAAAGTAAATAAATGGAGAGGTTGATAGGTCTCTTGTTGAATAATTGAAACTCTTTTATAAATTTATACTAACTTCACTTGCAAGTACAAACCTTTAGACTTGACTTCACGACGCGCTCAAAGGGGGCGACCAATGGTTTCGGATTAACCAAAAATGCTAAAAGATTCAAACCGAAACCCAACTATGTATCAGAACCGAATCAAACTGAGCCAGTTTGGTTTGATCGGTTCACCGATTTATTTAATTTTATTTCTAAAATTTTTTTTTATTAATTTAATTTTTTAAAAATTTATTCATTAATAACATAAATAAATTATTTTTTTGCTTATAATCTTAATATTTACATACTTTTTTATAAATTAATATATTTTATATAATATTTTATTAAATATATATAGTTCGGTCGTTTGATTTTTTTTTTAACCCCCAAAACCAAAATGGAATCAATTAATCGACTCTTCCACTTATGAAAATCATAATTAAATCGAATCTATATATAATCGAACCGATTTATTTCAGTTCAGTTCTGTTAATCGGTTTTAACAAATTTCTACACACTAGGGAAAATAATTAAAGCACTGCTCGTGGACCCACACATGACAATTTTTGTTTTTTGTTTTTTTGAAATTGCTATTTTTGCCTCAAAAATTTTCAAATTTCTTTTGAAATTTCTATTTCTTAAAAATTGTAATTTTTTAGGTAAAATTTATATTAAGACCCCTAAACTTATGAGCTTTTTAGCTTTAAACTGTTAAAGTTTTATTTTGTATATATAAGCTCTTAAATTTTGCGGATTTGAAGTTTTAAAATCTTCTATTAATTTTTTAACACAAATTATTTCCTTTTGGTTTATGAAGTTTTATATTTTTATTATTCACACATTTTTTTACTTTTTAACACTTATATGACTTTTAAAATTTTTCACCAGTAAATAATAAATTTACTTATTTTAATTTCTAATATTTTGAATTATATTTAAATATTTTTAAATTTAAAAAATAAACAAACAAGTTAATACTATTATGCTAAATTTTTTAAAAAAATTATAATAGTACTAATATTTTTCACAATATTTTTAAATTATTGTGAATAAATTTTTATAATATAAATTTTTTTCATGTACCCAAAAAGCATAATAAAAAATGAAAATTAAGATAACAGTTATAAAAATTTGAGTTGGTTGGAAAATCTGTCACCATTTTTTGGTGATGCACAAACATGCATTGTTATCCACTATTTATAAAAGTTATATTATAAACATTATTCACAATAATTTAATTAAAATTTTGTACAAAAATGTCACGACCCAAACCCGAGGGCACATGAGCGGCACTAGGGAATGGGTAGGCATAAGGCCCCCCGAAACCCGTAGTAAGCCTAAAGGAAAAGAAAATAAAACCATTCATATTTTAAACTTTAATTAATAACAGAACATATTATTAAACTGATTTTTCTCGAATTACACAAATTCAACTACTTAAATAATAATGTGTTTCAACATCTCATATTATAAATTGAACTTAAATCTTATACATGAGTGTGTTTCGTACAAATAAACTACATAATTATGCTTAAATCATCCAAATTCTTAGTACATATACTACTGCAGCAACCTAGATTAACACACAGTATAGCTTACAATGACCTACATAAAATGGCCAGTGAAGAAGAAACCCGGCGTGGAGGTAGTCTGAGGTCGAACTCCCAAGCTCCTGAAAAAAATAAATTGAGGGGAATCAGACCTCACTGAGTAAGCCAATAAAAAGAGCTGTACGGTTTGAAAACCTTTTTGAAAACTATATATATATTTGTAGTGAAAATAACTTATAATGTATAAATATAGTTTTTAAAAAATCTCGGTAGAACCCTAAATCCAAAATCTAAATGGTCAATCGGGTCCACTTATTCCGACTAAACTACCAATCCCCGAGAGTAAAGGCATCAACCGAGGCACCAAGCTATAGTCCTTCACTTAATCCAAATATATGGCACTAGCGGTCCCCGAGAGCAAAGGCATCGACTGAGGTACCCATCCCAGTCCATTATCGACCTTACAATCACTGGCGGTCCCCGAGAGCAAAGGCTTCCACCGAGGCACCCGTCCCAATTTAACATTCACCAATAATATATACATCGGATCCATCTCTCAATCTCTACCATGTGCACACGATCCTGGTGAAACCCACTATGTAGCCCGTTCTACCAAAATTTCTCAAAACTGATTTTAAATAAATAAAATGCGCTTAAACTTTAAATAGTAGCATTAAATTAAATAAATCATATAATAATAACATAAACATATGAGCGCACGCATCTTTAAATAAAATACACGCACAAATCATTTTATCGACTTACAGGACGAATATGAAGGCTGACGACCACGCGTCTGTCTCGGCCTCACAGCTTCTGTTCCGAAATGCTCTAAAAGAAAATAATAATCGACTTTTAAAACATGACTAAGGAATCGAAATCAACAATCAGCAGAATAATGAAATTCCAAACTGACTCGAGAAAAACCAGACAAGACTCGATAGACAGGATTTAACCTAACTAACGGTAGAAATTTTTACGAGTATCACGTTTTACGAGAAAATCTACCAAAATTTCGGCAGAGTCTCCTCTGTAAAACGGACATCTCTCTACCAAAGGTAGAGCCAGACCTGCATAGAAAATGCACTTCTAATAACCACAAACACCCACACTCAAGTCGGGCTTCCAAAACTACAATTTGCCCCGACCGAGATCACAACTCAACAAAATACCAAAAAATAAAAACATTTATTTCTCAAACACATATTTCCCATACACGTATACTAAAAATAAATAAAATTATATAAAATCTCAATTATTCAAAATTAAACAATTAAATTTGCAATCCATCATCAAAATATAAATATAATTATAACCCAAATTAAAACCATTGTAATGTATTATATGTATATATATATTATATTATTTGAAATTTAAAATTTAAAATTTACACTACTTAAGTAAAAATATCAATTAATTTATAAAAATTCTCTAAACCCTTTAAATATTAATAAGACTAATTAAAATATATATTTTACCATATTTAGTGAAAAATTACATTTTTACCCCTAGAATATATAAATTACATAATGTGCTATATATACTAAAAAAATTCCTTAAAATTATTTAATCATCCAAAACTTATTTTCTCAATGTTAAATTCTTAATATATTTAAAACATATTAATGACTTTTAATTTCTTCTAAAAAAATATAATTAGCCTAATAATTAAATTTTGACATAAAGTGTAAAAATTCCTAAAAATTGTATAATATTCAAAAAAAAATTTATTTTCTTTACCCTAAAATTAATATCAACTCATAATAACACCAAAATACCAAATATTATTATTATTTATTATTTTTATAATTAATTTACGAAAATTCCTAAAATAATATTAAAATATTCAAAAATTCACCAAAAATTAAAATAAATTCCAAAAATTATACAAAAATTCCTAGAGGTAGATTGAGCTACTAGGAATCACATTTGAAAAAGAAATTTTCATGAATCAAACTGGATCAAGTTAAAAAAAAATTCAAAACCCTAGAGTTCAAAAACTAACAATCCACAAAACTCAACCAAAAACAAGATTAAAGCTTAAACTAAGCTTGGAATGTGTCTCACCGGTGCAAGGGGAGGAGACTGACACCGGAATGGAGGGAAATGGTGGTCGGACGGAGCTTGGCCGATCCTAGGAGCTACTCTCGGCTTCTTCCCATTCCAGCGGTTCTGGCGGCTCTGCAGGCGACTGGAAGTGAGGGAGAAGGAGGAGGAGGCAGCAGATGGTGGTCAGAGATGCGGGAGGTGCAGTGACGGTGGCGGTTGAGGGAAGGGGTGAGCTTCGGCTCCTTCTTCCTCTTCCTCAATATATCTTATATGTATATATATATATATATATATATATATATATATATATATATATATATATATATATATATATATATATATATATATACATATTAATAACCATTAATATAATAATATATATTAATATATATTTATGCATGTATGTATATAGATAAATATTAGTACATATGTATATATATATATATATATATATATATATACATATACTACTTATACATACATATATACACAAATTACTTTAATATACACATTTAAATCAATATTTAACCCTAAATATAATGTTAACACAAATATAATATAATATAATGCAAAAATAACTATTACTAATACTATTTGAGAAAAATATATCCCTTTTTTATTCAAATAATTATATATATATATATAGGGTATTACAAAAAAAACTAAAAAATGTATTGAAACTATAAAATTTAAATTTTGAAGAATTATAAAATATTTTTATCATAATTTCTTTTAATTATGGTGTTCTATTTCATCATAATATTTTATTTTGAAAAACAGTAGTTTTATTGTAATTTTTTAATCTTAACATTAACTTGTTTATTTATTTTTAAAATTATTTAAAAATGTATATAAATTCATATTTTTAATTTAAAATATTAGAAATTAAAATAAATAAATTTATTTTTTACCAGTGAAAAAATTTTAAAAGTGATATATGTATTAAAAGTTTAAAAATGGTATAAATGTTAGAATTATAAACTTTAAAAACCAAAAAGAAATATTTTTTGTTAAAATTTTGACATAAAGGTTTAAAACTTCAAATTCATAAAATTCAAAAGTTTAAATATACAAAATAAAAATTCAAGTGTCTAAATCTAAAAAGTCGATAAGTTTATGGGTCTCAATATGAGTTTTGCCTCTCTTTTTTTCAACAATTAATTAAATGGAATCTAAAACTTAAAATGAGTTTAACGAACCCATCATACAATGATTCAAATTATCTATAGCTTATAATTTATAACTTATTTATTTATTGTAATAATAACAATAGATGATGGGTAAAAGGTAAAACAACACAACCAGCAACACACTGTTGATGCCATTGGTTGGAACATTATTCATTATCTATAATTAAATAAAAATATCATCCTACCAACAATTATTGGGATTCACGGGTAGGGAACTGTTTTTACTTAAGTTAGATTTTAGGTTGAGATTTTAATATATATAATCACGTTAAATTAGTTGTTTGTAGACTTTTATCATCTTTGTGGTTCTATCTTAATCGAACCGGATTAATTAGAATATAGTAGATTTTGAATACCAATAATTTAAATAAAAAAAATAAAAATAGTTTTTTATTTTTCGAAATCCTTAGATCCACCACATATTGAAACATCAGATACAAAAAGAAAAATAATTTAACAACATTCTTATTAAGTTTAAGTCGATAAATTTTTAATTAAAAATATAAGTTTGAATTAATAAAAAAAAAACTTAAAGAGAGATTATCTTTTAACAAATTTATCCAATTTGAATTTGAGAATAATCATTATTTTATAACTATAGAAAGTGTTAAATATAATTTTTTTTAATCATCTAATTTGTTATTAATAAAAAAGTGTCTTAACAATTGTAATCAATGCGACAAAGAGCGCAAAAGAAAGTCATTATGTTTTTTTTCCAAGAACAAAAGTCATTACTTTGACTTGATAAATATTAATGACACGAATGATAAAGGTAAAGTTACACTTATTTGACCAATTTTTTTAAAATTATGGTTATTTTTATACTACTCATTTCTGTCATTTTAAAAAATATTTATTCATTTCTAACATTAATTAACATTTATTAGTCCTTTTTTAAAAATAAAATAATATACGATTTTATAAATGTTAAATATGAATAAATATCTTTTCAAATATTAAGAATGAAATAATGTAATAAGTCAAAATTTAAGAGCCAAATAACAATTCTCTTTTTTTTTTTTAACTTTTTTTTTGTGATTTCATATAATTTTTTTTTATTTCCACTTTTATGTTGTTGAGCTTTTTTTTTTTTTTTTCATCTCTCTTCTCTTATCTTTAACTTTTATTTTCATTCTCTTCATCTTTTCGTCCAAACCTAACTCTAACCATTATGAAGTTCTAACCATTATGAAGTTTATAAAAAATTAATTTGTTCATGGAGAATTTTTACATATCTTCATTAAAAAAGAGCAAACCCAACTTAAAGATTTTGCAATTAGATTTTCTTCTTATATCTTATAAAACTCTACTTCTCCATCCTCTTCTTCTTCCTTTTTTTTTAATCTATTCGAAACTCACAATGTCACAAATCATCAAGAATTGTAATTGATAGGTGTTAATTTTCATGATTTTTAGTTGTTAATATTTGGCTTATTCATGATTTCTCTTCTTCTTCTTGTTCTGATTATATTTTCATTGGGTTAATTATATTCTAATTATATTTCCATTGAATTGGTTTGAAAAAATTTAAAGCATTATTTGTTATTTTATTTGGTTGTTTCAACAGTTATTTTGGTTTAAAAAATCTAATGTGTTGTTTGTTATTTTATTTTGTTGTTTCAGCGGTTGTTTTGGTTGAAAAATGTTTGTTTTAGCAGTTGTTTTGATGGTTTCAATGATTGTTTTGGTTGAAAATGTCTAAAATATTATTTGTTGTTTTTTTTATTGTTTTAGTTGTTTTAATACTTATTTTGATTAAAATGATTGGTTGGTTCAGTGGTTATTTTGGTTTTTTCGGTAATTTTATATATATTTCTTTTTAGTTGATCCCAAATCAAATGAAAGCGTTGGAGCGTTAAAAAAAATAAATATGTTTTACACACATTCACGTGTGATGAACCCTTTATCAATATTACAATATGAACGTAATCAATGATATAATTTGCCTACCAAATGGGCCAAGGGGTCGGCAGCTAGATTTATAATCAAATTCCACTAATAAAGTATCTAAACTTTACAGTACACACGATTAACTTTTAAATTTCTTTTATTTTTTTTATAATTTATTTAATTTACACTTTTATTTTAAATTTATTTAATTTTTATAATCCATAAAATCAACATATTTTATAAATTGAGTTGATAACAATAAAATAAATTATATCAACTAAAATAATATTTAATTAAAAGAGAAAATATATTTATAAAATAATTTTTTCATTTTTTTATATTAAATTTTAAATTTTATTTGTATTATTTTAAAACTAATTGTTAATATTTAACATATTTAAAATCATTTGAAACTAACAAAGTGTTTATTCATTTCAATTTACAATATAGCGACTTTTGAGAAAAAGTTAAAATTTTATGAAAACATATTAAAAGTAGTTTTTAAAATTATTTTGGGAGTGATAAGATTAAAATTATAGAACATTGTCTTACATTTTTTTAAAAAAAAAAATAAAGAGAGAATTATAATAAATGATTCATCGTAGACAAGTAATTCCTATTGTCTCCTCTCATACCATTATTGTTAAGTGTTACCCTTATTTTCTATTCTTTCAAACCCATTTTACCAAGTGTATATAGGATTGGATTTACATCAAATCTTTTCCCAATTGTTTTTTTTTTTTTTTTGTTTCCCTCTTCAATGCAATTATTTTCATAAGTTACATTTCATGAAAGTTTATAGTCTTCTTATTAAAAGTATAAGAGCTTAACACTCATTTATACATATAGTGCTCAGACTTTAGCCACTGAGATCACTACAAGAAAAAAGGTTATTAGCGAAGGTAAACATTGGTCACAAAATGTTAAAATCCGGTCCCTAAAAATCATCAGCGACCGGAAAAATCTTGTCACATTCCGTTGCAATAAAAGTCTTTTGCGGCAAAACAAAATTATTGGTCGCAAATGAGTTTTTGTGAAAGGATATATAGTAGTCGCTAATAAAAAAAATAATAGTGATCTTTTTTTTTTAATCTAATTGTGATTGAGTTTACCTACTTTATTTTTTATAATTTTCTTTTATTGTTTACTTCTAGTTAATTAATATATTATTTGTGTAATAAGTTTAAAAATAAAATCATTCATTAATAAACAACACATTTGAAGAATATACATAATAAAAAAAATTATTTATACAAAAATAACTGTCATGATTAATAATAAATATTTCTCATGTAACCAACAAGCTACTCAAAAAGACAATTATGATTTATAATGCTAAACATCTCTCATGTTCCTCAATTTTTAGGGTAAAATTAGGCCCTCGTCGATCATCGTGCATTATCATAAAAACAATCCCCCTCCCACTTCCTACCTACAACCGAGTGCCGTCCCACCAGTCTGATACCACCAGCATTTCCTCGTTGGCCTCAATACTCTGACGAGCTTGTGGTATTTTTTTTCATTTAATATGTAGAAATTAATAAGCAACTCTCCTCTGGCAATCCTTTTCGCTGCTGCCACCATCAATGGCTTGGTCCACCTCCGTCGCCCTTGACGCCATCCACCACCTAACCCTTTCCTCCCTCAACCGCCTCCAGCACCACTAGGTAGCCTATTATCTAGCAAATTAGTGAATTATATTAGAAATAAAAAAAATATTAACAATTAGAATAAATTGAAAAATAAAAAATAATTATTTAGTTGAAAATTAGTTCATAAATTATTGAATTTTATATATAAGAAATTATTTAGTGAATTAGATTAGAAGTAAGAAAAAGCAATAAAATTAGATTAAAATGAAAATTAATTATTTAGTTGAAATTAAGTAAATAAATTATTGAATTTCATATATAAAATATTATTTTGTGAATTAGATTAGAAATAAAAAAAAAACAAAAATTAGATTAAATTGAAAAATGAAAAATAATTATTTAGTTGAAAATAAGGTAATAAATTATTGAAAAATATATATATATATAAGAAATTATTTTGTGAATTAGCTGACAAATTAGAAAAATATTAAAAATTATTTATCATTAAAAATGAAAAACAATTATAAAGTTGATTGTTTGTTCTTAAATGAAAATAGGTAAATTATTGAATTTTATATAAGAAATTATTTAGTGGATTAGATTCGATTCAAGAAAAATAATAAAAAAAATAGAATAAATATAATTAATTAGTTAGTTGTTTGTTAAATTATTATTATTGATTGTTTGTTCAATAATTATTAGTGATTATTTGTTCAATACTTATGATTCATTGTTTGT
Source organism: Mallotus nudiflorus (assembly GCA_947683625.1). Lineage (NCBI taxonomy): Eukaryota > Viridiplantae > Streptophyta > Magnoliopsida > Malpighiales > Euphorbiaceae > Mallotus > Mallotus nudiflorus. The sequence continues at coordinate 2,958,000 of CANTUR010000024.1, forward strand.
TTAATAGTTACTATTGAATTATATATAATTATTTGGAAAAAAGCATTTCATGTTTTGGAATACAGTATCTTTGAATGAAGTTTTGGTAAGAAAAATCAACTCTAAAATATAGATATCGATAGCAATTTTGCAAGGAAATATCTACATAAAAATCATGATAAGACTTAATGATATCGTATAATGTATTTTTTAGCAAAATTTAATAGTGTTGTCTGTAGTTTTTGAATTGATTAATCGTATCAAACGTGCATTCCTTTCAAAACACAGGCTGAATCTTGGTTAATAATAATTTTTAATTTATAGTTTGTGTTGTGTTGAAAATTTATATGAGTAACATTATAGAAGTGCATTGCTATGATTTGTGGTTGTAAAAACATTTTTGTGAATTAGATGGCAGAAATAACGTGGATTATTTGGGATTTTTTTTAGTTGTAGATTTATTAATAATGTAAATATTTTTTAGCATATGAAACTCTGCCAAAATTTTATCAAGAATTTCTAACGAATTTCGTGTAAATATGCCAAGACGTCGTCCCTTATTTTCGACATCCGCATCAAGATCTTTGCAGCCTCCAAATGATTCGTTTGCAGCCGCAAATGTTGTTCAGCCGGCTTCATTACTAATTCCTGTCGGTGATGATATTTATTCCCCTGTGACTCCTCTCCATACACATTCTTCTCGACTTTCACCTTCTCAGTATGCTTCTTGATTTTTTGAAACTAAAAATTTTGTGAAATCGCTTATTACCCTCTTAGCCTCCTCTTCTAACTTTTTAATTTTGTAAAATTATTTCAATTTTTAAATTTTTAAATTAATTTATTGTATAAAATATTTATTTAAACCAAATATACTTTATTAATAAGGAATCAATTATAAATAAATTTTATTTAAAATTCAATTAAAAGTTAATGAATAAATTTTTTAATGAAATTGAACAGGTAACCAGTATTAATAAAATTTTATTACTTTAACAGGTCATCCTTGAAGTTGATAGTAAGATGGCTATGGATATGATCATAAGCAACCCAAAAAGAGTTCATATGTATATGTAGTTAGTCTACGACATTCAAGCACTACTGAAGTGCTCTTGAGATGTGCAAATACAACATGTATTTAGAGAAGGAAATAATGCAGCAAACTATATGGCCTCGTATGCTATGGAATTGTCTTTAGGTTGTCATAAAGTTTATCAAACATCCATTGGTATACAAAAATGGCTCTTGAAAGATGTAAAAGGGCTTGGGTCTCAAGGGCAGAACCACATGTAAATGTCACAGGTCCTTTATTTAGCCTTAATATTAAATCCGTATGGCGTCTAAATTACCCCATGTTTAGTCCAGCCAAGCCTTAGGAACATACTCTTAGTATTAGTACCGAGTGTCCTTTGACTATAGTCGAGTGTTGGCGAACCTAACTAATCCTGCATATTCACTACTATCGTTGTTCCTATGTTTCTCATATACGTTAAAGGCTCACTCTCGCATTGTATCCCGCATATGTATCCAAGCATCATTTTTATCTTAAGCCTCGCATTTGCCTCACCATTCCCACACATTACCAAATCCCATATTAGCCTCATGACTTTCACATACTCAAGAGTCATGTACTTGTTTCATAAGTCCTATATATAATCAAATCCCACAATGCCTTGAAATTCTCCTATATGTTAGCGCATAGCGCAAGCCATATTCTAACCTCAGGTCTAGAAAAACCACGCACTACAGGCACCTCGGCCTCGTAGTGACCATAGAGCTCCTTCCTTATGGAGACACTGAGTTCCTCTTTCTTGAACTTGAAGCCCGTTGCCTAGCTTCACATTAGAGGGATCACTTAAAACTGTGTCATCAAACATGCACATAAGCCTCAGGGATGGTGGAGAGTTTACACCAAAGGTACCCCCTAAAGAGCATAAGGAGCACCTTAAAGGTTGGTAAAAGGAGACATTAGAATGTTCCACCCATCACACCATCATAAAATATAAATAATAATATTTATTCATATTTATAAAAATGCCCTTCATTATACTTTTTTCTTTCACATACATCCTTGTTCGACCATATTATACTTTTCTTATCCCTCCATATCCTTAGGATTAACTAAGGACTCTAAGGGTGCATGGCCCTTAGGGCTCCTTTTGTCCTTCCATTACATTCTCCCCCACATGAGCAATTGACACCCTTGTAAATTGGCCATAGGGGTTTAAGGTTCTCGTCTTTTGTGGCATTCCATGTACCCTTCTATTTTATCTCCATCAACTTGTGCTGCCTATTTATGCTCTCAAAATTATGTTAACTCTTGACCACTTGTCACTCTTTTCCATCATGAATTTTAGCTCTCCACTTCTATATTTGCATGTCTTCTCTTAGGTTCTTGTTTCTACTTCTCAAATAAGGCTTCGCATGCTTTCGTTGCTTTATTCCTATCTCGAGTGTAAATTGTACCTCGCAAGACAAAATAAAGAAGTAACAATAGTAAATATTAAAAAATAATCATTCTTATGGCTCATTAACTCTTTTAATCCAAATTTGATGTTAGATAAATTCGCCATTTGCACATATTTGTACATCAACTAAATTAACATCACAGATTACTATTTTTGTCAAGAAATTATAAAGGAGCACAATATGACTTACTGTTGACCATTTGCATGATCAACTCCTAATTTTGGACTTTGAAAAACAAGTTTTATACTAATAATTTGGATTAAGTGTGTAAGGAATTATATACCAAACATATACCAAGAATAAACACTTTTGGATGAATAGTGACTTTTTGGGTTGATTGAACCTCTAAGATTGAAGAAGACTTTTGACATATTTAGAACTCTTAAATGAGAAAATGAGCTTCTTCACTTTTAAAGTAGACATCTTAAGCTTTCTATATTGAGCTTTCTTGTCAAAATCCAAGTTCATTTGGGTATGAAAATCTTTAGTCGAATTCAGCATATGCAGCTTGTATTTCAGTTTGCATAGCTCTTGGTATTTCAATAATATCTTGAGATACAGATGTCAAATTGAGGATATTCAATATTATATAGAAATCTAAGACAATTATCTACAACTTTTATGAAGAAAATTTTGGATGAATCGATCGTTTTTAATCCCGTTAACTAGCATCTTTCAAAGAGGTGACGAGTTGTCCTTCAATGGAGCCTTTGGAGCACGTTTTTGCCAAAAAAATGGCAGCACCTCTCACGAGCTTATTGCTCATGAGCAGACCCCTGACATCATCCAATAGGAATTTTTGAATGCAACGGATATATTTTCACCCCTCACGAGCACTGTTCACTCGTGAGCCGCCCGTGAGCATCCTTTGAGCTACTAAAAGTCCAAGAATTGATTCAAAATCAATTCTAAATTTTAAAGACATGATTGATACATCCAACAACTAAATTTTTGAGTGTTTTTCTATATAAACACAACTTAGAATTCAATTGAAAGGTTAAGAAAACTTGTTTATCATTCATCATTTTTTTAAACATTCAATTAAGCTCTTAAACTTTCCTTTAAACAATTCTTTATGTAGAGCTCTTGTGAGAGTTAGTGAGTGATTAGAAAAGACATTCTTATTCTTCTATTTTCTGGGTTTAGAAAATGGGAAGTGAGATTCTATTATAAAGGAATTGGTTTAAGTGTGTAGCCATTAAAACACTTAGGAAATCGGTTTTAGTGTGAGCCTTGAAAACACTTGTAATTTGGTTTTTGAGTGAGCCTTGAAAACGCAAGTCGTAAGGTTGTAAGAGTGAGCCATAAAACTCTTGTGTATTCTGAATCTTATGAATAAAATTGTGGGTGATTAAAAAATCCTAACTTAGGGATATGTTAGGTGGAGATATAGGATTATTCTTGAATCTGAACTCCTTAAATATTTGTGTTCTTCATTCTTCCTTCTCAACTCTTACTCAATTCTTACAAAGAATTCATTTAATTTCCTATTTTTGTTCTATAGTCCTATTCACCCCCCCCCTCTAGGACTCTTTTAATTGGTATCGAAGCTTGAATTCTAGGTACTTTATTGCTATAATACAAAATCATGGGGAGTGAATCTCAAAACATCTCGTCTCTTAGACCATTCTTTGATGGTAGTGACTATCCACATTAGAAATTCAAAATGGAATTATATCTTAATTGTAATTCGATCAAACTTTGGGATATTGCCCTAAGAGGTTGGGAACCACCTACAACCATCATTGATGGTGTGATAACTACTCTTGCAATAAGCCAATGGAGTGTTGATCAAAAGGAAGAAAATCACAAAAATAAAAAGGCTATGATTACTCTAGTCTCCTCCATAACAAGAGAAGAAGGAGGCAAGCTTTAATATTGCATTTTGGCTAAAGAAATGTGAGAGACCTTGGAGAATCACTATGAAGGCAACATTTAAGTAAGAAGCAAGAAGGTTCAACTTCATATGTATGAATATGAACTCTTCAAAATGAAGCCTCAAGAATCAATCACGGAGGTAACAAACTGTCTCAATGCTCTCCTCATAACCCTTAAGAAACTTGGAAAACATTTCTCCAAGGAAGAGGCAAAAAATAAGACTCTAAGAATCCTACCTATTAAAGATTGGGAATCTTATGTTACCTTAATTGAGGAAGCTCAAGACCTCTCTACTCTATCAACCGATATGCTCATTGGTAAGCTCTTAACACATGAGCTCACCATCAAGCAAAGAGGTGAAGAATAAAAAGAGAAAGAAGAAAAGAAAAAAAGCATTGCTCTAAAAGCTCTTCAAGAAGATAGTGAAGAGGAAAGCATCAAAGATTCTAGTGATGAAGATAGTGACATTGCCATGCTCACTAGGAACTTCAAGAAGTTCTTAAGAAAGAAAAATTTCTTAAGAACAAGGGACTTCAACAAGAAGTTCGAAGGAGATGGGAAAAAGAAAATAAAAGAGGTTACTTGCTATAAATGCAAGAAATCGGGACACTTTAGAAGTGAATGTCCCAAACTCAAATTTAAGAGCAAAGGCGCAAAAGATAAGAATAAGGCATTCAAAGCTACTTGGGATGATTCCTCCGAATCTGAAGAGGAAGAGGAACAACAAGAAGTTACTAATATTTACTTCATGGCCATTGAAAATGAAAATGAGGTACCATCCACTTCTTATTCTTCCTTTAATGATTATGATGAATATTGTGATGATAATTATGAGAGCTCTATTATGAGAAAATTACTTGTTAAATGCAAAAGTTTGTTATTTAAGAAGAAACAATATAAACATGAGTTAGCTAGCTTAAATAAGGATTTTGAATGTTTAAAAATTGATTTTGCTAAACTTGTTGCATCAAATGAAAAACTTGTTAGTGATGATAAATCTTATAATTCTTTGGAAGAACAACTTAAGAAAGCAAATTATAAAAATCATAAGCTTTCTAAAGAAGTCTTAGAATTAAAGAATTTCATTACTAAAGTTAAGAGAGGAAAAGAAACTTTAGATAGTCTTCTTGACTCTCAAAAATTTCATGGAGATACCCATGGAATTGGATATAAAATGGGAATGTCTTCATCATCCTTATCATATACTACTTTTGTTAAAGCTTCACATGATTCTACTCCTTCAAACTCAAATGAGATTCAAGCTAAAAAATCTTATGTGTTAAATAGCAAGGCAAAGTCTCATAAGATAAACCCTTCATTAACACAAAGAGGTAAGGCTCAAACAAGAGCACCTCAACCTAAGAATGCTTATATGTACACTAGACATAATTATAATAGACATGCCACATAACACAATGCACATAAACATATTGTGCAAACTTATCAAAATATTCATCACCATTGCTAATGCATATCTCACTCAATGTCATAAAACAGTAAGAGATACACACAATACCAAAGGCATGTTGTATATACTAGGAAAGAATATCATCCTAGGAGAAACAAATTTGAAAATATTGTATGCTCATATTGCATGATCAAAGAACATACCAATAATGTGTGCTTCTATAGAAAACTACACATGAATTTTCTTCTTTTGGATTATCTTAAAACTAACCAACCTAGACCAAGAAAGGTTTGGGTTTAAAAGAACATTTAAAATGCTTTATGTAGGTGTGCTTAAAATCCGTAAGAACAAAAAGGAAGTGATATCTCGATAGTGGATGTTCAAGGCACATGACGGGAGACAAGGAGCAATTCAACAAACTTGATGCTAAAGATGGAGGACATGTTACTTTCGGTGATAATGCAAAAGGAAAAATTATTGGCATAAGAGAAATAGGTAATCCTCAATCCTTATCTATACATCATGTGTTGTTTGTTGATGGTCTTAAACATAATTTTCTAAGTATAAGTCAATTATGTGATATGGGAAATAAGGTGATTTTCTATCCTAGAAATTGCTTTGTTAGTAGTCTTGATGAAGACAAAGTAATTTTTAGTGGTGAAAAAGAAGATAACGTTTATGTTATTGATTTGAATAAAATTGATAACAAATACATGAAATGCTTATTGTCAATTTCCCATGACATATGGACATGGCATAGAAGGTTAGGACATGCAAATTTTAAGCTTTTAAATGATCTTTGTAAACGTGAACTTATGATTGGTTTACCTAAGCTTGAATTCACTAAGGATAAACCTTGTGATGCTTGTCAAAAGGGAAAACAATCTAAGTCTTCATTTAAGCTAAAAAATGTAGTGTCCACTTCTAGACCACTTGAACTAATATATGTGGATTTATTTAAACCAACTAGAGTTGCTAGTCTCGATGGAATTTACTATACTTATGTATTGGTTGATGACTACTCTAGATATACTTGGGTGTGTTTTCTTGCTCATAAGAATGATGCATTTAAAGCTTTTAAAAATTTTTCACAAAGAGTTCAAAAAGAAAAAGGATTTTGTATTTCATCCATTAGAAGTGATCATAGAACCGAATTTGAAAATGAATTTTTCAAAAACTATTGTAATGAAAACAGTATTTCTCATACATTTTCATCTCCTAAAACTCCTCAACAAAATGGGGTAGTTGAAAGGAAAAATAGAACTCTTGTGGAAATGGCTAGAACAATGTTTCATGAGTATAATTTGCCTCTATACTTTTAGGCGGAAGCCGTTAACACATCTTATTATATTTCAAATCGAGTTTTTAAAAGACCAATTTTAAATAAAACATCTTATGAGCTATGAAACAATAGAAAACCCAAAATCTCGTTTCTAAGAGTATTTTGATGCAAGTGCTTTATATTGAACACCAAGGATAATCTTAGGAAATTTGATTCCAAAACCGATGAAGGAATTTTCCTAGGCTATTCCATCTCTAGCAAAGCATATAGGGCCTTTAATAAAAGAACTCTAGTAGTTGAAGAGTCAATGCATGTGGTATTTAATGAATCAAACTCACTTTATCCTAGAAATGATGTTTGTAGTGTTGATGATCTTATAGGTGATAATGAGATTGTGGAATCACAAGAAGAAAATGCTAGTAAGCCTCTAGAACTTGAAGATCCAAGCAAAAAGGAAAATAAGGAGACATCTCAACCTACCTTGAAGGATGAACTTCCAAAGGATTGACAATTCAAGAAAGCTCACCCTCAAGACCTTATTATAGGTGACACTACAAAAGGGGTAACCGCTAGATTTAAACTCAAGTCTATTGTCAATTTAGCATTCATTTCTCAAATTGAACCCAAAAATGTTAATGATGCTTTGAGTGATGAATTTTGGGTCCTTGCTATGCAAGAAGAGTTAAATCAATTTCAGAGAAACAAGGTTTGGACCTTAGTTCCTAGACCTAAACATCATCCTATTATTGGCACCAAAAGGGTGTTTAGAAATAAGATGAATGCACAAGGTGTCATAACTAGGAACAAAGCTAGACTAGTAGCTAAAGGTTATAATCAAGAGGAAGGAATTGATTATGATGAAACCTTTGCCCCTGTTGCAAGGTTAGAAGTTATTCGGATGTTACTTGCATTTGCATCATACATGGATTTTAAACTTTATCAAATGGACGTTAAAAGTGCATTTTTAAATGGTTTTATTGAAGAGGAGGTATATGTTGAACAACCTCCGGGTTTCAAAAAATTTGACTCTCCGAATCATGTTTTTAAATTGTTAAAAGCATTGTATGGATTGAAACAAGCTCCAAGAGCTTGGTATGAAGGATTGAGCTAGAGAAAGGTTTCTCTAAAGGAAAGGTTGATACAACTCTTTTCATAAAGAAATCCAAGCATGATTTATTAATTGTTCAAATTTATGTTAATGATATTATTTTCAGTGCTACTAACCATTACTTGTGTGAGGATTTTTCTAAACTAATGCAAGGAGAATTTGAGATAAGTATGATGGGAGAACTCAAGTTCTTTCTTGGACTTCAAATCAAGCAACGTAAATACGAGATTTTCATTAATCAAACCAAATATGCAAGGGACATTCTTAAGAAGTTTGGAATGGATGGAGCTAAATCAAGAAAAACTCAAATGAGCACCATAACCAAACTCAACAAGGATGAGAATGGCAAACCGATTGATGAAAAGCGATTTAGAGGTATGATCAGATCCCTTCTTTATTTAACCGCCAGTAGACCCGATATTATGTTTGCTACTTACTTGTGTACTAGATTTCAATCAAGTCCTAGAGAGTCTCATTTGAATGCTATCAAAAGAATTTTTAAAAATCTTTATAGTGCATTGCATTTAGGACTTTGGTATCCTAGGAGTTCTTCCTTTGACTTGATTATTTATTCTGATGCTGATTTTTCCGGTAGCCTACTAGATAGGAAAAGCACTTCCGGAACTTGTCAAATTTTAGAAAATTGCTTAGTTTTTTCGTTTAGTAAGAAAGAAGTTTTTGTTGCCTTGTCCACTGCTGAAGCATAATATGTGGTGGCTAGTTGTTGTTGCACCCAAGTTCTATGGTAAAAACAATAACTTTTGGGCTATGGCATTGATATTAATCACATTCCAATTAAGTGTGATAATACAAGTGCTATAAACCTTAGTAAAAATCCCATTTAGCATTCTAGAACTAAGCATATTGATATTATACATCATTTCTTGTGTGACCATATGCAAAATGGTGATATTTTTCTTAATTTTATTTGATACTAATCATCAATTAGCAGACATCTTTACCAAGCCTCTTTGTGAGGAAAGATTGAATTTTATTAAGCATGACCTTGGTATGATTGATGGCTCAAGCTTGTCTTGATCACTTGTTAAATTGATGAATTAATGTTTGGATTCTTATGTGATCATGTTCTTCATAAAAATTATTTTCAACATCATGTATATATTTTAAAAGTATTTGCTTTAGCAAATTTACTTCATATACATGATATATTGTCTTTCCCATTTGCATGATCTTTATATTAATTTTATTTGATTTGGATTCGTTCAATTTTTTTAAAGCCCTCCTATTTTGCAAATTAATAATTAATTATTAAGTTAAATTCAATTAATTAATTATTTTAATTTAGCAAAAATATTACTCCTCAACAAATTTTTTTTTAATATTTTTTAATTCATTTTATGTCAGTTTCTATTTGATTTATTTTCAGTATACTTTTCGTATCTAAGTTTTGAGCTGTTAGTCTATTTTTTTAATTCATTTTATGTCAGTTTCTGTTTGGTTTATTTTCAGTATACTTTTCGTATCTACGTTTTGAGCTGTTAAGTGTGTTTTATGACTATTTTTTATCAGTTTATGTTCGATTTATTTTCTGGATATAAACCATGAGCTATTAATCTATATTATAATTATTTTAGTTTAGTTTCAGTTTGGTTTATCTTCTGGATATTTTTTGGATATAAGATATGAACTGTTAGTTTTATGTCTTGTTTACAATTGGTATTTTAATATCATTGTAACTTTTTTTAATGCAATTTTATTTGCATTTTGACAAAGGGGGAAAAATATTTGAGTTTGTTTAATTTTCTTTTACTGTGTTTATGCATAAATATTTTTTGTTTATACATGCATAATTAATGTTTAATTTATTCATGTATCAATTCTACTTAGGAATTATTTTGGTCTTTGTTTATGCATGGATATTTTTAAGATTTGGTCTATCTTTATATTTTGACAAACGAGAAAAAATAATTGAGTTTGCATGCGTACTTAGTTAGTTTCTTTTAAGGAAGAGAATTTTTTTTAAAAGATGTGATATAACTATGTGATAGTGTGTCCTTAATATCAATTTTTTTTCCATTGAAATAGAGGGAGAAAATTGTTTTAATTTATTTCTTAGAAATTGTTTTTATGCATGCATAGTAACAATGTAAGTGTGGCTAGTTTTATCCTTGTGATAAAAAGTCTTGTTTTGTTTACTTTGTTTATTTATGACATGAATTTTTTTTATTTATGCATGACCTTTTAATTATGCTTATTCCTTCAAAATTCATATTAATGTATAAATTCTTCTTGGGAATAGTTTTTATCTTTTAAAATGACATGAATTCTATAAAGATTTTGAGTATCTTTACTTTCATTGTTTTGATTCTTTATCTTTTATTCCCTCTAGTATTTTTGGCTCCCTTAGGTCAATTTCCCCTTATATCTCTCTCTTTTCTTTTTGTCTTTGAAAAAGGGGGAGAAGAAACTATGTGCTTAGGGGATAAATAATTGTGTTTAAGATATGCTAAGTACTACATGATTATATATGATTGATTGACTAGTTAAACTCTACATGATCATGAGATGTTTGAATATAGCATATATACTATTTTGTGATGCATTATAGTAACATTATATGCATTTATATTTGAAATTATTTCCTTTATGTTCTCTAACATTTTTTTTTAATAATCATGTTATCATCATTTGTTATGTTAGGCCATGTTCTTCATAATTTTTTATGTTGTCTTTTTTTTCGACAAAAAGAATAATAAAATTTATTTATATTTCTTATCATATCCAAACAGGAGGAGAAATAAAGAAATATATTTGTTAAAGGAATATATTTATTCAACCCTTATACATGCTATAATAATTCATTTATTTATATGCTCTGATATATGATAAATATTGAATTTATGCACATGTTAAAGGGGAGCAAAATATTTTCGCTTTTTGCATATATTTAATTTGAAAGGGGGAGCTATTTTTATTTAATATGCTTATACATGTTATTTATTTATGTTACACTCACACACATTATTTATTATCTTTTCAAATTGATTATCAAAGCCAAAAAGAGGGAGATTGTTGACCATTTGCATGATCAAACTCCATATTTCGGACTTTGACAAACAATTTTTATATTAATAATTTTGATTAAGTGTGTAGGGAATTATATACCAAACATATACCAAGTATAAACACTTTTGGATGAATAGTGACTTTTCAGGGTGATTGAACCTCTAAGATTGAAGAAGACTTTTGACATACTTAGAACTCTTAAATGAGAAAATGAGCTTCTTCACTTTTGAAGTAGACATCTTAAGTTTTCCAGATTGAGCTGATTGCTTGTGAGAAGACCCCTGACAACATCCAACAATAATTTTTCAATGCAACGGATATATTTTCACCCCTCACGAGCACTGTTCACTCGTGAGCCGCCCGTGACCATCCTTTGAGCTGCCAAAAGTCCAAGAATTGATTCAAAATCAATTCTAAATGTTGGAGACATGATTGATACATCCAAAAACTACATTTTTGAGCGTTTTTCTATATAAACACAACTTAGAATTCAATTGAAAGGTTAAGAAAACTTGTTTATCATTCATCATTTTTTTAAACATTCAATTGAGCTCTTAAACTTTCCTTTAAACAATTCTTTGTGTATAGCTCTTGTGAGAGTTGGTGAGTGATTAGAATAGACATTCTTATTCTTCTATTTTCTAGGTTTAGAAAACGAGAAGTGAGATTCTATTATAAAGGAATTAGTTTAAGTGTTTAGCCATTAAAACACTTAGGAAATCGGTTTTAGTGTGAGCCTTGAAAACACTTGTAATTTGGTTTTTGAGTGAGCCTTGAAAACTCAAGTTTTAAGGTTGTAAGAGTGAGCCATAAAACTCTTGTGTATTCTCAATCTTGTGAATAAGATTGTGGATGATTAAAAAATCTTAACTTGGGGATAAGTTAGGTGGAGACGTATGATTATTGTTGAATCTGAACTCCTTAAATATTTATGTTCTTCATTCTTCCTTCTCAACTCTTACTCAATTCTTGTAAAGAATTCCTTTAATTTCTTATTTTTTATCTATAGTCATATTCACCCCCCCCCCCTCTAAGACTCTTTCACTTACATATTATCCTTGTGTTCATTCAACACTATTATTGTTCATCACTCTTGGCACTCAGTTTTTGTTGGTTTGTACCTTCTTGAATCCTTACATCACTTGTTTCAAGGATAGGTTCTCTGCTAGCCAACATCTTGCCTTGCTTTAACGTTTTTCCTCCATTACTTATTACTTCACTAAAGTCTTCACATATTTTATTATTCACATACCAAAAAGGTAGATATATTATCCTATTTATGTCTAGGGTCTTCCTTATGTACATTCACTTGTACAAGTGACTTGTAGGAGAATATATCTCTAGAAGATCTTATAAAGTGTGTCTTAGTACATTCGATTCCAATGGGTCATTTAAAAGGAGTATCTCTACTTGTCTTAATAGTAGTAAGAGCTTATGATTTTGGGATCAACCTGATTGTTCCTTCACCTTGAGCAAAGATGTCATCTTCCTTTCTAAAAAGCCATATCCCTCCATCTGCAAGTAAGCTAATTCGATGAATTCTATTTCTTGCTTCTTAAAAGTTAATTCATGTCATCCGACTCATTTGCCACTATGTTTTCATAAGTGTTTTAAGCCTCGATAGTATTGCCCTTTATTCACCACTCTCATTTTCCATCCCTTAGTGATTCCTTTGTTTAGTTGTATTGGCACTTATTGTCACTTGCACATAACATATATTTATATTTTCTCGAAGGTTGCCTTAAGCTCTATTGGCAAACCTATTTGTAATAAATAAGGCTACCACAGCCTTTAGCAAACACACATCACACACAACATGTTTCCGCTCACACTCTTTTTTTTTCCTTTTCTTTTCTTTTCTCTTTTCTTTTCACTTTCCCTTGTTCTTTTCTTTTCTTCTTGCTCTCATTTTTTTCTTCTCTTCCTTTTTTTGTTATTATTATTTTTCTCATACACTCTCACATAATCATAAAGTGGTTACCCCAACCACATTTAAATCGTAATATCTCACTTATCATTTCATTCATTGCTAAGTGGGTTTCACTCCCCCACTTTGAATCATAATACTCATGAAAATTTCGTCTCATTAGCTTCTCAAGTCTAATTCATGCTCGACGCTTCACTGGTCCTCAAGCCACATCACGCATTGCTATAAGTTTGTGCCACTATATGATAACTCTTATAATTCGCCATTTAAAAAAAAATATCTCAACTCTTGCACTTCATTATTTGTGCCTTATCACATTTCCAATTATAAGGTATCATCTCTTTAATAGTCTCATAAGACTAACAATATTTCTGATTTTGTCGTGTTTAATTTTACACCGATGGGTCCTACCACAACCCTTATTCATATTGTGAATTTTAGAGCACTTTATCATCTCGCATTGAATCACATTCATCGCATCTTAATTTAGGGACTTTGTATCCTTTATGTTTTTGCTTATAAATTATTCAATCGCAACACCAATATTTTTCTCTTATGATTGGCACTGTTGGCCTTCTCATTTAGCACGTTTCTCATCCCACCATGATTAGCCTCTTTGCACCAATAAACTTGATCCTGATATATTTTTACCAACTGTTCCCTCATTTTACTCGAAAATTCTTTCAATTTTTTTTTTTTGTCAAGAGCATAAGTTATCCCCCAATGATGTGTATCAGTATTATGATGCTATTATAGTGTCATATCTTATCAAAGTCTCAAACACTTTCCGCTTCACATGATCATATTTTATTTCTCATGTATGAGCTCACTAACAAACTTAAGTGTCTCTCCACTTGCTCGCTCTCCATAAGTAAATTACTCCTCAATAATTTCTTATAAAAGTCACAAGTATGAAAGATCCACCAATTTTATTAGTTTGTCACATACATTTCTGCCTCACCTCAATGTTTTATGATATTCTTTTAATGAATCCCACAATTTTTCGTTTATTGATTTTGACACATTGATGTGCCACTAACAACCGCATCCCTCGCACTTATTTGGCTTCAAGAAAATATATTTAATTAAATAGTCGCACCCATGAATGATTATAGGCCCACAATTATTCATCTTCGCATCCATAGCATTGTACTTATATATTAATATTTCCTACATTGCATGTTTTCTTTACTCTGATACCAAATGTCATGGGTCCTCCATTTAGTCGTGACATTCGACTCGTGTGGCACCTAAACTTCCCTATGTTTAGGCCAGCCAAGCCTCATAAACATACTCTTAGTATTAATACCGAGTGTCCTTAAACTATAGTCGAGTGTTGGAGAACCTAACCAACCCTACGTGTTCACTACTATCGTTGTTCCTATATTTCTTGCATACGTTCGAGGCTCATGCTCGCATTGTATCCCATATATGTATCCAAGCCTCATTCTTATCTTAAACCTCGCATTTGCCTCACCGTTCCCACACATTACCGAATCCCACATTAGCCTCATGGCTCTCGCATACTCAAGGGTCATGTACTTATTTTATAAGTCCCGTATATAATCAAATCCCACAATGCCTCAAAATTCTCCTATATGCTAGCGCATAGTGCAATCCATATTCTAACCTTAGGTCTAGGAGAACCACGCACTACGAGCACCTCGGCCTCGTAGTGTCCATAGAGCTCTTTCCCTATGGAGACACCGAGTTCCCTTTCCTGAACTCGATGTTCGTCGCCTAGCTTCACACTAGGGGGCTCACTTAAGACTGTATTGTCGAACATGAACACAAGCCCTCGGGAATAGTGGAGAGCTTACACCAAAGGTATCCCTTAAAGAGTATAAAGAGCACTTTGAAGGTTGGTAGGAGGAGACATTAGAATGTTTCACCCATCACACCCTCATAAAATATAAATAATAATATTTATTTATATTTATCAAAATATCCTTCGTTATACTTTTCATTTCACGTACGTCCTTACTCAGCCATATTATACTTTTCTTATCCCTTCATATCCTTAGAATTAATTAAGGACTCTAAGAGTACATGGTCCCTAGGACTCCTTTTGTCACCCTGTTACATAGTGGTGAGGGGACTATGGTCGACCCAATATATTTTTAAATTATAAAATTACCTTTAAAGTTTATAAATAAATTACTAAATAATAGAATTGGTCCCCCAAATATTTTTATACTTATTTATTGTACCGATTTATTTTTATGAAAAATTCATTTTATTTTAGTATAATGTAATTTTGCCCCCAAACAACTAATTATGGTTCCGCCCCTATGGTCTCCACGAATGGTTGGGATGTAATCTTTGTTTAGGCATTTTGCTAGCCTCATTTTTGTACCAAAAAAAAGAAAAAATTATTACTTTTATGATGAAAAATAAAGAAACTTAATCTTATTTATATTATGCATCCTATGATCCATTAAAAAAAATTAACTTTGAAAGTTTTACCAAAACTATAACCTTTAGTTAATCTATTTAGCTATTCTAATCAAAACATTAGCACCTAACAATTTTGCGCATTTTAATCGCTCACTGTAGCCAAACCAAGCTGCATGTGCTATTTAAAATCTTAATATATATATTTATCTTTATGGGCCAAGTCTGCATTGAGAAATTTCTTCCAAACGTGAACTAAAAACTTGCATTGCTTAAATCTATTAATTATAGCTGTGGGTTTTTATGCATGAATTCCTATAAGCTGAAACTGTTGTACATTCAAGACCCTCAAAATTTCAAGGGTTACACAAGTCAAGAACATTTTTCTTACACTGCAAGCAATTATCAATTGGATAAGGTCGAAAATGAAACTTCTCTTTTTCTCTGTCGTGCCACTATGTACAATCACCGTCCGTACACATCACACACCTTATAAATAGCACCTACTACACATACCCATGTCTATAAACTCATCACACAACAGCAATTACATACGCATATAGTCTAAACTCAGCATTCAACCATTATGAAATCCGTAGCAGTTCCGAGCTTGTTGCTCATATGGCTGGTTTCCATGGTCATGAGCACTTGTGCTCAGCCAGCAGTGCTAGATACTGATGGACAGCCCCTGCAAACCGATGTAGAATACTACGTGCTTCCTGGAATAACAGATGTTGCTGGGGGTCTAACCTTAGTTGATCGTATCAATGACTGCCCATTATATGTGGGTCAAGAACCCATCGCTCCTGTTGTATCACAAGGATTTCCAGTCAAATTCAAGCCATTCGCTGATGGCGAGACAATCATTAGAGAGGCTAGGGACATGACTGTTACATTCCAAGCGTTCACTACATGTATTCAGTCTCTTGCCTGGAGAGTAGCAGAAAAAAATTCAAAAACAGGGAGGAGATATATTGCTACTGCAGGAGAGGCAGATTACTTTAGGATTGAAAAATTTAGTGATGGAGGCGATTACAAGTTTGTTTGGTGCCCCTCTGAATCTTGTCCAAATTGTGAGAGACCAAGGTGTGGGTCTGCTGGTATTGTTGTCGAGAATAATAAGAGGTTGCTGGTCTTGGATGGCCCTGCATTTCCCTTTAGGTTTACAAGGGCTTAACTTCTGATTTGATCTCTCTGTAAATGTTAATACAAAACAGGAAATGCTTTCTGTCATATTGTATTAACTATGTATTAATATAATAAACGACATAGAAACATCTTTCATGTTGAATATTCTGTATGCTTTGCTTTCTATCGTTTATGAAATATACATATATATATAATCTGCAATCTTATCGACAAAATATTAGATTAATTAACTCGATGAAAAGTATCCTTTACTCGGTGGAATTTATATGCCACAAGTTGATGTATATAAGTTTTTAAGAGGAGATTAATTGTAAAATTATTGGGATCAATAATTAAAAGCTAATTCCAATCAGGTTAGGTATTAGTAAATGTTTAATATATACCTTTTGAAAGTTTGAAGCAGTAGGTGGTATGATAACAGTATATTAACAATATAAATGATGTGATGGGATCAGAATAAGACGAATTTAGTAAACTATATGCCAATATTTGGCTCTAATACCACTTTGTTGAAAAAGTAAACACTCAAAAAATAACCTTTATTAAACACTCTTAAAGCTTTGTTTCCTCACACTTTTTCTTCTTTTTTTTTTCTTTTTTCTGATGCTTAAACCTCTTTGCAAGAGACTTATTTATGCTACTAGAGAATGAATATAAATCACTCAAATAAACAAATATAATTAAATCATAAGTAATACAAATCACACCAACTAATCTTTCATGTTCATTGCATCTTGCAATACTTCAACCACCTAACTTCATAAGCTTTCTTTTGATGGGCTTGTGCTTGCTAGTGGGCTTGGTTAAAACAAGTTTATTTCTTTTGATCAACACACATTTTATTCAATTAAAAATATTTTTTTTTATTTAATATAAGTAAAAATGTATAACTTATCAATTATCTAATTTTGTTGAATTTTAATAAAATTATCTATTTTTCTCAATTTTTAGGTATTCTTTGAGAATCAAAGAATTTTGATGCCTATTTTTTGACATTCATTATGAATCAATAGGAAATATAAGGTTATTTGCCTAGTATACGTGCACGAATCAACGGCATTCAATAGTTATCCTTCTACTTACAAGCTTCTGCTACATCACAAACCTCCAGCACTAATTTTTATAGTTAAAGATTAAATTCCAATTGTTGGCGTGCATTAATATTATCCTCAAGCTTCCGTGCCTTCATTTAATGTAAATCAACTTTGTGCAAGAAATAAGTTGTTCACAGTCATGAGAGCATGCTTACGGTCGTAAGGGCATGCTCACATGAGAGATGAAAAACATAGTCATTGGAGTCAAAAGTAGTCATTGTTACTTTGGCTGAATGGGTGTCACAATTGTGACAGGTGCTTATAAGCAGCTCAATGCTTCAAAGCTTCAAGGAGCTTATAAGCTCACAGTCCGAAGTGATGGTCACGGTCTGGATGCCTTGGTCATGATCACATCCTGATCATCAAGGTCATCTGTGAGCAGTCCAAGCTTCAAGATCTTGAAAGTAGCTCAGTCATCATGATCTAAATGGTCTGGTCAAGATTTGGACTGCTGGTCATGATCCACTCAAGATCGTGAGTAGCATAGACTTATTCACATTGCAAAGTCTTTTTATTTGTGTATTTTCTCTAAAATCTAATGTATCAAACCATTTAAAATTATAATTTTTATTCAAAATATGATACTTAACATATTTATTTAGTATTATTTTTTAACTAAAACACTATTATACATATCTCAATACTATTCAAATTCTAAAAATATTTATATAATATATAAGAATGTCTTTTATTTTAACTGAAACATTCTATTATATTTTTTTTTAACCTAAAAATGAAAAATATGTAAGTTTTAACCCACTTTCTATATTTATTTATTTTACTTATCCAATAATTATTAGTAGTATGCATATTAAAAATAAAGTTTTAACCCATTTTCTATATTTATTTATTTTACTTATTCAATAATTATTAGGAGTATGCATGTTAAAAATAATATCAACTCTTAATTAAAAAAAATAATAAGTTCTAACTTTTATATTTGATTAATTTGTAGTTTTTAATTTATTATAATTATTAATTTATTATTTTAAAATATGTATATTATTTGCAGTCCATACAGAGGGCGAATTCATGACTAGTTATAAATAAATTTGATAGTTATTTATTGGTTTTGGTGCAAAAATATTAGAAAAAAGTGTAAGTGGATAAATTATTCTGAAAAGAATTTTATACTAATTTTTTAGAATTGTATTTAAGTATAATTGAAGCAATTCAAAATTTTATATGATATTTCAACAAAACTTGAACGATAAGATTAAAATGATAATTGAAATAAAGTTGATAATAAATGAGACTATTAACCCTTATTAAAATGCTTATGAGTTTGTTTCCAAAAAAAGAAAGCTTATGAGTTGGTCGCGTTTATCTTTACTTTTGATCTTCAGATGGCTTTACAAGTTTTAATCAGGACGTAATCCTACCCCATCAACGCTTGAACAATTTCATGATGGGGTAGTTCTGAGCTAAAAATAGCTCTCCTTAGCTATATAACTTGTTCGGAATGAGAACTACAGAACTGGATAGATGTATTCACCCTTCCATCAAAATTCCATTGCCAAGCCGACATAGAAATCAAAGCTACATTTGCAAATGACAATGACTGATTATTAAGCACACGTACCATCACAGAGGTTGTAATTATATAATTCAACTACCGTGGTCTACTATATAATTCAATGCAAATGCTTGTAATTATTAGCTTATCCATATATCCCAACTGTTGTACACATACGACTATCATGCAATTCTTTATCCATTTGCTAGAATTCGATCAACATCAAATGGGTTTGGTTGAAAAATAAGACTTTTTTTTAACAATTGCCGTGCCTCCATTCCCCTTCATACAGGAACTTGTGGTACCGTACCATACCCTATAAATACATCACGGACCCTTTGTTCAAAACATCCATATACAGATAGTTCTCTCTTTTTGTAACATATTC
This sequence comes from Mallotus nudiflorus, assembly GCA_947683625.1. Taxonomy (NCBI): domain Eukaryota; kingdom Viridiplantae; phylum Streptophyta; class Magnoliopsida; order Malpighiales; family Euphorbiaceae; genus Mallotus; species Mallotus nudiflorus. The sequence goes on from CANTUR010000024.1 coordinate 2,977,616, forward strand.
TTCAACGAATCTTGTGTTTGATAGCTAATTATTAAGCAAACTATGCTGAGATTGACTGGAATCAGCTTGAGCCTTGCATGGCTGCTCATGGCCGTATCCACCATGGCCCAAACTCCTGCTGTGCTCGACTCAGATGGACACCCTCTTAAACGTGGTGTAGAATACTATGTTCTGCCAGCTGCAACTGATATAGCTGGTGGGTTAACCCTTGTCAGCCGAACTGGGTCGTGTCCATTTTATGTTGGACAAGAACCGCTCCCGACAGTAGCAACGACGGGCCTTCCTGTGATCTTCACGCCATTAGCTGCGGGAGAAAGTACCATCACAGAGGGAATGGACTTCACCGTGGCATTTTCAGCTGTGACAAGATGTGTTCAGTCCACTACGTGGAGCATAGGCGAGGAAGATCCAGAGACTTCAAGGAGATTTATTGTTACTGGAGAAGAGCAGGGTGACTTCTTCAGGATCGACAAAAATGATGGCCTGTACAACTTAGGGTGGTGTCCAAGCTGTAGCGGCACAAATTGTCCAAGGCCAAGATGTGGATCTGTTGGTATTTTGATTGAGAATGGGATTAGATTGCTGGCTTTGGATGGTGCTGCTTTTCCTTTTCAATTTAGGAGGGTTAATTAATCTACTTTCTTTGTGTTCTTCCTATTTCTCCATGGGAATCTCCAAAAAGTGTAGCTTTTTTGGCATTAGATATATTATTGTTGTATAAGAAAGTAAATAAATGGAGAGGTTGATAGGTCTCTTGTTGAATAATTGAAACTCTTTTATAAATTTATACTAACTTCACTTGCAAGTACAAACCTTTAGACTTGACTTCACGACGCGCTCAAAGGGGGCGACCAATGGTTTCGGATTAACCAAAAATGCTAAAAGATTCAAACCGAAACCCAACTATGTATCAGAACCGAATCAAACTGAGCCAGTTTGGTTTGATCGGTTCACCGATTTATTTAATTTTATTTCTAAAATTTTTTTTTATTAATTTAATTTTTTAAAAATTTATTCATTAATAACATAAATAAATTATTTTTTTGCTTATAATCTTAATATTTACATACTTTTTTATAAATTAATATATTTTATATAATATTTTATTAAATATATATAGTTCGGTCGTTTGATTTTTTTTTTAACCCCCAAAACCAAAATGGAATCAATTAATCGACTCTTCCACTTATGAAAATCATAATTAAATCGAATCTATATATAATCGAACCGATTTATTTCAGTTCAGTTCTGTTAATCGGTTTTAACAAATTTCTACACACTAGGGAAAATAATTAAAGCACTGCTCGTGGACCCACACATGACAATTTTTGTTTTTTGTTTTTTTGAAATTGCTATTTTTGCCTCAAAAATTTTCAAATTTCTTTTGAAATTTCTATTTCTTAAAAATTGTAATTTTTTAGGTAAAATTTATATTAAGACCCCTAAACTTATGAGCTTTTTAGCTTTAAACTGTTAAAGTTTTATTTTGTATATATAAGCTCTTAAATTTTGCGGATTTGAAGTTTTAAAATCTTCTATTAATTTTTTAACACAAATTATTTCCTTTTGGTTTATGAAGTTTTATATTTTTATTATTCACACATTTTTTTACTTTTTAACACTTATATGACTTTTAAAATTTTTCACCAGTAAATAATAAATTTACTTATTTTAATTTCTAATATTTTGAATTATATTTAAATATTTTTAAATTTAAAAAATAAACAAACAAGTTAATACTATTATGCTAAATTTTTTAAAAAAATTATAATAGTACTAATATTTTTCACAATATTTTTAAATTATTGTGAATAAATTTTTATAATATAAATTTTTTTCATGTACCCAAAAAGCATAATAAAAAATGAAAATTAAGATAACAGTTATAAAAATTTGAGTTGGTTGGAAAATCTGTCACCATTTTTTGGTGATGCACAAACATGCATTGTTATCCACTATTTATAAAAGTTATATTATAAACATTATTCACAATAATTTAATTAAAATTTTGTACAAAAATGTCACGACCCAAACCCGAGGGCACATGAGCGGCACTAGGGAATGGGTAGGCATAAGGCCCCCGAAACCCGTAGTAAGCCTAAAGGAAAAGAAAATAAAACCATTCATATTTTAAACTTTAATTAATAACAGAACATATTATTAAACTGATTTTTCTCGAATTACACAAATTCAACTACTTAAATAATAATGTGTTTCAACATCTCATATTATAAATTGAACTTAAATCTTATACATGAGTGTGTTTCGTACAAATAAACTACATAATTATGCTTAAATCATCCAAATTCTTAGTACATATACTACTGCAGCAACCTAGATTAACACACAGTACAGCTTACAATGACCTACATAAAATGGCCAGTGAAGAAGAAACCCGGCGTGGAGGTAGTCTGAGGTCGAACTCCCAAGCTCCTGAAAAAAATAAATTGAGGGGAATCAGACCTCACTGAGTAAGCCAATAAAAAGAGCTGTACGGTTTGAAAACCTTTTTGAAAACTATATATATATTTGTAGTGAAAATAACTTATAATGTATAAATATAGTTTTTAAAAAATCTCGGTAGAACCCTAAATCCAAAATCTAAATGGTCAATCGGGTCCACTTATTCCGACTAAACTACCAATCCCCGAGAGTAAAGGCATCAACCGAGGCACCAAGCTATAGTCCTTCACTTAATCCAAATATATGGCACTAGCGGTCCCCGAGAGCAAAGGCATCGACTGAGGTACCCATCCCAGTCCATTATCGACCTTACAATCACTGGCGGTCCCCGAGAGCAAAGGCTTCCACCGAGGCACCCGTCCCAATTTAACATTCACCAATAATATATACATCGGATCCATCTCTCAATCTCTACCATGTGCACACGATCCTGGTGAAACCCACTATGTAGCCCGTTCTACCAAAATTTCTCAAAACTGATTTTAAATAAATAAAATGCGCTTAAACTTTAAATAGTAGCATTAAATTAAATAAATCATATAATAATAACATAAACATATGAGCGCACGCATCTTTAAATAAAATACACGCACAAATCATTTTATCGACTTACAGGACGAATATGAAGGCTGACGACCACGCGTCTGTCTCGGCCTCACAGCTTCTGTTCCGAAATGCTCTAAAAGAAAATAATAATCGACTTTTAAAACATGACTAAGGAATCGAAATCAACAATCAGCAGAATAATGAAATTCCAAACTGACTCGAGAAAAACCAGACAAGACTCGATAGACAGGATTTAACCTAACTAACGGTAGAAATTTTTACGAGTATCACGTTTTACGAGAAAATCTACCAAAATTTCGGCAGAGTCTCCTCTGTAAAACGGACATCTCTCTACCAAAGGTAGAGCCAGACCTGCATAGAAAATGCACTTCTAATAACCACAAACACCCACACTCAAGTCGGGCTTCCAAAACTACAATTTGCCCCGACCGAGATCACAACTCAACAAAATACCAAAAAATAAAAACATTTATTTCTCAAACACATATTTCCCATACACGTATACTAAAAATAAATAAAATTATATAAAATCTCAATTATTCAAAATTAAACAATTAAATTTGCAATCCATCATCAAAATATAAATATAATTATAACCCAAATTAAAACCATTGTAATGTATTATATGTATATATATATTATATTATTTGAAATTTAAAATTTAAAATTTACACTACTTAAGTAAAAATATCAATTAATTTATAAAAATTCTCTAAACCCTTTAAATATTAATAAGACTAATTAAAATATATATTTTACCATATTTAGTGAAAAATTACATTTTTACCCCTAGAATATATAAATTACATAATGTGCTATATATACTAAAAAAATTCCTTAAAATTATTTAATCATCCAAAACTTATTTTCTCAATGTTAAATTCTTAATATATTTAAAACATATTAATGACTTTTAATTTCTTCTAAAAAAATATAATTAGCCTAATAATTAAATTTTGACATAAAGTGTAAAAATTCCTAAAAATTGTATAATATTCAAAAAAAAATTTATTTTCTTTACCCTAAAATTAATATCAACTCATAATAACACCAAAATACCAAATATTATTATTATTTATTATTTTTATAATTAATTTACGAAAATTCCTAAAATAATATTAAAATATTCAAAAATTCACCAAAAATTAAAATAAATTCCAAAAATTATACAAAAATTCCTAGAGGTAGATTGAGCTACTAGGAATCACATTTGAAAAAGAAATTTTCATGAATCAAACTGGATCAAGTTAAAAAAAAATTCAAAACCCTAGAGTTCAAAAACTAACAATCCACAAAACTCAACCAAAAACAAGATTAAAGCTTAAACTAAGCTTGGAATGTGTCTCACCGGTGCAAGGGGAGGAGACTGACACCGGAATGGAGGGAAATGGTGGTCGGACGGAGCTTGGCCGATCCTAGGAGCTACTCTCGGCTTCTTCCCATTCCAGCGGTTCTGGCGGCTCTGCAGGCGACTGGAAGTGAGGGAGAAGGAGGAGGAGGCAGCAGATGGTGGTCAGAGATGCGGGAGGTGCAGTGACGGTGGCGGTTGAGGGAAGGGGTGAGCTTCGGCTCCTTCTTCCTCTTCCTCAATATATCTTATATGTATATATATATATATATATATATATATATATATATATATATATATATATATATATATATATATATATATATATATACATATTAATAACCATTAATATAATAATATATATTAATATATATTTATGCATGTATGTATATAGATAAATATTAGTACATATGTATATATATATATATATATATATATATATACATATACTACTTATACATACATATATACACAAATTACTTTAATATACACATTTAAATCAATATTTAACCCTAAATATAATGTTAACACAAATATAATATAATATAATGCAAAAATAACTATTACTAATACTATTTGAGAAAAATATATCCCTTTTTTATTCAAATAATTATATATATATATATAGGGTATTACAAAAAAAACTAAAAAATGTATTGAAACTATAAAATTTAAATTTTGAAGAATTATAAAATATTTTTATCATAATTTCTTTTAATTATGGTGTTCTATTTCATCATAATATTTTATTTTGAAAAACAGTAGTTTTATTGTAATTTTTTAATCTTAACATTAACTTGTTTATTTATTTTTAAAATTATTTAAAAATGTATATAAATTCATATTTTTAATTTAAAATATTAGAAATTAAAATAAATAAATTTATTTTTTACCAGTGAAAAAATTTTAAAAGTGATATATGTATTAAAAGTTTAAAAATGGTATAAATGTTAGAATTATAAACTTTAAAAACCAAAAAGAAATATTTTTTGTTAAAATTTTGACATAAAGGTTTAAAACTTCAAATTCATAAAATTCAAAAGTTTAAATATACAAAATAAAAATTCAAGTGTCTAAATCTAAAAAGTCGATAAGTTTATGGGTCTCAATATGAGTTTTGCCTCTCTTTTTTTCAACAATTAATTAAATGGAATCTAAAACTTAAAATGAGTTTAACGAACCCATCATACAATGATTCAAATTATCTATAGCTTATAATTTATAACTTATTTATTTATTGTAATAATAACAATAGATGATGGGTAAAAGGTAAAACAACACAACCAGCAACACACTGTTGATGCCATTGGTTGGAACATTATTCATTATCTATAATTAAATAAAAATATCATCCTACCAACAATTATTGGGATTCACGGGTAGGGAACTGTTTTTACTTAAGTTAGATTTTAGGTTGAGATTTTAATATATATAATCACGTTAAATTAGTTGTTTGTAGACTTTTATCATCTTTGTGGTTCTATCTTAATCGAACCGGATTAATTAGAATATAGTAGATTTTGAATACCAATAATTTAAATAAAAAAAATAAAAATAGTTTTTTATTTTTCGAAATCCTTAGATCCACCACATATTGAAACATCAGATACAAAAAGAAAAATAATTTAACAACATTCTTATTAAGTTTAAGTCGATAAATTTTTAATTAAAAATATAAGTTTGAATTAATAAAAAAAAAACTTAAAGAGAGATTATCTTTTAACAAATTTATCCAATTTGAATTTGAGAATAATCATTATTTTATAACTATAGAAAGTGTTAAATATAATTTTTTTTAATCATCTAATTTGTTATTAATAAAAAAGTGTCTTAACAATTGTAATCAATGCGACAAAGAGCGCAAAAGAAAGTCATTATGTTTTTTTTCCAAGAACAAAAGTCATTACTTTGACTTGATAAATATTAATGACACGAATGATAAAGGTAAAGTTACACTTATTTGACCAATTTTTTTAAAATTATGGTTATTTTTATACTACTCATTTCTGTCATTTTAAAAAATATTTATTCATTTCTAACATTAATTAACATTTATTAGTCCTTTTTTAAAAATAAAATAATATACGATTTTATAAATGTTAAATATGAATAAATATCTTTTCAAATATTAAGAATGAAATAATGTAATAAGTCAAAATTTAAGAGCCAAATAACAATTCTCTTTTTTTTTTTTAACTTTTTTTTTGTGATTTCATATAATTTTTTTTTATTTCCACTTTTATGTTGTTGAGCTTTTTTTTTTTTTTTTCATCTCTCTTCTCTTATCTTTAACTTTTATTTTCATTCTCTTCATCTTTTCGTCCAAACCTAACTCTAACCATTATGAAGTTCTAACCATTATGAAGTTTATAAAAAATTAATTTGTTCATGGAGAATTTTTACATATCTTCATTAAAAAAGAGCAAACCCAACTTAAAGATTTTGCAATTAGATTTTCTTCTTATATCTTATAAAACTCTACTTCTCCATCCTCTTCTTCTTCCTTTTTTTTTAATCTATTCGAAACTCACAATGTCACAAATCATCAAGAATTGTAATTGATAGGTGTTAATTTTCATGATTTTTAGTTGTTAATATTTGGCTTATTCATGATTTCTCTTCTTCTTCTTGTTCTGATTATATTTTCATTGGGTTAATTATATTCTAATTATATTTCCATTGAATTGGTTTGAAAAAATTTAAAGCATTATTTGTTATTTTATTTGGTTGTTTCAACAGTTATTTTGGTTTAAAAAATCTAATGTGTTGTTTGTTATTTTATTTTGTTGTTTCAGCGGTTGTTTTGGTTGAAAAATGTTTGTTTTAGCAGTTGTTTTGATGGTTTCAATGATTGTTTTGGTTGAAAATGTCTAAAATATTATTTGTTGTTTTTTTTATTGTTTTAGTTGTTTTAATACTTATTTTGATTAAAATGATTGGTTGGTTCAGTGGTTATTTTGGTTTTTTCGGTAATTTTATATATATTTCTTTTTAGTTGATCCCAAATCAAATGAAAGCGTTGGAGCGTTAAAAAAAATAAATATGTTTTACACACATTCACGTGTGATGAACCCTTTATCAATATTACAATATGAACGTAATCAATGATATAATTTGCCTACCAAATGGGCCAAGGGGTCGGCAGCTAGATTTATAATCAAATTCCACTAATAAAGTATCTAAACTTTACAGTACACACGATTAACTTTTAAATTTCTTTTATTTTTTTTATAATTTATTTAATTTACACTTTTATTTTAAATTTATTTAATTTTTATAATCCATAAAATCAACATATTTTATAAATTGAGTTGATAACAATAAAATAAATTATATCAACTAAAATAATATTTAATTAAAAGAGAAAATATATTTATAAAATAATTTTTTCATTTTTTTATATTAAATTTTAAATTTTATTTGTATTATTTTAAAACTAATTGTTAATATTTAACATATTTAAAATCATTTGAAACTAACAAAGTGTTTATTCATTTCAATTTACAATATAGCGACTTTTGAGAAAAAGTTAAAATTTTATGAAAACATATTAAAAGTAGTTTTTAAAATTATTTTGGGAGTGATAAGATTAAAATTATAGAACATTGTCTTACATTTTTTTAAAAAAAAAAATAAAGAGAGAATTATAATAAATGATTCATCGTAGACAAGTAATTCCTATTGTCTCCTCTCATACCATTATTGTTAAGTGTTACCCTTATTTTCTATTCTTTCAAACCCATTTTACCAAGTGTATATAGGATTGGATTTACATCAAATCTTTTCCCAATTGTTTTTTTTTTTTTTTTGTTTCCCTCTTCAATGCAATTATTTTCATAAGTTACATTTCATGAAAGTTTATAGTCTTCTTATTAAAAGTATAAGAGCTTAACACTCATTTATACATATAGTGCTCAGACTTTAGCCACTGAGATCACTACAAGAAAAAAGGTTATTAGCGAAGGTAAACATTGGTCACAAAATGTTAAAATCCGGTCCCTAAAAATCATCAGCGACCGGAAAAATCTTGTCACATTCCGTTGCAATAAAAGTCTTTTGCGGCAAAACAAAATTATTGGTCGCAAATGAGTTTTTGTGAAAGGATATATAGTAGTCGCTAATAAAAAAAATAATAGTGATCTTTTTTTTTTAATCTAATTGTGATTGAGTTTACCTACTTTATTTTTTATAATTTTCTTTTATTGTTTACTTCTAGTTAATTAATATATTATTTGTGTAATAAGTTTAAAAATAAAATCATTCATTAATAAACAACACATTTGAAGAATATACATAATAAAAAAAATTATTTATACAAAAATAACTGTCATGATTAATAATAAATATTTCTCATGTAACCAACAAGCTACTCAAAAAGACAATTATGATTTATAATGCTAAACATCTCTCATGTTCCTCAATTTTTAGGGTAAAATTAGGCCCTCGTCGATCATCGTGCATTATCATAAAAACAATCCCCCTCCCACTTCCTACCTACAACCGAGTGCCGTCCCACCAGTCTGATACCACCAGCATTTCCTCGTTGGCCTCAATACTCTGACGAGCTTGTGGTATTTTTTTTCATTTAATATGTAGAAATTAATAAGCAACTCTCCTCTGGCAATCCTTTTCGCTGCTGCCACCATCAATGGCTTGGTCCACCTCCGTCGCCCTTGACGCCATCCACCACCTAACCCTTTCCTCCCTCAACCGCCTCCAGCACCACTAGGTAGCCTATTATCTAGCAAATTAGTGAATTATATTAGAAATAAAAAAAATATTAACAATTAGAATAAATTGAAAAATAAAAAATAATTATTTAGTTGAAAATTAGTTCATAAATTATTGAATTTTATATATAAGAAATTATTTAGTGAATTAGATTAGAAGTAAGAAAAAGCAATAAAATTAGATTAAAATGAAAATTAATTATTTAGTTGAAATTAAGTAAATAAATTATTGAATTTCATATATAAAATATTATTTTGTGAATTAGATTAGAAATAAAAAAAAAACAAAAATTAGATTAAATTGAAAAATGAAAAATAATTATTTAGTTGAAAATAAGGTAATAAATTATTGAAAAATATATATATATATAAGAAATTATTTTGTGAATTAGCTGACAAATTAGAAAAATATTAAAAATTATTTATCATTAAAAATGAAAAACAATTATAAAGTTGATTGTTTGTTCTTAAATGAAAATAGGTAAATTATTGAATTTTATATAAGAAATTATTTAGTGGATTAGATTCGATTCAAGAAAAATAATAAAAAAAATAGAATAAATATAATTAATTAGTTAGTTGTTTGTTAAATTATTATTATTGATTGTTTGTTCAATAATTATTAGTGATTATTTGTTCAATACTTATGATTCATTGTTTGTTTAATAGTTACTATTGAATTATATATAATTATTTGGAAAAAAGCATTTCATGTTTTGGAATACAGTATCTTTGAATGAAGTTTTGGTAAGAAAAATCAACTCTAAAATATAGATATCGATAGCAATTTTGCAAGGAAATATCTACATAAAAATCATGATAAGACTTAATGATATCGTATAATGTATTTTTTAGCAAAATTTAATAGTGTTGTCTGTAGTTTTTGAATTGATTAATCGTATCAAACGTGCATTCCTTTCAAAACACAGGCTGAATCTTGGTTAATAATAATTTTTAATTTATAGTTTGTGTTGTGTTGAAAATTTATATGAGTAACATTATAGAAGTGCATTGCTATGATTTGTGGTTGTAAAAACATTTTTGTGAATTAGATGGCAGAAATAACGTGGATTATTTGGGATTTTTTTTAGTTGTAGATTTATTAATAATGTAAATATTTTTTAGCATATGAAACTCTGCCAAAATTTTATCAAGAATTTCTAACGAATTTCGTGTAAATATGCCAAGACGTCGTCCCTTATTTTCGACATCCGCATCAAGATCTTTGCAGCCTCCAAATGATTCGTTTGCAGCCGCAAATGTTGTTCAGCCGGCTTCATTACTAATTCCTGTCGGTGATGATATTTATTCCCCTGTGACTCCTCTCCATACACATTCTTCTCGACTTTCACCTTCTCAGTATGCTTCTTGATTTTTTGAAACTAAAAATTTTGTGAAATCGCTTATTACCCTCTTAGCCTCCTCTTCTAACTTTTTAATTTTGTAAAATTATTTCAATTTTTAAATTTTTAAATTAATTTATTGTATAAAATATTTATTTAAACCAAATATACTTTATTAATAAGGAATCAATTATAAATAAATTTTATTTAAAATTCAATTAAAAGTTAATGAATAAATTTTTTAATGAAATTGAACAGGTAACCAGTATTAATAAAATTTTATTACTTTAACAAGTCATCCTTGAAGTTGATAGTAAGATGGCTATGGATATGATCATAAGCAACCCAAAAAGAATTCATATGTATATGTAGTTAGTCTACGACATTCAAGCACTACTGAAGTGCTCTTGAGATGTGCAAATACAACATGTATTTAGAGAAGGAAATAATGCAGCAAACTATATGGCCTCGTATGCTATGGAATTGTCTTTAGGTTGTCATAAAGTTTATCAAACATCCATTGGTATACAAAAATGGCTCTTGAAAGATGTAAAAGGGCTTGGGTCTCAAGGGCAGAACCACATGTAAATGTCACAGGTCCTTTATTTAGCCTTAATATTAAATCCGTATGGCGTCTAAATTACCCCATGTTTAGTCCAGCCAAGCCTTAGGAACATACTCTTAGTATTAGTACCGAGTGTCCTTTGACTATAGTCGAGTGTTGGCGAACCTAACTAATCCTGCATATTCACTACTATCGTTGTTCCTATGTTTCTCATATACGTTAAAGGCTCACTCTCGCATTGTATCCCGCATATGTGTCCAAGCATCATTTTTATCTTAAGCCTCGCATTTGCCTCACCATTCCCACACATTACCAAATCCCATATTAGCCTCATGACTTTCACATACTCAAGAGTCATGTACTTGTTTCATAAGTCCTATATATAATCAAATCCCACAATGCCTTGAAATTCTCCTATATGTTAGCGCATAGCGCAAGCCATATTCTAACCTCAGGTCTAGAAAAACCACGCACTACAGGCACCTCGGCCTCGTAGTGACCATAGAGCTCCTTCCTTATGGAGACACTGAGTTCCTCTTTCTTGAACTTGAAGCCCGTTGCCTAGCTTCACATTAGAGGGATCACTTAAAACTGTGTCATCAAACATGCACATAAGCCTCAGGGATGGTGGAGAGTTTACACCAAAGGTACCCCCTAAAGAGCATAAGGAGCACCTTAAAGGTTGGTAAAAGGAGACATTAGAATGTTCCACCCATCACACCATCATAAAATATAAATAATAATATTTATTCATATTTATAAAAATGCCCTTCATTATACTTTTTTCTTTCACGTACATCCTTGTTCGACCATATTATACTTTTCTTATCCCTCCATATCCTTAGGATTAACTAAGGACTCTAAGGGTGCATGGCCCTTAGGGCTCCTTTTGTCCTTCCATTACATTCTCCCCCACATGAGCAATTGACACCCTTGTAAATTGGCCATAGGGGTTTAAGGTTCTCGTCTTTTGTGGCATTCCATGTACCCTTCTATTTTATCTCCATTAACTTGTGCTGCCTATTTATGCTCTCAAAATTATGTTAACTCTTGACCACTTGTCACTCTTTTCCATCATGAATTTTAGCTCTCCACTTCTATATTTGCATGTCTTCTCTTAGGTTCTTGTTTCTACTTCTCAAATAAGGCTTCGCATGCTTTCGTTGCTTTATTCCTATCTCGAGTGTAAATTGTACCTCGCAAGACAAAATAAAGAAGTAACAATAGTAAATATTAAAAAATAATCATTCTTATGGCTCATTAACTCTTTTAATCCAAATTTGATGTTAGATAAATTCGCCATTTGCACATATTTGTACATCAACTAAATTAACATCACAGATTACTATTTTTGTCAAGAAATTATAAAGGAGCACAATATGACTTACTGTTGACCATTTGCATGATCAACTCCTAATTTTGGACTTTGAAAAACAAGTTTTATACTAATAATTTGGATTAAGTGTGTAAGGAATTATATACCAAACATATACCAAGAATAAACACTTTTGGATGAATAGTGACTTTTTGGGTTGATTGAACCTCTAAGATTGAAGAAGACTTTTGACATATTTAGAACTCTTAAATGAGAAAATGAGCTTCTTCACTTTTAAAGTAGACATCTTAAGCTTTCTATATTGAGCTTTCTTGTCAAAATCCAAGTTCATTTGGGTATGAAAATCTTTAGTCGAATTCAGCATATGCAGCTTGTATTTCAGTTTGCATAGCTCTTGGTATTTCAATAATATCTTGAGATACAGATGTCAAATTGAGGATATTCAATATTATATAGAAATCTAAGACAATTATCTACAACTTTTATGAAGAAAATTTTGGATGAATCGATCGTTTTTAATCCCGTTAACTAGCATCTTTCAAAGAGGAGACGAGTTGTCCTTCAATGGAGCCTTTGGAGCACGTTTTTGCCAAAAAAATGGCAGCACCTCTCACGAGCTTATTGCTCATGAGCAGACCCCTGACATCATCCAATAGGAATTTTTGAATGCAACGGATATATTTTCACCCCTCACGAGCACTGTTCACTCGTGAACCGCCCGTAAGCATCCTTTGAGCTACTAAAAGTCCAAGAATTGATTCAAAATCAATTCTAAATGTTAAAGACATGATTGATACATCCAACAACTAAATTTTTGAGTGTTTTTCTATATAAACACAACTTAGAATTCAATTGAAAGGTTAAGAAAACTTGTTTATCATTCATCATTTTTTTAAACATTCAATTAAGCTCTTAAACTTTCCTTTAAACAATTCTTTATGTAGAGCTCTTGTGAGAGTTAGTGAGTGATTAGAAAAGACATTCTTATTCTTCTATTTTCTGGGTTTAGAAAATGGGAAGTGAGATTCTATTATAAAGGAATTGGTTTAAGTGTGTAGCCATTAAAACACTTAGGAAATCGGTTTTAGTGTGAGCCTTGAAAACACTTGTAATTTGGTTTTTGAGTGAGCCTTGAAAACTCAAGTCATAAGGTTATAAGAGTGAGCCATAAAACTCTTGTGTATTCTGAATCTTATGAATAAAATTGTGGGTGATTAAAAAATCCTAACTTAGGGATAAGTTAGGTGGAGATATAGGATTATTCTTGAATCTGAACTCCTTAAATATTTGTGTTCTTCATTCTTCCTTCTCAACTCTTACTCAATTCTTACAAAGAATTCATTTAATTTCCTATTTTTGTTCTATAGTCCTATTCACCCCCCCCCCTCTAGGACTCTTTTAATTGGTATCGAAGCTTGAATTCTAGGTACTTTATTGCTATAATACAAAATCATGGGGAGTGAATCTCAAAACATCTCGTCTCTTAGACCATTCTTTGATGGTAGTGACTATCCACATTAGAAATTCAAAATGGAATTATATCTTAATTGTAATTCGATCAAACTTTGGGATATTGCCCTAAGAGGTTGGGAACCACCTACAACCATCATTGATGGTGTGATAACTACTCTTACAATAAGCCAATGGAGTGTTGATCAAAAGGAAGAAAATCACAAAAATAAAAAGGCTATGATTACTATAGTCTCCTCCATAACAAGAGAAGAAGGAGGCAAGCTTTAATATTGCATTTTGGCTAAAGAAATGTGAGAGACCTTGGAGAATCACTATGAAGGCAACATTTAAGTAAGAAGCAAGAAGGTTCAACTTCATATGTATGAATATGAACTCTTCAAAATGAAGCCTCAAGAATCAATCACGGAGGTAACAAACTGTCTCAATGCTCTCCTCATAACCCTTAAGAAACTTGGAAAACATTTCTCCAAGGAAGAGGCAAAAAATAAGATTCTAAGAATCCTACCTATTAAAGATTGGGAATCTTATGTTACCTTAATTGAGGAAGCTCAAGACCTCTCTACTCTATCAACCGATATGCTCATTGGTAAGCTCTTAACACATGAGCTCACCATCAAGCAAAGAGGTGAAGAATAAAAAGAGAAAGAAGAAAAGAAAAAAAGCATTGCTCTAAAAGCTCTTCAAGAAGATAGTGAAGAGGAAAGCATCAAAGATTCTAGTGATGAAGATAGTGACATTGCCATGCTCACTAGGAACTTCAAGAAGTTCTTAAGAAAGAAAAATTTCTTAAGAACAAGGGACTTCAACAAGAAGTTCGAAGGAGATGGGAAAAAGAAAATAAAAGAGGTTACTTGCTATAAATGCAAGAAATCGGGACACTTTAGAAGTGAATGTCCCGAACTCAAATTTAAGAGCAAAGGCGCAAAAGATAAGAATAAGGCATTCAAAGCTACTTGGGATGATTCCTCCGAATCCAAAGAGGAAGAGGAACAACAAGAAGTTACTAATATTTACTTCATGGCCATTGAAAATGAAAATGAGGTACCATCCACTTCTTATTCTTCCTTTAATGATTATGATGAATATTGTGATGATAATTATGAGAGCTCTATTATGAGAAAATTACTTGTTAAATGCAAAAGTTTGTTATTTAAGAAGAAACAATATAAACATGAGTTAGCTAGCTTAAATAAGGATTTTGAATGTTTAAAAATTGATTTTGCTAAACTTGTTGCATCAAATGAAAAACTTGTTAGTGATGATAAATCTTATAATTCTTTGGAAGAACAACTTAAGAAAGCAAATTATAAAAATCATAAGCTTTCTAAAGAAGTCTTAGAATTAAAGAATTTCATTACTAAAGTTAAGAGAGGAAAAGAAACTTTAGATAGTCTTCTTGACTCTCAAAAATTTCATGGAGATACCCATGGAATTGGATATAAAATGGGAATGTCTTCATCATCCTTATCATATACTACTTTTGTTAAAGCTTCACATGATTCTACTCCTTCAAACTCAAATGAGATTCAAGCTAAAAAATCTTATGTGTTAAATAGCAAGGCAAAGTCTCATAAGATAAACCCTTCATTAACACAAAGAGGTAAGGCTCAAACAAGAGCACCTCAACCTAAGAATGCTTATATGTACACTAGACATAATTATAATAGACATGCCACATAACACAATGCACATAAACATATTGTGCAAACTTATCAAAATATTCATCACCATTGCTAATGCATATCTCACTCAATGTCATAAAACAGTAAGAGATACACACAATACCAAAGGCATGTTGTATATACTAGGAAAGAATATCATCCTAGGAGAAACAAATTTGAAAATATTGTATGCTCATATTGCATGATCAAAGAACATACCAATAATGTGTGCTTCTATAGAAAACTACACATGAATTTTCTTCTTTTGGATTATCTTAAAACTAACCAACCTAGACCAAGAAAGGTTTGGGTTTAAAAGAACATTTAAAATGCTTTATGTAGGTGTGCTTAAAATCCGTAAGAACAAAAAGGAAGTGATATCTCGATAGTGGATGTTCAAGGCACATGACGGGAGACAAGGAGCAATTCAACAAACTTGATGCTAAAGATGGAGGACATGTTACTTTCGGTGATAATGCAAAAGGAAAAATTATTGGCATAAGAGAAATAGGTAATCCTCAATCCTTATCTATACATCATGTGTTGTTTGTTGATGGTCTTAAACATAATTTTCTAAGTATAAGTCAATTATGTGATATGGGAAATAAGGTGATTTTCTATCCTAGAAATTGCTTTGTTAGTAGTCTTGATGAAGACAAAGTAATTTTTAGTGGTGAAAAAGAAGATAACGTTTATGTTATTGATTTGAATAAAATTGATAACAAATACATGAAATGCTTATTGTCAATTTCCCATGACATATGGACATGGCATAGAAGGTTAGGACATGCAAATTTTAAGCTTTTAAATGATCTTTGTAAACGTGAACTTATGATTGGTTTACCTAAGCTTGAATTCACTAAGGATAAACCTTGTGATGCTTGTCAAAAGGGAAAACAATCTAAGTCTTCATTTAAGCTAAAAAATGTAGTGTCCACTTCTAGACCACTTGAACTAATATATGTGGATTTATTTAAACCAACTAGAGTTGCTAGTCTCGATGGAATTTACTATACTTATGTATTGGTTGATGACTACTCTAGATATACTTGGGTGTGTTTTCTTGCTCATAAGAATGATGCATTTAAAGCTTTTAAAAATTTTTCACAAAGAGTTCAAAAAGAAAAAGGATTTTGTATTTCATCCATTAGAAGTGATCATAGAACCGAATTTGAAAATGAATTTTTCAAAAACTATTGTAATGAAAACAGTATTTCTCATACATTTTCATCTCCTAAAACTCCTCAACAAAATGGGGTAGTTGAAAGGAAAAATAGAACTCTTGTGGAAATGGCTAGAACAATGTTTCATGAGTATAATTTGCCTCTATACTTTTAGGCGGAAGCCGTTAACACATCTTATTATATTTCAAATCGAGTTTTTAAAAGACCAATTTTAAATAAAACATCTTATGAGCTATGAAACAATAGAAAACCCAAAATCTCGTTTCTAAGAGTATTTTGATGCAAGTGCTTTATATTGAACACCAAGGATAATCTTAGGAAATTTGATTCCAAAACCGATGAAGGAATTTTCCTAGGCTATTCCATCTCTAGCAAAGCATATAGGGCCTTTAATAAAAGAACTCTAGTAGTTGAAGAGTCAATGCATGTGGTATTTAATGAATCAAACTCACTTTATCCTAGAAATGATGTTTGTAGTGTTGATGATCTTATAGGTGATAATGAGATTGTGGAATCACAAGAAGAAAATGCTAGTAAGCCTCTAGAACTTGAAGATCCAAGCAAAAAGGAAAATAAGGAGACATCTCAACCTACCTTGAAGGATGAACTTCCAAAGGATTGACAATTCAAGAAAGCTCACCCTCAAGACCTTATTATAGGTGACACTACAAAAGGGGTAACCGCTAGATTTAAACTCAAGTCTATTGTCAATTTAGCATTCATTTCTCAAATTGAACCCAAAAATGTTAATGATGCTTTGAGTGATGAATTTTGGGTCCTTGCTATGCAAGAAGAGTTAAATCAATTTCAGAGAAACAAGGTTTGGACCTTAGTTCCTAGACCTAAACATCATCCTATTATTGGCACCAAAAGGGTGTTTAGAAATAAGATGAATGCACAAGGTGTCATAACTAGGAACAAAGCTAGACTAGTAGCTAAAGGTTATAATCAAGAGGAAGGAATTGATTATGATGAAACCTTTGCCCCTGTTGCAAGGTTAGAAGTTATTCGGATGTTACTTGCATTTGCATCATACATGGATTTTAAACTTTATCAAATGGACGTTAAAAGTGCATTTTTAAATGGTTTTATTGAAGAGGAGGTATATGTTGAACAACCTCCGGGTTTCAAAAAATTTGACTCTCCGAATCATGTTTTTAAATTGTTAAAAGCATTGTATGGATTGAAACAAGCTCCAAGAGCTTGGTATGAAGGATTGAGCTAGAGAAAGGTTTCTCTAAAGGAAAGGTTGATACAACTCTTTTCATAAAGAAATCCAAGCATGATTTATTAATTGTTCAAATTTATGTTAATGATATTATTTTCAGTGCTACTAACCATTACTTGTGTGAGGATTTTTCTAAACTAATGCAAGGAGAATTTGAGATAAGTATGATGGGAGAACTCAAGTTCTTTCTTGGACTTCAAATCAAGCAACGTAAATACGAGATTTTCATTAATCAAACCAAATATGCAAGGGACATTCTTAAGAAGTTTGGAATGGATGGAGCTAAATCAAGAAAAACTCAAATGAGCACCATAACCAAACTCAACAAGGATGAGAATGGCAAACCGATTGATGAAAAGCGATTTAGAGGTATGATCAGATCCCTTCTTTATTTAACCGCCAGTAGACCCGATATTATGTTTGCTACTTACTTGTGTACTAGATTTCAATCAAGTCCTAGAGAGTCTCATTTGAATGCTATCAAAAGAATTTTTAAAAATCTTTATAGTGCATTGCATTTAGGACTTTGGTATCCTAGGAGTTCTTCCTTTGACTTGATTATTTATTCTGATGCTGATTTTTCCGGTAGCCTACTAGATAGGAAAAGCACTTCCGGAACTTGTCAAATTTTAGAAAATTGCTTAGTTTTTTGGTTTAGTAAGAAAGAAGTTTTTGTTGCCTTGTCCACTGCTGAAGCATAATATGTGGTGGCTAGTTGTTGTTGCACCCAAGTTCTATGGTAAAAACAATAACTTTTGGGCTATGGCATTGATATTAATCACATTCCAATTAAGTGTGATAATACAAGTGCTATAAACCTTAGTAAAAATCCCATTTAGCATTCTAGAACTAAGCATATTGATATTATACATCATTTCTTGTGTGACCATATGCAAAATGGTGATATTTTTCTTAATTTTATTTGATACTAATCATCAATTAGCAGACATCTTTACCAAGCCTCTTTGTGAGGAAAGATTGAATTTTATTAAGCATGACCTTGGTATGATTGATGGCTCAAGCTTGTCTTGATCACTTGTTAAATTGATGAATTAATGTTTGGATTCTTATGTGATCATGTTCTTCATAAAAATTATTTTCAACATCATGTATATATTTTAAAAGTATTTGCTTTAGCAAATTTACTTCATATACATGATATATTGTCTTTCCCATTTGCATGATCTTTATATTAATTTTATTTGATTTGGATTCGTTCAATTTTTTTAAAGCCCTCCTATTTTGCAAATTAATAATTAATTATTAAGTTAAATTCAATTAATTAATTATTTTAATTTAGCAAAAATATTACTCCTCAACAAATTTTTTTTTAATATTTTTTAATTCATTTTATGTCAGTTTCTATTTGATTTATTTTCAGTATACTTTTCGTATCTAAGTTTTGAGCTGTTAGTCTATTTTTTTAATTCATTTTATGTCAGTTTCTGTTTGGTTTATTTTCAGTATACTTTTCGTATCTACGTTTTGAGCTGTTAAGTGTGTTTTATGACTATTTTTTATCAGTTTATGTTCGATTTATTTTCTGGATATAAACCATGAGCTATTAATCTATATTATAATTATTTTAGTTTAGTTTCAGTTTGGTTTATCTTCTGGATATTTTTTGGATATAAGATATGAACTGTTAGTTTTATGTCTTGTTTACAATTGGTATTTTAATATCATTGTAACTTTTTTTAATGCAATTTTATTTGCATTTTGACAAAGGGGGAAAAATATTTGAGTTTGTTTAATTTTCTTTTACTGTGTTTATGCATAAATATTTTTTGTTTATACATGCATAATTAATGTTTAATTTATTCATGTATCAATTCTACTTAGGAATTATTTTGGTCTTTGTTTATGCATGGATATTTTTAAGATTTGGTCTATCTTTATATTTTGACAAACGAGAAAAAATAATTGAGTTTGCATGCGTACTTAGTTAGTTTCTTTTAAGGAAGAGAATTTTTTTTAAAAGATGTGATATAACTATGTGATAGTGTGTCCTTAATATCAATTTTTTTTCCATTGAAATAGAGGGAGAAAATTGTTTTAATTTATTTCTTAGAAATTGTTTTTATGCATGCATAGTAACAATGTAAGTGTGGCTAGTTTTATCCTTGTGATAAAAAGTCTTGTTTTGTTTACTTTGTTTATTTATGACATGAATTTTTTTTATTTATGCATGACCTTTTAATTATGCTTATTCCTTCAAAATTCATATTAATGTATAAATTCTTCTTGGGAATAGTTTTTATCTTTTAAAATGACATGAATTCTATAAAGATTTTGAGTATCTTTACTTTCATTGTTTTGATTCTTTATCTTTTATTCCCTCTAGTATTTTTGGCTCCCTTAGGTCAATTTCCCCTTATATCTCTCTCTTTTCTTTTTGTCTTTGAAAAAGGGGGAGAAGAAACTATGTGCTTAGGGGATAAATAATTGTGTTTAAGATATGCTAAGTACTACATGATTATATATGATTGATTGACTAGTTAAACTCTACATGATCATGAGATGTTTGAATATAGCATATATACTATTTTGTGATGCATTATAGTAACATTATATGCATTTATATTTGAAATTATTTCCTTTATGTTCTCTAACATTTTTTTTTAATAATCATGTTATCATCATTTGTTATGTTAGGCCATGTTCTTCATAATTTTTTATGTTGTCTTTTTTTTCGACAAAAAGAATAATAAAATTTATTTATATTTCTTATCATATCCAAACAGGAGGAGAAATAAAGAAATATATTTGTTAAAGGAATATATTTATTCAACCCTTATACATGCTATAATAATTCATTTATTTATATGCTCTGATATATGATAAATATTGAATTTATGCACATGTTAAAGGGGAGCAAAATATTTTCGCTTTTTGCATATATTTAATTTGAAAGGGGGAGCTATTTTTATTTAATATGCTTATACATGTTATTTATTTATGTTACACTCACACACATTATTTATTATCTTTTCAAATTGATTATCAAAGCCAAAAAGAGGGAGATTGTTGACCATTTGCATGATCAAACTCCATATTTCGGACTTTGACAAACAATTTTTATATTAATAATTTTGATTAAGTGTGTAGGGAATTATATACCAAACATATACCAAGTATAAACACTTTTGGATGAATAGTGACTTTTCAGGGTGATTGAACCTCTAAGATTGAAGAAGACTTTTGACATACTTAGAACTCTTAAATGAGAAAATGAGCTTCTTCACTTTTGAAGTAGACATCTTAAGTTTTCCAGATTGAGCTGATTGCTTGTGAGAAGACCCCTGACAACATCCAACAATAATTTTTCAATGCAACGGATATATTTTCACCCCTCACGAGCACTGTTCACTCGTGAGCCGCCCGTGACCATCCTTTGAGCTGCCAAAAGTCCAAGAATTGATTCAAAATCAATTCTAAATGTTGGAGATATGATTGATACATCCAAAAACTACATTTTTGAGCGTTTTTCTATATAAACACAACTTAGAATTCAATTGAAAGGTTAAGAAAACTTGTTTATCATTCATCATTTTTTTAAACATTCAATTGAGCTCTTAAACTTTCCTTTAAACAATTCTTTGTGTATAGCTCTTGTGAGAGTTGGTGAGTGATTAGAATAGACATTCTTATTCTTCTATTTTCTAGGTTTAGAAAACGAGAAGTGAGATTCTATTATAAAGGAATTGGTTTAAGTGTTTAGCCATTAAAACACTTAGGAAATCGGTTTTAGTGTGAGCCTTGAAAACACTTGTAATTTGGTTTTTGAGTGAGCCTTGAAAACTCAAGTTTTAAGGTTGTAAGAGTGAGCCATAAAACTCTTGTGTATTCTCAATCTTGTGAATAAGATTGTGGATGATTAAAAAATCTTAACTTGGGGATAAGTTAGGTGGAGACGTATGATTATTGTTGAATCTGAACTCCTTAAATATTTATGTTCTTCATTCTTCCTTCTCAACTCTTACTCAATTCTTGTAAAGAATTCCTTTAATTTCTTATTTTTTATCTATAGTCATATTCACCCCCCCCTCTAAGACTCTTTCACTTACATATTATCCTTGTGTTCATTCAACACTATTATTGTTCATCACTCTTGGCACTCAGTTTTTGTTGGTTTGTACCTTCTTGAATCCTTACATCACTTGTTTCAAGGATAGGTTCTCTGCTAGCCAACATCTTGCCTTGCTTTAACGTTTTTCCTCCATTACTTATTACTTCACTAAAGTCTTCACATATTTTATTATTCACATACCAAAAAGGTAGATATATTATCCTATTTATGTCTAGGGTCTTCCTTATGTACATTCACTTGTACAAGTGACTTGTAGGAGAATATATCTCTAGAAGATCTTATAAAGTGTGTCTTAGTAGATTCGATTCCAATGGGTCATTTAAAAGGAGTATCTCTACTTGTCTTAATAGTAGTAAGAGCTTATGATTTTGGGATCAACCTGATTGTTCCTTCACCT